>CM052014.1:10247882-10772847 GCA_028476595.1 Obolodiplosis robiniae | reverse complement strand
AAATGTAACGTCACATCAAATCCCGAACCCGTCACAATTGAATGGTTAAAAGAAGGCAATCCTGAATTCCGGTCGACTGGTGATGTGTTGACATTGCGCGATGTTCGAGCTGAAAATGCTGGCACTTATATCTGTCGAGCGATTAATATTATGATGCCATACGGTGGAAAGCGTGTTGAACGTGTTGGTAATTCAACGGTTGCATTGTTGGTGCGTCATCGACCGGGTCAAGCTTCAATAAATCCAAGCAAACCGATTGTTCATGTTGGAAATGGTGTAACTTTGACGTGCTCGGCAAATCCACCGGGCTGGCCAGTGCCACAATTCAGATGGTTCCGTGATTCAGAAGGCGAAGGTATGTCACAAACAATTCTCGCTCAGGGTTCACAATACGTTATTCCACGAGCACATTTGGGCAGCGAAGGACGCTATCATTGTCATGCAGTCAATGAACTTGGGCACGGTGAAATGGCAACGATTACACTTGAAGTACATCAACCACCACAATTCACGGCAAAATTGCAACAGCACATGACTCGACGAGCTGGCGATTCCGATTTTGCAGTTCAGTGCAGCGCAAAGGGTAAACCAAAGCCGATCGTCAAATGGCTGAAAGATGGCCGAGAAATTTCAGTAGACACCGATTTGTATGAAGTTGAAACCAACCCAACTGAAGGATCGAATGGCATGGTGACCGTGCAAAGTATGCTTCGTTTCACTGGAAAATCACGCCCTGGCAGCGATCAATTGATTCCAAGCGATCGTGGTCTATACACTTGCTTGTATCAAAACGAAGTCAATTCGGCCAACTCAAGCATGCATTTACGCATTGAACACGCTCCAATCATTTTGCATCAATACAACAAAGTCGCCTATGATATTCGTGAAAACGCCGAAGTCAAGTGCAAAGTGCAAGCCTATCCAAAGCCAGAATTCCAATGGCAATTCGGAAGCAACCAGTCACCATTGTCGATGTCATCGGAGGGTAAATATGAAATCAACACAACCACCGATAACAATGATGTTTACACTTCAGTGTTGACCATCAATCGAATCCTGCATCAAGACTATGGCGAATATTTATGTCGTGTTGTGAATTCATTGGAAATGATTCGTACACCAATTCGTCTCCAACCAAAAGGATCACCGGACAAGCCAAGCAATTTAAAGGCCGATGACACCACATCCAACAGTATTACATTGAATTGGGACCCAGGTTTCGACGGTGGTTTGATGAATACAAAATATTTCGTTTCATATCGTAAAGTGGCCGCTCCACATGACGACCAAGTGTTGCCCGACTGTGAAGCGAATGTCATAACAAACACTGATTGGATGGAATTTGATTGTCATCAAAATGTTCCATGCAACATTAATCCATTGGAACAACATCAGAGCTATGTATTCAAAGTGAAGGCACTCAACACCAAAGGATCGTCGGAATATTCCAATGAAATCATAAAAACCACAAAAGTCGACCACATTCCAATGCCATTGCACGTTTCATTCGATCCGAAAACACGCACTCTGGGCGTTTCAGTTGGTGCTACCTGTTTGGCTTTGATTGCAGTCGTTGAATCGGTAATTAATGAAGGAACACCGATGGCCGCCTGGCAAATTGTCGAAACCATTCAACTTCAAAATTCTGGCAATAATCCAACACACAAAGAAATAGTCATTGAACATTTAGTAACTGCACGTCGAAGCAGCGCTCGCTCACTTGGCATCCCCGACGATGATTTCCCACCTCTCAACGATGACATAAATCCACATGTTCGCGTCAAGCTCTGCCTACGCGCCAATCACGAACGTTGTGGTGAATATGCCGAAGCTGAAAGTGAGTACTTTTGCACATATTCTCTTGTCAAGCTTTTAATGGTGAGACATTTATTCCAATTCAATTTTTAACTTCATTATATTCCTATTTTTCCGCAATACAAAATGATTCAAATGTAACCAATTCTCAATTTGCGGTCTTTCTTTCAGTTGGCAATAATTATATAGCTGAAGCGAATGCGATTGCAACACCAACCCTGATTGCACTCATTGTTTCCGTAATTGTATTCGCGCTCTTCATTGGTTTGGTGCTGATGTTCTGCCGATGCAAACGCAATCAAACCAAAAAAGGAACTCAAGTCAAAGACTACGAAATGGATTCAGTGCGGCCGTCAATCGTAGCGCAACAAAATCAAGCGCCACCACCATACTATCCAACAAGTGGCTTGGAAAATAAAGCTCTCGAGCATTCGATGGATTTGGCATTGACGTTGGAAGATCAAAAGCAAGTTGTGTATGCCACTCAAAACGGATATGGATATCATCCACAACACTCAGTTTCCCAGCAGCAAATACCGAATAATGACTGTAAGTAAAAAATCCCATTTGAATTATGTTTTAATAACAATCATTTTAAAGTGAAACGTTTTTATTTTGTAATCACTAAAAACCAAACGTTTTTTCAATGTTTTAACCAATAGATTTTTCGTGGTTTAAATTAATTAGAGTCAATCATTTTAACATCGCATTAAAAATAGACCATATTTTTGTGTCATAATGAAAAAAAAGATAATTCATTTTAGTGGTTTTTTGTGGATTTTTCATTATGTATATGATCAATTGAAGGCATATTTTGGTCAATTGAAGAGAAAGACAATTGAAATTCGCTGCAAAATGAGTTTGGAAAAGTGCGAAAATCATGTGCATCGATTAATAATAATCCACCGAATTGATGATGAAATAATTAATTAGATGGCGGATAAACGGTTTGTGCAGCCGCACAAGAGATGATCAAAAATTATATTTTCACTTGGAATGAGCTTTGTGATCGAAAATACATGCGTATGAATAAACGTCATTGCATTTAATGTTGTCCATAATGTCATTTGGTAATTATATTTCAATGAATATGCACTGTCCAAAGTCAATTGCTGGGGTGCATTTTTCATTTTCAATTTTCACTACGTGACACAACCACAATCGCATATAATTGTTATTAGCATTGTGAAAATTGGTAAATTATTCATTTTCAATAATTATTTAACGTGATGGTATGCATTATCGTAGCATGGAACGCGATGGCGGCGTCGTTTGCTCCGATAAAACGGTCAATAAATTCCGGTATTTGGCTTAATGAAATTCCATGGATTTTTGCAATTTTATATATCGATTGCATCGAATGGACAAAAAATAGTGTTTGAATTTCGATGGAATAAAAAAAAACGGCGATAACGCAATTCTTGTCACTGCTCATTCAGTTTATGTACATCCCAAGTATTTATTTATCACATATACTTCATCGATCCATCCACACTCTCGCTCTCCATTTGATAGCCAAATTGTGCATGCTTTTCGGGCCGCGCACAAAATTCAAACGCCTTGTGTAAGCGCAATGCTTCATTTCGTCCTGGGCAGCAGCAAAATAATACAATTGAAAATGCATTTTATTAAAACAAATGTATCCAAATGAATTTCCACAACCAAAATCCAATAAGACCAAAAAAAAAAAAACAGATTACACGAATATTGAGTGGACATGGTCATCGACACACAATTGAATCTATGGTGTCGAAAGTTCAAGCCAAACAATATACCAATTTATCGATACAATTTCGTCGCTCCACTGAAAAGTGGAAATAAGTGGCAAAAAGAAAGGTGACACGTTTGAAAGGGAAAAAATTCGCGGATGAACTATATCATTGATTTTAAATCCATCGTTTAATGTAAATGCCGCGCTGCACTTGCTCGATCTCCGTGAAATCTCGGTAGCGTTTTTGTGCATTCGTATTTTTCAGCCGAATATTCAATTTTTGTCATTGACCAAATTATTTTCCTGTGCGACATAAAAAACGACCAATTTTGACTTTATCAGAAATCATTTAATCGATTCGAGTGATTGCCCCGTTTTTTGCACCATTTTTCGAATTTTGTACCTCATTTGCTTTCATTTGGGACATCGCACGAAACGATTTGGGTTATTATATTTTTCACCGAAAAAGATGCAAAGTAATTTTATTAATTTTAATAATAAATACTGTCATTGTACGTGAAATTCAATCAACAGAACTTAATGAGGTACCGCTTTTCGAAAAATTAATTTCGAAATTGTTTTGAATTTGTGCACGATTGCAATAGTTCGAGGTGCAATTTTCCCCTTGCTGCCTCCTTACCGCGCAAATGCCCTGTGAAAATGGATATACATTACATGATTAAAATATTTATTGTGTCGTCATAACAAGCTGTTATTGCATATTACACCAATCGATTTCCATCAATTGCAATTGATTAAAATACAATGGTCACAAAACAAATAACAAATGAAATAATGTCACAGGCAAATAGCGTCCATTTACTGTTGTGTCATTTGAATATAACATCTGCAAAATGAGAACAAGCTTATTTAGCTGGCGATGTAGAAAATAAAATCACATTCAGAATGACGTGCCGGCGAGTTTTTTGGTCAGTTTCCTTTCAAACGAACAGCGGCGACTTATTCCATTCGCGTTGTAAAAAAAATGCAATTTCATCAAAATATTAATCAAACTAAACAAGAAGAATCAACATAAAAACGGAACTCCAAACGATGCACACTGCATTGCCGTTGGTCCGAATTCCATGGTTTGAATAAAGAGAGAGATAGAAAATATAATGCTGCCGAATAAGTAATTTCGCTGTATTTTTCGCTGATCTTTTGCACGATCCTGAATTCTCTTGATTTTTGTTTTCCGCGCTTTCTCCTCGTTGGTTATCTGCGCTCTTTTCGCCGCTTTGCAATAAAAATGGCCAAAAAGCAGCAGTATAAATGAATGTACACCTAATAAATTACAGTCCATGTTGTTCAAAAGAGCCTTGTCAACACTATTTATTTCATCGGTTTTCTGTTGTATATATATACTATACATCCATATATATTTATTGTATTTATTTATTTTGGGCTCTGTATTTTTAATTCAACAATGCTCATAAATTGTGTTATTATTCTCGTCCTGTTTTTTTCATTATGCCTTCACGCAAACACAAAACTGTATAAAAAATACTGTTCGGTACATTTTATGCAGGACTAGCCACTAGTACAACTTCAGAGTTCACAGTTACAGGTAATTGGCCGCTAGTCTGTCCCTCGATCAGTGTGCTTATGTGTGTAGTACACCGTGTGTGAACGTTTCTTCTGCAACTTGTTTTTGCTCGTGTTGGAATTATAGTAAACTTGGACTTTATGAGTTTTTATTATTACTTTGAATTTTGTTTTTCACACTTCAATTGCGCGTCACTCTATTTTCATATCTCACTAATCACTGTCCACAATGTCGTTTTTTTTTTTTTTTTTTTGGTTTGCCGTTTTGTCACTGTTGTTTATTTACACTTGTAATGTTTCGAGTAGCATTTTATTAGGAAAATGCAATTTTATTTAAAATGTAACCTGAATGGCTTTTCTGTTTGTTTAAATATTTATTTTTCACTCTCAATTATTATTAAAATTCGAAAGCCATTTGCACGCAGCCTCTCATTTTTGCTTTTATAGACATTATTAATAATAACCTTTTCAGATACGTGTTTTTTCCTCGCCTGCTCGAGTGTCGTTCGACGACACATATGTTCATAATAAAAATTTCATTAAAATTGCTTTGGCCTGCTTTTTTAATAAATTTCATTTGTTTTTTGTATTATTGCGTTTTATAGGGGCGAATATGGGTTACATGGATAATAGTTATTCAAATTCAAACAACGGCGGTAGCGTGAATTCCCAGGATTCGATTTGGCAAATGAAAATGTCAGCAGCTGCTGGTAATGCGGCCAATTTAATGCCACAACATACTTATGTCGATCAACAAGCGTCGTATGGATATGATCCTTTAGCCCATGCTGGTTACGGTGCCATCGATGATTATGCACCTTATCCACATTTGGCAGCCACACACAGTCAGCATGGCGGTGACGACTACCAAACCATGCGCAACAGTCAAAACCCATCTCGTCAAGAAGTCTACTGCAGCGATCCGTATGCAGCCGTTCACAAGCCCAAAAAGCGGCTTGATCATTTAGGTAAGTCCATTTAATCGAGTTTTTTTTTTACTGCTTTTTCATTTCACTTTGAGGAGAACGAAGTATTTATAACGAAAGATTTACTGGTGCTGGAAAAGATTATTTACCAAACAATTATAATGAATATTCTTTGGATTTTTCGCACTTCATTTAAGATTTATCTTCAACTTTTCATTTTCCACCTTTCTATCGTTTATCTTTCTATTTTAAACCTATGATTTGTTCCATTTCATAACTTTTACAATTTCCATTCTTCTCGATTGAATTGACAGATTCGCCATATCATGATGTAAGCGGTCTTCCTGAATCGTACATGGAACAAGTGAATGTGGATGACCCGAATGTGCCACCGCAACAGCATCTATCGCACAGCTACGATGACGGGCTACAGGAGAGTGGTTATTCGACGCCAAATTCAAGAAATCGACGTGTCATACGGGAAATCATTGTCTGAGAAACGCCTCGGGTACGTTTTGCGAACTGAACGTGCCCATGATAAAATTTTAAAAAAATGACTAACTATCCAGTTCCAAAATTCACATTTATTATCTAAATCAAACACGCTATTCACGCCAATTCATGTGTTCGTTGGGGATACAAAAACACAATCATACTCACTCATACACATTGGTATTTATACAATTTTTTGAGAACCAACCAGTAACTTCTAATTGGGCTTCTGATTGATTGATTTAAATATAGAAATAACAAAAATTTATCAACTGAACAAACACAATATAGCGCAAAATAACTATTTACTAGACTAACTCCTGGGAAATAATACACAATTTTAACACAAAAGAAACGAATTGAGTGAAACAAAAAGAAAATATGAAAATCTACAAACTATTTTGATAGTGATGATGAAAATGAATAGTGGCACATCGATTGGCCAACATGAGTGTGCAATTATTTCAAGAATGATGTAGTCGGTGTATTGTGTAACTTCAGCAAACTTTGAATGTTATTATTCATAGATTAAGGCATTTTAGAGCATTTTAACGATGAAACAAACAACAAATATGTGAAACAAATCTGTACAACTTAAAAATCGGAAAATCTCACTGTTTGAAATTAGCTTAAGGCACAACAGAAATGATGAAACATTTGATGAGCGACGTAGATATTTTCAAATGTAAAAAGAGTGACACGATTCGTTCGGCCTAACATCATTATTGATTGATTTTAATTTTTTTATTGCATTTGCACGTTATTGTTCATTCTTATTATTTTATTTGCGCTTTTGTTTGGTTTTCCAAGAAAACTGCTCTTTATTTTGATCGTATATTGTGTTTGTCCATTTTAATAAATTTATATTTTTAGTTTCAGTTTCGTTCAGTTCGCAAAAAAAAAACTTCAAAGGCTCCGAAACAAGCAAAAAAGAAAAATCACAAAAAAATTCAAAAAAAAAAAAAACTGGCAAAATAATTTTAGTCTAGTGATTTAAACGAATTAAGCGTAAACGAATATTATATACAAATAAATATAAACGTCAAAAATATGTTGAATATTTTCAACAAAACAAAAAAAAATCATGCAAAACTTTATTAAATAATCTTTGTGTATATTCAACCACACAAATTGACAAAACGAACACATAAACGTAGTCTTTTTGTTTGCAATTGAAAAAATTCGTGATGTTTCAATGTGAAGAAAAAAAAAATGAGAGAAAAAGAAATAGTTTACATTCTTTATCTAGATAAATAAAACTTAAAGTATATGAACTGCAATCTGTTATCTATATAATCATAAAAATTGCACATAGCATTCACATCAACCACTCACCACCCCTTCAATCAAACACAGTGACAATTTAAATGTACTGTAGATTGTTTTGAAAATGATATTAATCACATGAACAAAGAAGCTGCCATTCGGTTCCGATTTTCAAAGGCACCGCCCAACACAAATAAGATCACTTACAAATAAATGAATATACAAATTAATTGGAATATAGAAGAAACCACACCGGCTCACTCAAAATAAATGGTATTGCACAAAATGAACATATATTATCAATCGTACACCTAATATATTACATTGGATTCACTGTACTTCGCGACAGCATCTCGTTGTGACATTTCCACAATAACACACAAAAGACACAACCAACAATTTATCAACAATTATATAGAGTCTCAAACGTCAGATTACACAACAACCGAATCGATGTGAAGAAAGTTTATTGAATCAAAATGTTTTCATACATTAAAAATTAATTCACTGATTTCGAACGAAACAGACATTATGTTGAATAGACGCCTAACATTTAAGAGAAAAACATGCAGAAAGAAAATATATATACACATTATATTTAAGTGAAGAAATATTGATATGATATGATAAAGGGAAGCAGGTTTATGACAAAAAATGAAACAATTATCCATACTCTATTTTTAGGTGATAGATCGACGGATATTGGAATAAACACTAGAGAATTATATCACGAGATTGCTTAAGTACTATGTGTGTGTGGCATATAGCGAAATATTCACACAGATTTGCAATAATTTCGATGTGTTTTCGAAAGTCATATCTTTATTTAAAATTGTCCAATTCAAAATCAACGACTGACTTAATGTGGCCAAGATATGGCTAAATAATTGTTTTCATGCAAAAAAAAAAAAAAAAAATGGAATTTTGAACCAAAAAAGAAAAAAATTGAAAAAAAGATAGCAACACTGTTGATAGGTTCATTCCGCATTTAACGGATGTTTTTTCTACGATAAATCCCAGTTTTGATTGGAAAATTAATTCCATATGCATTTGATTTCGTTGCACTCAGAGGCTTTCAAAGGCCCATTAAAATAGAGTTGAACAAACCTTCGATCCCTCGCGGGATTCATCTACTTCAAGAGACAATTTCTTTTTAACTGATTGTACAAAGTTTAGAATTGTATATTAACGTTACACACTGGAACAGAGATGAGAATCGTAAAGAAAGATGAGTGTAACATGAATGTGACAACGTTTATTTTACACCTGCCATCATGGACACAATCTCATAATAACAAGTACTTAGAAAACAGACACAGAACAACAGCTCTAGGTCATATACTGTATATTGTATGGGCAAACAATTTTATGGGATTAAATGTGTGTAGTTCAGAACCAGAACAAACAATTCATAAAGAACAAAAAAAAGGACATAAAAGAAAGAACTTGCCATTCGCATCATCATTTCCATTAGCAAACATTTTTATACTCAAACCAAATTGTTATTGATTTTAATTCGGTTGTTCAAATGATAATTCCACAATCGAATAGACATTAATTGCACATTTATTGTCTCAATCGCAATGAGAAAATTGTTTGCTTACAACTTACATATTGACAACAATTGCGAAAAGCAAACGCGTATACTGCACCAAATATTTCAGGCTTTTTGATTGCCAAAGGCGGTCGCATTTTTCTCGGAATTTTCGTCAAATTCGATGGTGGCTGAAATTTTCGGAAAATATGCGATTACCGCCGCATCTCATTTTGTCAAATCAAAAACCATGGAATTTTTGCAAATTTCTTCTATCCACCTTCTCTGCACAGGGAGCGAATCGAACAGCATTTACGTTGTTTTATTAGTTATTGTATTATAGTTTTAAATTCTTATAATTTTCAATGAAAATTATTGGCCATCATTTTTAAAACGTCTACGAATCTACTTAATAAATCTACTTATTTTTATTTTTGTCTGTCCAGCGTTTAAAATTACACGCAAATTATACATAATACAATATGGTTTAAGGCATTTATTAGGTTCCATACTTATTTCTGTTTTTCATGATTTTATCGGTTTCAAAGTAAATTCGCCGTCTATTTCGTCGTATTCGCGCTTAAGTTCATCAAAAAAAAATTCATATTAATTACAATGATTGACAATTTATTTTTTATTATACACTGTTTAAGATAAGAATATTACTAAAAGTAATCGCTAAGATGGATTTATGCATAAAACTTGAAATATACACATAAATAATAAAGATATTTTATGAAATAATAAAAAAAAGATTGGGTTTATCTTTAGTTGGTCTTTTTCATGAAACAATGCAGCAACATGAAGTCGGCGAACGATTGAAATTATGCAGCTGGGACAGGAAAGAACTCTTATTCGAACAACATATTTGGAAAGTATTGTGATGTAGAGCCATCTATTGAAAATGGTAAAAAACAATTTCTTTTTTTTGTTCTTTGAGAATAATCCCGTCCGCAAAGTGGGTCAGTGGAGACGATGGAGACTGCTACTGATTTTCTTCGCAATCTGATTTCAAAACCGGTGATGTTGAAAAATGAACCTTTTTACCTGCCATATAATAGTAGTAATTAAAGCAAAAACTCCAGGGAAAGATTGAATGAATGTTTTTATGGGTTTTATACGACTCTCACAGTCTTCATCGCTTACATTTGTAGTCAAAATTCTATTCATTATTCCTTGAATTAAAACATTTTTACGAGATGTAAATATTGTATTGTCACTTCATTTTGATAGCAAATTATGCGATAAAATTTTCGATAACGCAAGCTTACACTTTTGAGCTATTTTTTGTGTCTGTCATTATTCACTCATTCGGACAAGTTTTTTGAGACAATTTTACTAATAACAGAGTATGGATTGCAGTTTCCGGCTGGCCGGCGATCTTCAAAGTACCCGCATACGAACTGATTCGAATCGATGAAATCCTAAGAATATAATTAAAATTAATTTGTAAGTTATTTTCACCTCTTCGATGTATAGCTTCAGTCATATAATTCAATAAACTTGAAATTTGATTCTAAAATTATTTGATAAGTTCTAATTACCGGTGCTGAATGAATGCAAAGGAACCACATGAACAGCGTTTATTGTCTTTCCTCCCATGTGGATCGTAGCCTTCGATATTATTTCCATGGCATTTCGATAATTTATCTATCGCAACGTTGATAGCAGAATTTCCTCCACTTGCACGCATTGATTTGGTTAACACGTAAGTGTGAGTGCCACTACCATATCAACCCCTGCCGGGTACTGGTTTTGAGCCAATTTGAAAACAACCTTCAAATTTCAGAAGAAAAAAAACAATTCAAATCAATTATTGCATCATAAAAGCAATATTGCTCTACACTGATTATGTTGTTGTAAATAATACAAAAAATACGTACAATGCACGAACGATTTGAAACAAATAACGGGATTATTCGTAAAATTTACGCATATTCTTATAACACCGACATAATTTGATAATGTTACGAAATTTTTTGAGAAATCATTTTTTTTCTCGTAAAACGTGCGAATAATATGTGGTGCAAAACATCGGATGGCTTCGTAATATAAACTAAATATTACTTTTCCGCGTGAAGGAATTGCGACCGGTCCAGAAAATTTAAAACCCTTGGAATGAGTTTTTTATGCTTTCTCTATAATCCTTGGTAAAAATTAAAAAGACCTCAATTTTTTTTGTTTTTGATAAAGCAAAATGAATCCATGTGAAAATAAAAGTGCAACATAAATATCCTCTGGTTTCCGGGAAAACTATAAGAGATATGAAATTACAATGTTCGGGCTGTTGTAGTGTTCAGTTTTGAAGAATATTATCATGATTTCGTATCTCTTATAGTTCTTCTGTGTGAACTACATGGACCTCTCTTTCACTCACATTCACCTTAATCCGAGATAAGCGCTTCTTCAGAAATATACATTCTATCGATGTCGCTTTGTATTCGCTTGTGGAACGAGAATTCACCTCAGCAGGAGGCTTTGAATAGAATAAATTAAATGATTATAGAACGATATGGCCATTGATTAAAAACGAGATTTGTACATAAAATTTATTAACAAAAAGCTTTACAATATGCAACTGTGTGATCGACACCACAATCAATTTTTTCGACTTTCGCACCTAACGCTACTTTCAGTGGGAAGAATTGATCTCTTTCATTGTTCAATCCAAGGCATGCCGCGCGATTTTTTCCCCACATAAACAAATCATTTGTACTCGTCACCGCACCAAAATGTGAAAATCCTGCGTAAATCGCCATTACTTTGCTATCCGGATTGAAGTCATTCCGACCAAACAGTATGTCCGGGATTTTAGTGGGCTGCATCACTTGGTCG
The DNA here is from genome assembly GCA_028476595.1 of Obolodiplosis robiniae. Lineage (NCBI taxonomy): Eukaryota > Metazoa > Arthropoda > Insecta > Diptera > Cecidomyiidae > Obolodiplosis > Obolodiplosis robiniae. The sequence goes on along the minus strand of CM052014.1, from coordinate 10,760,723 downwards.
GCCTTTGGTCCCAATCCCACTAAACCATATCCCCAGACGAAGACTTCACCATTTTCTAGGCAAAAATTGACGATTTCAAGTTTTAATGAGGAAAGAATTCAAATTCGGAAGTAAATTACCATTCAGAACCGCGCAAGATGCACCAGCGCTCGCAATGTCAACGATTTTTCCAATTTTTTTTATCATTTCCAAATATATCGGTGTGGGAATTTGTTGAATGCCATCACTTAAATCTAATTGTCCATATTCAGAATTTCCCCAGCCGAACACCTCATTTTTATCTGAAATTTATTTCTTAATACATAAAAGTAATAGCTACATTGAAAAACAAACATAAAAAATGGGAATTTACCATTTAATGCTAAAACGCAGTCGTATTTCGAGGCGATTTTGATGATTTTCTCATTTTCGATGTCACCAAGTACTTGGCTCCATTCACCCGTTGAATTGAAATGTCCTAATCCAGTTTGGCCATCAGCTCCCCATCCACAAGAGAATACTTTTCCATTTTCGGTTAATAGCAAACTGTGATCCAAACCGCATATAATATCTTTGATCTTATCATTTTCCCCGAATATCGTTTTGCCTTCAACTCTGTGAATTAATTGACTAGAGTGATACAATTCCTCTTCAACAACCAATCGACCACATTGACCTGCATTTAAAGAGTATCAATCGAAAAACCACCATTAAATGTGAGTGTATGGTTTTGTTTGAATAACTCACCGAATGAATTGTTTCCAAATGTGAACAAAACGTCTGATTCCGACAGGGCTATCGAATGTGCTCTTCCTGCGGCTACTTTTTTTATGTTCATATTCTCATCATCTGTAGCCCTCGGCAATGCAATTGGTGCGGGGTAAATCATTACTTCCATTGGTTTATTTGTTTCACCGCCATGCTTCTGATAGCCCAACTGTGAATCTGTATTTAAACCGCATCCAAACAAAGTCATTCCTTTATCCGGTTTGCACGCAAATAATGTGAATCCATATCCAGCAGCAATATCGAGCACATTGAATCGTTCGGCGAACGAAATGCGTGTTGGTGATCGAACTACTTTTGCCAGTTTTTGATCGTGCAGGTTTTCATTGACACCACAAGCGCCGGTAACAGCTTGCCCCCAAGTGTAAACTCGTCGATCTGTTGGCTTACTTCGTAAAAATTCATTTTTTGGAAATTTGTTCATGTCTTGTTTTAAGACAGATCGCCTCTCTTTCAATTGTCTATCTTTGTATCTGGAGTAGGTTCGAAGTAGTGGCTGAAATACGAAACTAGAATTCACGCTTTTCAACATTTTTGTATCACACTAATTTTCTGTTTACTATGTTAATGTTCCTTGAAGTTTTGAAATATTCGCGACAATGAGTATTTAAAATCCTAACCTCAATTTTGAAACTCATGACAGCCACTGACTTTGACATGCCGGCTGAATTGAACTGGCATTCAGCGAAAGCTATAATCTCCTGTAAAATGTGTGCTTTTTGTGCTTTTTAATAGTTTCTTAACTTGAATTCTTTCAAATTATTACGCAGAAAAGTGTACAGCATGTTAATTCTGACGATTGATTGAATACAAAATGGTTTATTATTTATTTTTATTAGTGTGGTGCTTTACGCCGAAGTATGAAATGACAAACAATACAATAAGTTATTTGGATTTTTGAGATTTCATTCTTCCATTCAAAATTCTATCTTGATTCTCCAGGAAAGATGCGATTGGTGCGATTGATTGTTGTGCTAGAATATGCCAGTTTTTTTAGGTGATTTGTCAACACCACAAACGAAAGATATTTCAAAATGAAGAGCAGTATGAATGTTTGGCTTAATTCAAAGAAAATTAATTCTTGTTTTGATTTGAAACTCAATTTGAAAATTAACTCAAGAGACTATATTTATAATAATGGCAAATTAATGCATTATAAGTCATGAAAGGTCGTAAACCTTGTTCGATTATTATCAAAATTGCGAACGTCTCGGTGAAACAAAATGATTGATAGCTTCGAGTATCATTTATTTTGATAGCTCTGATCATACACAATTCCGCGCTCAGCCAAATCGGGTTCATCGTCAAAGATGCTTTTAAAATTATTATTGCTGATATTTTGCGTTCAAGTTTCACTTGGAAATAATTACAATTTCAAAAAAAACTTGTGGAAAACATGGAAAAATGGTACATTTTATGCATTCCGCGGCATAAAATACGCTGAAGCTCCTACAGGTTCGTTGCGATTCAAAGTAAGAAGCGACTTCAATATGTTTTCCTAGCATGAAAACTTTCAACATTCTATGAATTTCAAAACAAATCCAGGCACCTCAACCAGCAAAAACATGGAATAATATCAGTGCGATTTTTGAATCAGAACTTAATGAAGACGGAAGTAATTGCCCTTCGCCAAATTCTTCATACGACGAAGACTGTTTATATTTGAATGTCTACACAAAAAGTTTGGAACAAACGAATTTGAAACCGGTGGTTGTGTTCATTCATCCCGGAGGGTTTTACGTTGGCTCGGGAAGTTCTGTCAATTTTGGGCCTGAATATTTGTTGGAAGAAGATTTGGTATTGGTAACATTCAATTATCGATTGGCTTTCTTTGGATTTACGGGTATCGGATCGAATGAAGCGATTGGAAATGCGGGTTTCAAAGATCAAGCTCTGGTACTCCAGTGGGTGCATCATCACATCCAGCATTTTGGTGGTGACAAACACTGTGTGACATTAATGGGCGCTAGTGCTGGTGGTATGAGCGTCCAATTGCATTTGGTCTCACCATTATCGCAACATTTGTTTCATCGAGCCTATGTTATGAGCGGTGGAGTGTTGCCACAAGTTAAATCTCCATCATCGCAAACGCACTGGATTGAAAAGTTAGCTCGACTGATTGAATGTCCCGAGAATCAAAATGCTTTTGAATGTGTCCAGCAAACTGACACAGCAACAGTAACAAATAGTTTACGGAAAATATTCGAATTTGGGTGGGATAATCCAGTTTATCCGTGGTTGCCAATCGTTGAACCAAAAGATAATAATGAAGCTCCATTTTTGGATGCAGATCCAATGGAACTACTAGAAGATGGAAAATTAAACAAGATTCCAATTATGGTCAGTGTGACTAAGGACGAATTATCAACTTCGGCTATGTATCTATTTGAACATAGGAATCTATTGGAGGAGTGGGTGAATGATTTCGATAGAGTTGGACCGATTTGTATGCACTACAAACCAAACGATACCATTTCTAAAGTACTGAAACAAAGGTATGCTTCGTATGATGCAAATGACAGAGCGCATGTTTTGGATTTGTTTGATCAAGTGGCGCAGGTGGGATTTCAATGATTAATTATTACCCGCTCAAAATTATTATATGAAATTGAACTTTTTTTTTATAAAAATTCTATTACTGAATATATATAAAAAATTTCAAAATGGATCTTGATGCTCAAAAATTAGGGTTTCTCCGATGCGATAATAATATTTCCACTGCATCGATTAGTTCAAATCGTTAAGAGATCCACCGATGTTTTCTACATCAAGTTCCTCTTTCGTGGCTCATACAGTCTATCCGCATGTAATTCAACGATGGATAAAGATTTTTGTGAAGGTAACACGCAAATGAAATCTAACATTTCATCTCTTTTTAACCTCTTTCTTTTCCATTTTCAAACGAATTGAACATTCCAACAGAAATCAATGCTCAAAACATCGTCGAGCATTGTGATGATTTGCAATATATATTCACATCCTCAAGCATACCTAAATTCACACCATTGAGTGCAGAAGGTCAAATAGTAGAGAAATTCACGAAACTACTTTATAGCTTCGCAAAGAATGGGCAAGTATTTCGAAGCGATTGTCCATGATAATTGGGCTCATAAGTCAATAACTTCATTATAAACACTCTATCTCACTTTATTTTTCATTTCAATTCACAGTCGTCCGTACTTTGGTCCAAATATTGATGTGAGTAGTTTGAAATTCGGCACCGATGAGAAATTTATGAAATTTAATGGAACATTAGAGATGGACAATTACACGTTTGAAAATGCTGCTTTGTGGGATTCTCTGTTCCCGATGAACAAAAGCAATAAAATCTAAAAATCCAGTTGTCCATTAGAAAAATTAAAGTTTATTTCATTTCACTTGATACAATACATCTTTTGATTCATTGAGAGCAGAGCAGAATCAAACTGCGATGAGAATGACCGTCATTTTATTGTTGCCTGAACTAATTACATTCCAGTTGTTATTAAATTACGATGAATCCTTTTTTTCTAATTTGGCAAAGAAATAAAGGTAGGTGTGTGATTTGCCATCTTACATTTAAACCATTTTGAAAAACCTTAACCGATGCATACACAAAACTCCGCGTGTGCAATGCATTCATTTATAATTACAATTGCATAAGCTTTCAAATTAATATACGAATTAAAATAAAAAAAAAAAAGCTCGCAACAGTGTGCAAAATTTGTGATTATGTAAATGTTCATTGTGCAATGGCTGGAGCCAATTTTTCGACGATTGAAATGCCGGATAGCAACAGTTTTTTGCCGAAGGGAGGCACTCGCGGACTATTGGCTAGTGATTCAGTAGCCAATCTAAGTTCATGGAACATATTACGGTTGTATGGGTTGCGACGTGATGAGTATCTCAATGCCAAGAAGTGATAATAGATGAATGGCGTCATTAAACCGGCACGACCACTGAAACGAAAGCAAATTTTAGAACTGTGATCCAGAGAAATGAACTATTTAAATGTAGATAAATTCCTTACAGAAATACGAAAACGATAACAAGTGGCATCAAAAGAATTTCCGATAATGCGGCCAATCTCAAAATGTTCGTGGTTTGAAGTTCGACAAGTGAAATCATAAGGCGGGCACCCCACCATGAGTTTTGACCCAATTGCTGAAAATGACAAATTGAAATAAATTTAGAATCGGTATTTATGATTCATTGCAAAAGAATATTAAATTTGAAATTCAATCGGCGAATGCTTGAATTTTCACTTACGTCCAATAGAGTGAGTGAGTAGCTAGCTGCATGCAAGATAGCGAACAAAACCACAGGCAATAAAATCACGATGAATGGACTGACATACAAGAATATGGTCGAGAAGAACAAATAGTGACATGAATCCTCCACCAAAAGCAATGCAAAGTACTCTCTTGTGAAAGCTAAACGAGGCATCCTCTGATGCAAACGCAACGCACTGGTAGCTAAATTTGCCAACAATACTTTGTAGAATGCATTTTGAGCGTTTCTGTAAATGGAATAGTCGATTAAAACTTGTATTAAAGCCAATTAAATGGACATTTTTTTGTGATTTGCTTAAAAGATTGATTGATCCTCAAATACAATTTATTCAGAACATTTACTAATATTTTAGTCACTTTTTTGTTAATTTATATTAATCACAATGATTTCACAAGATCAATTGATGTCAACTAGAAAGAAGTCAACCAAGTCTCCAAACGAGAGCGTTGCTTGATGTGCACACATGAATAAATTTATTTCTCCCTTTCGCCAATAAACTCACCCGAATATCGGAAGAACATATCCAAAAGCAAAAATGATTGTCAATACACGTGATGCCCACAGAGCAACATCCACTTTATTGTCAATTATGTGTTTTTTAAGAGCCTCCACTCCACGCGGTCTCTCTTGGTTTGCGTTGTTATCGGCCATGTTTTTAACCGCTGCTTACTAATATTACAGATGTTACCCTTTTTCTAAATAAAAGAAGAAATTTGAAACCATTAAGCACATTAATATTAAGAGTTACTCTGTCTAGTAATAAATTTAGCTCATTCATAAAATTCAACCAAAATGTCATCCTGGTTCAAATGCAAAGAAAGCATAAAAACATTGTGGATGATTGTGTTTTGGCAGTATAAAAAAAAAAAGAAATACGCGGAAACGATTTGTTGGAAATGTTATTACTGGTGAGTGCCTAGCGATGATTAAACGGCAAATACAAGTGAATCAAAATGGTGTGAAATTAACAACAAGCAAATGGGTATGTGTGTTACGAAGGTAAAAGATGAGAAAGTACTTCTCGCCCATATCTTGTACAACAATAAACGCAACAATTATCGAAGAACCGTGCTAATTACTCAAAAAAGATACAACAAAATATGAAACAACACACTTATCAATGCGCTTTTGCTGTTCGACCAATAAATTTGAATTATTCGGTGTTTATTTTCCAAAAGAAAAACTAGCAACTATGCAAAAGACATACAAAAATTTCACGTAAACGTTAGCAGTGCAATGAATTCATTCAACGAATAAAAAATCACTCAAGCAATGATGTAAAAGTGAAATATGTGAAAATCGCGTATATGGAAAGCCTAATGGGCAGTAAACTCGATGAAGCGAAAGTTTACTCATTGAAGAAATAAAAAAAAAAAAAAAAACTGGCCAGTCCGTACGTTTGTCTGTACTTGAAAGACATGCAAGACACCATTGTAAATATTCGCTATATTATATACACACAGCTATCACACAACAACCACTGGCCGATGGATGGAATATCAGTTGGGCACCTGCAGATGAATAATTAAAATTATGAATCGATTATTATTATTCCTGTCCATGAAACCAAACGGATGATCCAAGTAGATCGAAAGGAACAAATTGACATTGCTGTATAAGACCAACAATTAATTGAATTGCTTTCGTGGTGAACCATCAATTCACACAAATTAACTTCATTTCAATCAATGGAATTGTATTTGAAGAATAATATCGACTGTCACAATTTTGAAATTCAACATAACCATTTTCTGTCTCTCTTCCTCTCTCTCTCTCTCTCCCTCTCTCTTTCTCCCGATTTCTTCAACTGGAGCTTATCACATGCATCACATTCTAAATTTGTGCAAGTAATCTTCAGGTGACACATATTCAATGATGATACCAAACAACTTCTATCTCTCTCTGACATTCAGCGCCCACAACTATAAATGCCTAAATGAATATTTAATCGCGCTTTATGAATTTTATGTATTTCCATCACTTTAAGCAATTTTGCCAATTCGACCGTGATTTTCGTTCAGCGAAGATTTAAATGGGAAAAAAACTTTCTCATTTTTGCGACTCACATCGAGAAGTGAAAAAAAAGATTGCCACTACAATGCGAAACCTACAAAACTTCTCAATTTACTACGTACTAAATAAATGTTTCCTTTGAGCACAACCCACTGTCCGCTATGACGTTAATCAAAATGACAATTTCGATACGTTTAAATGCACTTGATTTATTTTTTTCGTCAACGAATCGAATTCTCTTTTTAACTGTAAAATAAATATAATTTTCTTCTATGCGTTTTCCATGAAGTTGGCACGTTTTAGTTAGCTCGTCGGAAAGAATAAGTATCGCACACAATGACACGACAACACAAAATGTGAATATATGTTAAATTGATGAACGGTACGTTTCGAATGGAAGAATCATCAAATAATACAGGTAGTGTAATACATCGTTGTAATCAAACATGTCCGAACAAACATGAGTAATACAACAAAAAGAAAGAAAGTCAGAATCATTTTGGACTGGAAGTTCGAAAAAATTCGACGTTCGAAATGTCAAAATTAAGCATCACACGTGCGCTGTCACAACCATCACACTGTAAACATAACCCAAAAAATCAAACTTCATTCCGATAGTGTGTTTCGAGTTTGTTGTTGAAAAAGTGCACGAAAAAACATTGGATAAATGATATGGTTTGTTTTGTGAACGATAGTTTTTCAAAGGAGGACATAAAAATGACGACCAACAATGCTAACAATGCCAACAACGTAATTTCTGATTTGACCTTCGATGAAAATGCCTTTCTGCATTTGAAATTACAGAGAGTCGCTGGCGGCAGCGTGATTGAATATCCACCAACATTTTCGCCTCATGGAGAGTAAGTCTGAATTGTGGAATTGCATTTGCTTGTTGCAAGCAGGAAACTTATTTGGATTGTATTTTTAGTTCATTGTTCGTCATTTCGGATGATCATATTCGGATGTATAGTTCGCAAACCGGCGAATATATTCGAGAACTGGAAGGAATTCCAGGCAAAAAAATCATCGCCATAGAGTGCGATTTGAATAATCCAAAATTACTCTTTGGATGTACTGAGTCCGGAGACATAATTTCATGGAAATGGAAATCAGGCGTTGTAGCTGAAAAATGCTGGCTTCGATTTTATGGCACCACAGCCGTTGTCAATACTTTTACATTGATCAGCCTGAAGGACGCTACACGTACATTTGGATTGGTAACATGGCGAGCAGCAACAAGTTTTAATGTTCAAATTGGCATTTTCAATTTACAAAGCGGAATTCAAGAGGATATTAAGCTGTCACTCAAATTGAAGTAAGTCAAATCTTTGAAAGGAATGGAATCAATTGAAATATAATTTGGAAAAGATGATGGCTTTCCGTTGAAGTTCCTGCACTTCCCGTACAACGACCCACATTTACATTTTCATCAAGTTGGTAATGCAATCTCTTTTCCAGATCATCAACCGTAAAAACGTCTGTTAGCCGCGGCCAAAATTACTTTGTCGTGATTCAAGACAATTTTGTATACTTTGTTAACTATATGAATGGTGAAGTGCGAATGCAGAAGAACATCAAAGGTGAATCATTGACATGTGTTGCATGTCATCCAACACAAGAAGTAGTAGCTACTGGCGATGTTACTGGTCGCATTCTATTGTATCGCGAGATCTTTCGAAGGGGTGAACCCAAAACGAGACTTTATCACTGGCATCATACGCCGGTCACGACAGTCACATTCACATTATCCGGATCGAATTTCTATTCGGGTGGTTTGGAGAATACTCTCTGCCACTGGGAACTAAAAGGTGAAAAGCCAATTGGCTTCGTCCCTCGAATGCAGGGGACACCCGTTCACATCGTAATTGGCGCTGAGAACCAGAAAATTTCCGTGGCCACCGACGACAATGGCATCCAGATTTTCAATGCACAAAATAATCCGACGGCTGTTATTCAGAATTTCACGTGGATTCCATATGACAAAACAAATATACCGAAATTCCCAATCGGCTTGAAAGTAAATCCAAGAACGAATAGCTTAGTGATGAATGGTCGCCTAGGCCATTTGCAGTTTTTCTCCACGCACACACGAACCTTGCTGTACAATGTGAGTTACCCTAATTGCCTATTACATCTCATTTGAAAATGTTGAATTGAAGTTAGATAGTAACCAATTTTATACAAATTTCGAATTTAATTGAACTTCCTACTTACAGCTGGACACGACCGCTCAAAATCGCTTGAACATTGAAGCTGAAAAAGTTTTATACAATTTGTACGTGTCGCACGCCAGCTTGAATACCGATTGGTTGGTAACAGCTGAAATTCTCGACGATCATGAGCATACAATCGAGTCTCGGCTGAAATTCTGGGCATTCGATGACGCGAAACAGGTTTACATTTTGAATACACAAATCGAATTGCCACACGAAAACGGGGTGCGAACTTTGGAGTTTTCCACGACGCATTCAGTCGATAATTTGTTATGTGCGTCAAGTGGAGAATATGATGTTAAAATTTGGGCATTGGAAGACTCACCAAATTATAAAAGTAGGTGGCATTGAATCACTTTCTTGTGACAAATTATGAATTGAAATTAATTATTATTTTTAAAATAAATTCAATGCCTAATCTTATCCAAATCCGAATTTTTTCTCCAACAGGAAAAGGAAAAATCTGGGCATGCATCGCTCGGACAACATACAAAAGTTTGCCGATTAAATCCCTTGGATTTTCATCAGACACTTCGCTGCTGGGTGTCGGTTTTGGCAATACATTATGCGTTTATAATTCGGAATCGCTTCGTTTGCGTTGCGCGTTGAGTGCTCCGTCAGGTTTGGATGGCAGTGTTAAAAAAATAACAATTTCTTTGCCCAAAAATAGCGACAAAACAGATCTAGACAAACGACGCAAAAACTTTGTTGAAAAGCGAAAGAAATTGATAACTGCACTCCGATCGATGCTGGAAAATGACAAAATCGTCACTGTTACAAAAATAAATGATGCGGATAAATCTGAATCAGGAACTACAAAATCGGAGCTCCCCAAAAATCTATCGAATGAACAGAAAAAAGTGATTTTCAATCGGATTCTGTCATCGAACAGTATTAATCTATTTCAAAAGATCCAAATTTTCGATAAGTTCAATTTGCACGCTCTAGTTCCATCGAAATATCAAGAGCCATACACAAAGTATTGCGAAGGAGTCGATAGTAATTTGAAAGATCTCAATATTCTTAGCCGAATGTTGAATCTGTCGCCAAAGCAAAAGTTCAAATTCGTTCACAAATACCACCAGTCCAACCTGCAAAAGAAACGAAACCGCTACACTTTGAGCGCGCTCAATCGGGTCATTAGTTTCTCAAAATCAAAAGAATCGAAAAGGATTTCGAATGGTGTGAGTGAAGATGAAATTCTGAAAAAATGTTCGGTGAAAGACTCTGGCTTGCCGCTGAAACCAACAATACAGATAACACATATTGCATTTTGTACCGAAGAATTCAGCCATTTAGTTATTGTTTGCACGGAAAAGCGATTGCTAATTTGGAATCTTTTGACGCTTAGACTGCAGTCAGCATTCAAAATTGTAGTTGAAAAACTCACAGTCGATCTGTACACGAGCCTTGTAGCGGTTGTCTCCAAAAATCATGAGTTATTCGTCTTCCTTCCGAACACACCGATCACGCTGTACCAGCACAAGCAATTGCCGAAGATTGACGGTTTGGCATGGATCCCCAGACAATATCCACGAAGTCATTCACTTACAATCGATTGGCAGGCCCACACTGAACTATATTTCTTAAGTAGTGACAAACAGGTATAAACATTCGATTTTGTCTCGTTTATTTCAAGTGTTTAATCAAATTATTACTCTATTCATAGGAATTATTGCGACTTGTCTCAAGGAACGACGAAGAATCATACAATCCGAATGCATTTTATTTAAGTGATAATATGCAAACATTGCCAAACACACCGTTCGCAGCGATGATCGCAAAACAACAAACCAATTATGCCATAGCCGAATCGAATAAAGACAAACGCTCCACAGTCACTTATGGAATTGGCGTTCCAGGCAAAGATAGCGTCAAAGAGGTGAGAATAATACATTTTCATATTATATTTGAATGGGATTTCTCTGTCAGAATTGTGGTATGATGAAGAAAATATCCAAATATTTGCATAAATATATTCTGAATAAATAATTGTGTGTTATTTTTAATATCAAGATTTCCATTTTTGTTCAGCAATGTTACATAATTTGCGTAAAATATTTCAAATACATTTGATTTCAAATTGATTTTAATAATTTAATTTAAAATGTCAAATAAAAATCATATTCAGTCCAAGCTTGAAATAGTTTCCTTGAGAAACAAATAATATTTTTTCTTCCATATTTTTTCAAATTCATGTGTTCGATATTACAATTTAATTCAAGGATTTTTAATATTCGGTTTAATTTTCCAAATCAGTTCATAAATCCCTTGAATCAATTGAAAATCGAATGAATTTTTCCAAGAATTTAAACACTTTAAAATGTTGATATTATTCTAAAGATAGGTACACAAACAGCATGATTATCGTAGGTTTATTTTTTATTAACATTCATTTGGATAGTAATTGAATTTACCCGAATAATATTCAAACGCAGCTGAAGCTGGTTCGAAACAATGTGCACACAATCTTATTAAGAAAATAAAAACATAGCAAAAATAGTGGTAACTAAAACAACTAAAACGGTAGAAATCCATTCGCAAAATCATTAAATCACACGCACTCACAATAACTAATTAAAGTACTCATGAAAATTAATGAGTAAAATAAAAAAAAATCCGTCTTAAACTCGTTTTGACATGAAAATATTGATAAAAAGAAGAACTAATAATAATTCACGCACAGTAATTTAAGCAAAATTTATTACAATGGTCGACGTAGCATTGGCACACGATGATTTCGGCAGCGTCGCATCAAATGAATATCATGTTTAAAGTAGCGCAAACAATGCCATTGTGGAATTTCCATCATCGATTTTGCAACCTTTGCACGAAAAAGGAAATACATGAAAAATATTAATATTTTCGTGATGAGGGGCGGTTTTCAATTGAATTTAGGCTTACCGATTGCGGTCGCGAAACTGGCACACTGAATGTACTGCCAAACAAATTGATGGCAATCAACACGAAAATTGCTACTGCAGACCAGATTTTCATTTTCAAATATTTTGTGTTCTTTATATTTTTTGTATATCCTTCTGATGATTGAGCACCAAAGCTCGCCGTTACTTTCACTTTCAGTTATTTGCTCAGTTTCCAAATGTATGTACAGCAATGTCCGTACTTATTTCGCAAACGAACTTCGACAAATTTCAAAAAGAACTACAAAATTCGTTTAAATCACTCGAAAAAAATGTAGAACCAAATGAACAAAAGCAATTTTTTTCGCCAAAGCAAACGTTCGATTGAGTAGCTGAAGTTGAATTGAAGCGTTTGCCGTTCGGGCGACTCGTTTTATATGTGCAGCACGTCGGCTGAGTACACAGCTCAATTGTTAACTGCATGGAATTTGGCCGTTTTCGCACCGCTCAATTCACTTGCTCCGTGTTTTTTTGCGTCGTACACACATAATGTAAACTGTACTCGCGCGGAATCACTACATATTTCATCGATATGCATTATACACGCAATTTGACATGGCCCTTCATTCTGCAATGATTAATCCCATTTGCATTATGATGATTTGAAATGTGATGATAAGAAACGGTAAATTAACGATTCATGGCAATAATTGTTAGAAATTTCCTGATTCTACGCGATAAATTCATCTCATCATGCATTTTGTCATTTTTCGGAGCAAAGGTCGAAGTTTTTCGAGAAAAATTTTAACTAGCGCCCATTTTTATTTATTTTCCAATGCTGCGCCAAATCCACTGATGACTGAAATATTCATGAGCGAACCACGCACTATCCTGTTAATGAACCTTTTAATAACAAATGGGTAAATGAATGAAAAAATTAGGCTTCCCAGCAGACAGAATTTTGCACATTCGCAATAAAAAGAACATGTCATAAATATTAAGTTAATATAAATTGTATCTCGGAAATAAGCGCTTTTTGCAGTGGCAAATATTGCACTATCTTTTTATGCCATCTTTGCATTTCCTTCGGTTCGAGTGCATCATAATTCATTTATAGAAAAAATTTCTACAGCATCATAAAATCTTATGCTGGTGACAATTAAAATGTATTTCTACCGCTTTTGATATATTCATAATATGCAGTGCATAAAAGTGTGTGCAGCTAGTTGATAGGAACATTCAATTTATTTATTTCGTGCTCGCTAGGCTTTTAAATGCGACTGATTGCATCGATGAAATAATCAATTTGTTCATTTTGCGTTTTCTGCGTGTTTCTTGCTAGGCTAGACTGTAGCACACATTATCTTTCATTTAAACGATTGTGTGGTGGCCAAACGCGTAGTTGACTGCGTTCGCTCGGGCTTTGATTTCGAATGGTCGCGAGCAAAATTGTCAAAAATGGCCCGCTTCGACTGGTTTGATCGAGTGTCTACATGTATGTGCTCGCAGATTTTTGTTCTGTACGACAGGATACAGTCGTAAGCGATTATTCAAAAAAAAAACCGATGCCTACGTGCTATTCAATTTACACCAGTATTCGTCAGCTGCGTTGATCGCACGCCCTATCAATTTAAAACCCAAACAAATTGGATTATTCGTGTAATTCATGGAAATTTATTGACGAAAACACAGTTGAATCTTATCATTCTAGAACATCTTGTATCATCTTGCCTTGGGCATTTTTTATTTGATTCACGCTAGAAGAAAAAGTGCGCATAGGAAGTTAACGAATCACTAGACAAACAATTAAGAAACATGTGCATGTGGATACAGAACATGCATTTTGCACGATTTTACGTCCAATTAGAACCGGATCCAACCAAGAATGAGTTTCACATGTAAACTTAGTCATGTCGAACGATCAAATGACTTTTAAAGAAAGACAAATCACGTTGGCTAGCATCTAGATGAACATAAACAGTTAGTTTCGATACAGTAAGACTTGCCCAACCCGAGCAGCCACTTGACTTCACTGTTATTATCCAATTTTGTGCGCAAATGGTGAATATTGAAGATGATTGGCGAGCATAATTGTTGATTGTTACTGAATTTTTCTATACAATGTTGCATTTCACACTCGCTTTTTTCGTCAAGTCATATTAAAGTAACCATGTTAAACTGCAGTTTATTACGCAAGCGATGAAATCATAAGATTTTTTTGAATAGAATCGATAGCGCGTGTAAACATTGCGTGGGTTGCTCTCATGTTTTTCTCCAGCACAATTGACGACAAAAAAAGGGTGATTTTTAGCAAAAATGCTCGCACATGAATGCACATGTACTTTGATTAACAAACCATTTTACGAATATGAATTGCATGATTTTCTCTTTCTCTCTCTATCGTCCTCGCTCTCGCTCTATTAATAAAGTGATGATTATGGCGCTGCAGAAGTGCATCATTCAACTGATGATGCGTTGACAACACGAATTTTCTGCATCATTGGATCATTGGATACATTGTGTATCTGCATGCACTGCACATCATCTGGACTGTTCATTCTTTTTGATTTGCTCAAAGAAGAGTCAATCCATAAAAATATCATTAATTTTCATATTGATTGTGCTTCGAGCGATGTCAACTACTGAGGTCATCGTCCCATATTTCAGCAAGTGTTGCAAGATGAGATTTTGCGATCAGCACATTGTATCAAGATTGTGCTTAATAACTTTATCCGTACGCGACGAACGAGTGTTGAATGTAATAAGATTTTTCGGTATAATTCCATTTTATTAGCTAAAATTTGCGTGCTCGCAAAGCGTCGTCACTGAAATTTTGCGCGCTGTTGATGCGAGTTAATCATTTTGTATCCTATAAACTCAATTACGTTCAATTGATGATTCGCGATGATTTCTGCTTTGCCATCGAATGCGAACGGACCAAAACGCCAACAACATATAATTTTGGAAGATTTTGGTATGGAATCTGCCATCCACGCGCAAACAACATTATCTAACAATCTCATTAAATCTCTTTTTTCTTATTTGCAATTCAAATCATTCTTGACATTTGTTTTTATTTTGTAATTTGATGAATAAATTGAATATCTGCCGGCTATGTCTTTATGAAATTGCTACATTTTCCTTATGAATATTGTACAAAACATCCCGTACGTAGAAAAATGTCAATGAAATATGGAAACAGAGCCAACAAATCGATTGAATGCGATTTTATGTAATTGCTTTCAATTTTATATTATTCCAGGGAAAAGAAACATGTTCAGATGTTTCGCGAAAAATAATATTTTATGCAATATGCGAAGCTCATGTTGACGCAACGTGCTTTCAGCGCAGAGAACATTGAATTATTTACGTCAAACGCAGAAAAATAGCGATACTTTTGATAAATCTTTGTATTTGTCAGATTGACACGGCCGTTATTAATTAAAAAATTTTGTTCTCATTCTAGTTGACGGCTCTGCAGGCCCACACCATGGCACCGATGAGCCTGTTCTGCACACGATTCTTGAAATCGTTGCTGGTTACAGAAGACCCGGCAAAGGCAAAACGACAGGATCCACAAAGTGATGATGATGATGACGAACGAATGCATTCAGATGATGACTGAGTCATTTGCAAATACAAATGCTTATGGAAAAGATGTTCGAATTATTGATTGAATTGAACTATTTTTACACAGAGAGTTCATACTTTTTAGTGGATGAATTTTAAAAAAATTATCGGTTGATTTTCTAACTGCGTAAAAGAAATTCACGAAATAAATAATGGAGAATTGTATGAAAATGTTAAAAGATATTGAACAGAGTTTTTTTTTATCTCTATATTATAAGCATTTAAAGGCCAAATATAATCGGTGTTATTCTTGATGGAATAATTTTCGATCGTTTGCGAAACTCAAACATCTTTAGCTTCGGGTGTGATTGAACAGGCTGGTTACAATGAGAACAGGCCATTGACAACGAGAGACAGCCCATTTTACGGGGAATTGAACCAAATTGTTTAAAGATACTGCAAGAATTTGACGCCTTCAAAGTGATAGTGAATTGTGTTCAATCGGATCTGATTGTGGGTTAAGGTCGATTTAGTTTTCGTCTTAATCTTTGAGAGACGATTATTCGCGATTATTCAATATCGTTTTTGATTGGATTGCGTTCGCACGCCCGCTTATTTACTTGTCTCGCGGTAGAAAACTTGTGTGCAATCGTTGCTTATCACAAGATGATTGTACAGCCTGAAAATTGATAAACAAAAGTGATTTCATTCATGTGCGATGGCTGTATACGGTCGCACACAATTTAACAGAAATTCATTCAATCAGACATTGTGATAGTTGGTATAACTTACAAATGACTGAATTTCAACTGATAGCACATAATGCCTAGCAATGAATAAAATAGACTCAATCGAATGCTGTATTGTAATCGGCAGCTTAAAAGCCACATTACAAGCAAATTCATTCAATAGCATAACTTAATTCACCCGATATTACGGATAAAATTCATTATAATGGTTGTAGTCATTCAATGAACACAGCATTACATGTCAGAGCGATAAATGATTCATTTGAAGTGAATGTAATAATATGTGTGACATTTCCAAATTAAAATCGAATTATTCACTTCATTCGACTTTTATGCGGATTTAATTGCATTTTACTGGGCAATCCAACATCATCATTCATCATCAATTATTCAGTGAACATTGCACCTCCAATTTTGATTGTCGCTATCTATGAAATCATGTTAGACAAATAGCGCTGCTCTCCATACAAAATACTCATATTTCGTCCAATTTTTCCGGAAAACACTCAGTTTTGCTGTAGCTTGTTCGCTTGGAACATTCAAATCAGAACAGAATACAAATTAAAAATAAGTTTAATATCAAAAATCCAAAGAATTAGTCTGAAATAGCTCCAAAATGGGCACTTTCACCACAATTTTACAGGAGTTTTTGGAAAATTCATCATTGCATGGCGTTAAATTCTTGATCGACGAAAAGATTTCCTTTATCGAACGGCTTTTTTGGCTATTTTCAATCATTCTGTCCTGGGTTGGGTCTGGCTTCCTGATTTTGTCAGCATTGGACGCATACCATCATGATGCAATCAGTTTTGTGGTGGAAACGTCTTATCGAGATTGGACTACGGATTTTCCATCTGTTGTCGTTTGTGAATCGAAAAACAATGATAAAATTCAACAAATCGCTGATAAGTAACATAATTTCAACATTTTTATCTCTCTAAGAAAATATGTTTCAACTGCTTTAACACACAAAATTAATTATTTATTAAACTTCACAGTATGCAATTCATAAAAATCTTTGAATCATTCTAGAATCTGGGGTCCCGATCACGATTTTGCATTGGAAGAAATTTTGAATGAATTGACATACTTTCGGGGTGAATCTTATCATGCGATTCGCGAATGTGGAAAGGAAATTGAAATAGATTGCATCACAAAGAATTTTACTGAACTTGTTCGTATGGTACAGGGCAGTTGCCATGAGGTATTCAGTCGATGCCGTTGGAATAGCGAAAATTTTGATTGCTGTACATACTTTTTGCCAATGCACACGGAAGTTGGTCTGTGTTATGCCATGAACAGCATTCATACCGAAGCGTGAGTGAAAAAATAAAATTATCTTGACCATTTACTATTAATACGCGGCAGTTATACGAATTTTCAATGTCCATTGCTTGTTGCCAGAGCAGTAGCGCGGTTAACTAATGAAATCAAATGACATGCGCTTTTATAAACAGTCCTAGCGGTAAGAGGCCAAAACTGGATACTAGTTCGAACAAATACACAGGTCCCGGCAAGCTTTATATGGAGCTGAAAGCGGAATCAAACATTTACACAATCGGTGAAGAAGAGGTTCCGCATCTAGTAACACCCAAAACTGAAATTTTAGCAGTCGGCCCATACATTTCGTATACGTAAGAATAAACATTTCCTACAGAAATTCTGTTAAAACCTGTTCAAGTATGATGATCTACATTCATATATTCCAGCCGAACAATTTCAGTGCGTAACATTGAAAATGATCCGTTGACACGAGAAGTGAGCTTTGAACAGCGAAACTGTCGATATAGCGACGAAAATATTCTTGATGTTCATAAATATTATAGTTATAGCGCTTGTTCGGTTCAATGCCGCAAAGATAAGCAGTTGCGTGTGTGCAACTGTACGAATCATCTGATGCCGAATGTTCCGGTAGAAATGCACTGCCACGTTGAAGGTGATGAAAAAATATATATTCTATAACATATCTGCGATTTTTTTTTTTATTTATTGTCCTTTTGCCATGTTGAAGGACTGAGATGCTTGAATGATCATTACGAGGATTTATCTGTGGTGATTGCAAAGTGGTCGGTTGG
Source organism: Obolodiplosis robiniae (assembly GCA_028476595.1). NCBI lineage: Eukaryota > Metazoa > Arthropoda > Insecta > Diptera > Cecidomyiidae > Obolodiplosis > Obolodiplosis robiniae. The sequence continues at coordinate 10,742,205 of CM052014.1, read as the reverse complement.
GAAAAAAGGTGTCATATGCGATTGCTTGCCCTCATGCACTGAAATTGATATCGGCGTTGTCCATGACACTCGCGACAAGTAATTCGGCCTCCCATAAAATCAATCTTTCGATACTTAGAAAGTTCTGTTTGTTTCCGCAGCATTCACGGTTATTCCATTCCTCTTTCATTTGTTAACATAGAACTAGCTAATCTACCGACCGAGCGGTATAAAAGGAATGTAATTCGAGGCAAATTGGATCTTGTTGTATCTATCGGTATATTCATAAATTAAATTTTAGTCAAGTTCAATTTATCTGAATCTGTTGTATTTCATCAATAGGTGGAACAGCCGGCCTGTTCGTTGGAGCTAGTCTACTCAGTTTTGTCGAAATATTTTACTATTTCATGGTTCGACCGTATTACAGTTGGCGCGAACAATTCTCTCGCTCTGTTTGAAGTCTTCGGCCTTTGAGTATAATTTTCCAAAGAGCGCTAACTTTTCCAGTATATTTTTCCCATTTTCGGGCAAATGTTTTTTCGATGTGGAAACGATGTCATCCTTTCCAAAAAACACATGGTTTGGCATGTTGTTGCGAAGCCATACCGTTATTAATGGTTCTGAATCAAGCATATTTCCATTTTCAATAGACCACATGGTTTGACATATGAACATGAATTTCGGCGCATGCTTTTTCACGCCGTGGAAAGTTGAAGGAAAGCAGAAAGCACTCATACACTCACTACAAATGATTTTGGTTTTTCCGACCATAACTTCTAAAGAGATAGTGAACCAAAGTAGTAGTTAGTTGCACTTTCATTCTGTCCACGAATAGTAAACACTTTTTTCGCCTGTGAACGAGAATAATTTGACGCAAATAAAGAGTGGAAAATAATAGAAGAATTATTTATTTATTATATCGTGAATACATTTTCTTAAATTGGATGCGAATAATGAAACAATATGCGTTCAGTCCACCGATGACGTGTGATTAATCCGGATATTAATTGAAATCACTTAACTTCACAAAGACTTTCGTCGCGTGTGTGTGTCTGTGTGTGTCTCAATTATTTTGATTATTTTGAAGAAAAAGACTTCTATCAATATCGATTTGATGTTAATTTGACCAAAAATATCATTTAGCAATTAAACCTACAGTAAAAGTATTAATCACTGATTAAATGACTGAGAATTATATTGAGGCACAAAGCAATTGAAAATGATTCACACAGTGTAATAGTGAATGAGTGACTCGGTGGATTACAAAGTGTATAAATAATTGAGTAGTATTATATCATTGATGCCCAGCATTATTCAATGTGGAAAATGATTTTCATCAACTAACCCTCGTTTAAAGGCACAGAGAAAGAGAGATAGAGAGAAACAAAGTGTACGGAGCCGTTCCACTTTACATTTTCATTGTTATTGTCTTTTGATAGACGAAATATTGTTGGTCGTGGCCACTCTGTTCGCATAAAAAATTCAAATTGGATTTAATTAATAGGATTTATACGATCTAGTGAACAAAGTGTTGCGTGAATATTCCTCATGCAATGAAGGAAATTCGATAGAAAAAATTGAAATTGCAGCGGATTTTTACGATTTATCCCTATAAATGTGTATTAAAAACACTGACGGTAGTATATAGCTATTACACAGACTGAAATAATTTATATAAAAAAACTTAGAATTTGTTGAATGAAACAAAGTAGCGAGGCAAAGGAAAATAGGAGATATTTCTGGTTTAGTCCAGATCCAAGCGTTCGCAGAGTAAGCAATTGAAGTGGCATTTCGTCGATGGTGAATGCAGTTTTTCGTTGGATCACACAAATGTTGCACCCTATAATAAAAATCTTTACTGCAGTTTGACACCGAAATTACGTTTGGCATGCAAACAACTTCTAATAATTCCTTTTAGAACAGCAACAGAAATTCAGTAAGCAACAAAGAATACATTTAATCGAAAACCATGTAAGTAATGATTATTCCAAAAAACGCTTAAAAACTCGTTTCCAATTGAAATATTCATTTAAATGAATAAGTTTTTCGGCCAAATATATTTATAAGTGCAACTGCGAATGTCATTTAAAAGTCGCGAATATGTACTTCGTAAAGACATGCGACGTGTATCATGATCGGAAGTTTTCTTTTACATTCGAATCGATTAGAAATATTAATGAACGCTTTGAGAGAAATCGGGCGTGCTTCACTGCGACAATTTTTCTATCCGGAAGCACACTTCGTGCAGATTTCAAGCGCATATTTCACGCGAGCAATGCGATGACCTCATTTGTGGACAGACCAATCAAAACGGCCCAATTACAAAGGCACAAAATATTTACCAAACCTACAATCATACAGTTATTTTCAAAATAGTTTAATAATTTGCATGAACGTTGTGGGTTTTTTTTTCAATCAAAAATAACGGACAGGATCACTGAACAAATGCCGTCAGGAGCATTGAGTCGATTGGCGATTGGACTGATTATTTTCACACATGTGATTGCGTACAATGAAAGTGGAGCCGTAACGGTGCTATTTTCGACATTCATTGCGACTGTTTGTGCAACGTTCTCAGGTAAATCAATTCCTTTTTTTACATAAATATAAGGTATACTCAATTCCATTTTATGCTTGCCGCACTGGTGAAGGCCTCCATTCAAGTAGCATGATTCGCTAGTCGTAAATTCATGGAATTGGAATGAGCGCTCGAAAAATGAACGCGAAAACGAACAAATTTCCCAAAGTGAATGAATTTCCTATTTCTCTCGATATTACGCGAGGTTCTTATATTTCAAATAAAATCGATAGTTTAAATGGAACAACACACAATTCGAACAATGCGCTTCGTGGCAGATCGTCGAAAATGTATTTCGCAAAATCAACAGCAGCAACAACAGCAACAACAACAACTAAAATCCGGCGTAATTTTTCTGTTGCGACGAAACATCGAGCTCCAACACGTTCGTGATATGCATTGCAGATAAATTATATTTAATTTGCATTTGATACAAAGTAAAGCGTTTTGTGGGCAAACAGAGTGCGAGACAGAGCGCTCGAGTACGACATTTGGTGTCCTTCGTATGTTGCGCTGTTGACGAAACACTGCCAAAGATGGGCAAATGCAAATAAAAACGCAAAATGGAATATCGAAGCCAAGCACGAAATTGCACGAAATGTTGTTAGAATATTGAAATTTGCGGATTTTCTGACTCGCCGTTTTGTTTATTGTCTCGCATAAATTACAATTTTCTCATATTCATTTCCGTTTCAATTGTTTTTTCTTTCTTCCTTTTATTTAATAATATTTTTTTTTTATCGAAAATGATACGTACCTGTTGGATAACAATCGGCAAAATGATGATTTGTCGTGATTTAGCGTTTTGCAAGAGTTCATTAAATCATTTGCAACCGCCATATTTGCGCGCCACCCACAAATTCGACTTTTTCCTGCTGTTCCTTGCGATATGGATGGATATATTGACATTGATAAGTGCTTGTTGTGCATTGACACGAACGCTGAGTGTATGCCTGGACTCGATGACCGGTGGAATGGCAAGAATTTATATTCTCGGACGAAATGCACCATTATTCGAGCCATGGCCCGACGTCATCGGTTTCTCAATCATTTTTCTCGTAAGCGTCATGTTCATGCTTGGATTGGAGGTAATTATATTTAATTGGTGCATTTCTATTTACATTTCTAATCGAAACACGTTGTTTACAGAATTCCAAAGTATTTTCGTGTATTCTGGCGGCGAGTCTGTGCGGCATACTGGGCATTTTAATTGCGATTACATCGATTCGTGGCAATTTAAATGAATGGCAATCTAAACGATGGCTTCCAAAGGGACTTAAGGGTGTAAGATTAAACACATACATACACACCTAATTACGACATATTATTTAACCAAAAGGCAATCACATTTTCAATAATTTAATTTTCCCCATGAACGAATAATTGAAACCGCAGCTGGTGAATAGTGCGGGACTGCTGGTATTTGCATATCCGTCTGAGGTTCCTGCAACAGGTAGCTGTAAGCGATTGAAAGGAATGATAATGAGCACATTCACTTGTTTGGCTATCGTCATATGTGCCGGCTGTCTCTCAGCTGTTATTAATTTCAAGTAATGCTCTCTCTGTGGCTCTGCCTTTGTAAATTTCTATATGTGTCTACAGTTTCAATACCAATGGTTGATTTCATTAATTTTTCAGTTCACCAGAGGAATTTATTGCTGTGCCGATTCTATCAATACTCGAGACATTGGACTTTCACAATTTTGAGCCAGCCATCGCATGTCTTTTTGTTCTAGTGTGTTCGTGTGCATTTCTCGAATTATTCGAAGAAATGTTTCGTTCAATAGTGACACTGACGACTTCCGATTGGAAAATTTTATCAAGGCAAATTGGATATGAGCATGGTGATAGCGGCAGTCCAGTGCTTGCCATATTCATCGGCGGTAGTATTTGTGCAATGATTGCATTTGCATGTCCACTCGAAATTATCGTCTATTTCATCGCTGGAAGTCAATTGTTTTCTGCTTTGCTACGAGCTGTATATTTATTTTACTCACCGTTCCGTCCAAAATATATGAACCACACAAAAAGTAAGACGAATATTGAGTCAACATAGGGTCTGAATGGTGATTTATTACCAATTATTGACAAATAATTTCATTTGAATGAAATTTCAAGTCAATTCAAATGAGTTCATTTCACACCTAATCACAATTTACTGAATTTCAGATGATACCTCATTAGGTTACTGTCAATTGAAACCAGCAGCAACCTCTCTCAGACAATCGGTGAGCGCTAGCGCATCGTTTCTGCAGTCAAATACGAATGTATCAATAGCCGGCGATGTTTCGCGAAGAATTCTACGTTGTTTGAGTAAGCCGTCGATTGTGTCCATGCCAAAACCGAAGCCTCGCACGAAAAAGCGAAATGAAGAGATGGAAAGAGAATGGCTTTTATTGGGAGAACCAGCATCACCACGCAACACAATCATTTTGGATAACGAACAAGATACGTCAACGTTAACTATTGCTCCCAATAGCATCGAAAACGTATCCAATCAAAATATCGAGGAATTGCAATCTCCAACTGATGACTTGATTCAAAGTAGCAGTGACTCAGATAGTTCGACGGACATTGATGCTGCCGTCGATGAATACCGGCAAAAAGTCGAAGTTACCACATCCGGACCGACGGAGAAAGTATTGCGCATTCCTTCGATAGAGTCGTGGCGACTGTCAATCGTCTTAATTTCTTTCTATTTCATTGGCATTTCAATTTGCCTCGTTGCGTACGCAATCGGGTCGATAATTATATTCAGTGGCGGCATTTTTGGTAATTTTCACTTTCATTCACTCATCAAAAAAAAAAATATCTATTGCCTAATGAGTAATGAATTTGTTTGTTTTTAGTTGTAGTTTTCTTCAGTTTGGTCATGCTGTTTTTGCCGCGCTACAGCCACTCGGAAACATCACCAAACGTAATCTTCTGTTCAATGACGATTTTATTGGAAAGTCTTTTGTTCGCATCCACTTTTTCGATTTCTCTGCCAGCGATAATTGTATGGTTGATTGCCGGTAAGCCACACATTTCGAACACTTTCATTTCTTTTTTAATTAATTGAATTCGGCTGGTTTTTTTAGGCGTTTTAATATTTAGCCGCTGCGATACATGGTTTTCACTTTGCATTGAGCAACCGATGTATATAAGTCATATTGTAACACCGAACGCCACTGGACCGTCGACCTCGAACTTCAAGTCAATGATTCGCTTGCCAAAACCACCAAAAGGTTTGCTAATTCCATCGCATTTACATGGACAGTGCAGGTGACATAGAGAGTTGTCGGACAGTGAATACACCGAAGACGACGGTGAGGAAACAGCCGAAGAATGGACTGAATAAATGATGAAATGGTTCTTACCGCAATTTTAAGCAAAAAAAAACAAGTTGTGAACATACTGTAGCTTGCTAAACTGCCCGCGAATTTAGTTCAAACAATTGTTCAAATCCGAACAATCGAAAGCCCACGGAAGGAAAACATCTATTTTTTGATATTTTAGCTAATATCGGTTGAAGCTGGATGGCAGATACTCCGAGTGAATTGACAATTTTTGTTCGTCAAATCAAAATGCGAACGTTAATTTAAATCAAACAGATTCATTGAAACCGTTTGTGCCTGCTTTGTAATAAAATAATAATTATATATTCTTTGCATTGAAAAATCAATTCATTTGAGTTACTAGCGAACATTACAATAACTACAATATGTATTTAAATTTCATTTTCAATTGTTAGTTATTAAGTTTTTGATCAATTGATAAATAGCGATTAATGGAATTTTATTATGCGTACATCTAATCTAACACCACTGAACATTTACCCACGTGTTATTAATGAAAGAGAAATTATAATATCTTCAACTTATTCAGAATCTTTGTTTCATTAACGGAAAAAAACCATTCTGCGATGAATAAAAGGGAAAGTCATCTTCAAATGGAATTGAACTTAAGTGCTTTAAAGGTTTTTTTAGTTGAATTTAATGACGAAATTTATCAACGCTTTATTGGTGAATCGATTATAATCCAAATGAGAAGCAATCATGTATTGGATAAATAGATTCCAGTTCTATAATCCAGACTTCTGGTTATGCTGAGCTAGTAGTGGTCAGCTATGGCTAGCAATATATTTCGTATAGTTTTTTATCCATAGAAAACAACACCGTTATGTCTTCCATAAGAAACATATTACCAGCGACTGCCATAATTGAGCACCTACTGTTCCAAGCAGCCGCTACCAGCTCAGCAAAACCATAAGACTGCCATCATCTCTTTGACTTTTTTCGGTCGTAATTATTTTTCGCGACTTTTATTCTTTTCACTATCTTGATTTTTGTCCATCAGTGTGAAAATCTGAATGATAATTATATAAATCATAATCCAGGCTTATTTGTTTTCAATTCATCAATAATTTAATTATTTTCACAAGTGCCCAAATGTCGGTCACAATTTATTCTCATGAAGAAAATGTAACGGAAGAAGATCCAAATGAATGTGTGCTTCAATTTGTATGTGGTGAAAAAACAATGTTGTGTCTGAATGATGAACAAGTCGTGCGAAATCGATTAATTCTCTTGTGCTGTTCTTACCATTTATGAGTGCATAAATTTGATCAAGCGCAATATAAAGCCTCCAAAGTATGCATTGAATTCACGTTTTCTCACTTGTGAATGACACGGATTTCTTTGTACCACACCGTGATAATTGATAAAGGAAACAGAATCAAATTCTAATATGAATTACGTGGCACAATCACTTTCTTCTCTTATCCATTCATCGTGAGTGCCATAACAAGCCCTAATCTATCTCGGCTGAAATAAAATGTAGAAAAAAACGTTCGCCTTCTCATGTGTTTATAAATCGATGAATTTGTCCGATAATTTCCGTCAAATGTGTGGAAATGATGATTTGTAAATCAGTTGAAGTGTGACAGAAAATTGAATTTCTAATAAATTCATTCTAAAAATCAATTGATGTAGCGGCTCTTTTAGCAAATTATGCAATTTGAACAATTCAATTTTTAGCACTGAATTCTTAAGAGTACAGAATGGGCCTAAATTAAACTTGTAGAAAATTCCAAAATGGAGCAACGTCTGTTAAATCAATATGACGGCACAGTTAAATCAATAAATAATTTTTGTTCAAAAAAGCTATATATATTCAATTCCGCATGATTTTAAGCTGCTTCTTGAATTAATTTAGAAATGCTTTTCAAAATGGTTCTAATCAACGGACAAATCCGAGATATCACATAAACTGAACTTTCTCAAAATCCGTGCAGAATATTTTCTAACATTTTTGAAACAATTCCATTGAAATTTCTATTGACCTTTTAATTTCTCTGTGTCAAACTTTCATTTTTGTCTCAAGAATCACAAAAGTGGTTTTATTTCGGTGAGCGCATATTCCGTCGTATGAGCATTCACGCGGTTTATGAATGTGAAACAAGTTGTAAGATTCAGTTACAATTGTGGCAATGGGTCATTGTCTCCAGACATGGCTCACTAAAATCAACATGTTGTTCTTTTTGCATTTTTGTTGAAAATTCTCGTTCGTGATCGTTCTATGCTAGCAAAACGATGTTTCTTCAGAATAATTTCTATCACACGTCTAAGTCCACGCACTTAGCTTGTCTCGAAAATTAACAACGCTATAAGTTCTGAAAAAAGGAAATCAGATTAGTTTTGGATACTTCCGATGATCACGAACGCCACAACACAACCATCAATGTAATTTACCTGATCTTTTCGGTGAGACCAAAGACTATGGTGTCTATTCAGTAATAAAACAATGAGCTGATCTATTAGTGTTCTTGTTTGAATCCAATCATCGTTGTTTCCGTATTTGTTTTTATTTACACCTAATTAGATTAGATTTCTTTGTACGTTGGTCGAATAGACCGTAGTCTGATATTGTGTGGTTTTTTACTTTCTTTTTCTATTGTTCAAGAGTAAAAAGGCATTGGGCAAACAATATTTGCACGAGTATAATTTCTGATTCCAACTCGAATTTGGCAAGCTCTGCTAGCCAAGAACCATTATTTGTTTGGTAAATAAATGCATTTACTAGATAGGTAAATAATAATGCATCCGAAGAAAACGGAAAATGAAAGTAAGATGGGAAAATCAAAATGATAAAATTAAATTGTTGGTTGGTAGAAAGTTGCAAATGCGCAAAAATCATGATGAAATGATCTTGAATCAAAATTTTTGTATTCATTACAATCGCAAAATTCTTCATGAATGGAAATGGTGTTTTTGTTTCTTTGTATTTTGCTCAAGGAGTTTGGTTACTTTATCTTTGATTCGGGCACACGAACAATGCTGAAAAGTAAACAGGCTAGTGAAATTACCAAGTTATTCACGCTGAGACGGCTTAATGTATAGCATAAACATGGCAAACGCACTTCCAATTAACACTTTTCTTTTGTATGCCGGATGATACGAGCGGATATTCCGACGATATACTGTTATTTACAGCTGATGGTTTACTCTCTATGATCATTATTTTTTTCTGCTTCGAAATATTCACATATTTCCTTCAACTATTCGCTCTAAATACATGCATATTTAGTCAACACCTCATGCTGGCTCACCTGTATTACGGTTCGCTCTGTATGTATGTTAGTTGTGAAAACACTCTGACCAAGAACGGTTAGCACGAGCGTCAAATGTTGTTAAATGCAAAGTGTGAAGCGAACGGGTTGGTCAGGTGTCGTTCATTTTGAAACATACCGTACGCAAATCAACAGTTCTTTCTTCGCTGTGCTGCAGCAGTAACTTTTTCTAAGTGCAGGACGTTTTTATCATTTTTGCACAAGTCAGTGGCAATAAAGTGGAGTTTTTATCGATTTTACAGCATTCATCTTCTAAAATAAATTGGAACATTTTGAAAAATCGCCCAAATATTTACAACTCATGAATTGCTCATAGGAAAATCGAATATATATTTTTGTAGATATATGTAGTTAAATTTAAAAGAAAAATGTTATCGATACGACGTCTACTGATATTTTGTGGGATAATATATTTAGCGGAAGGTAGAAATTTAGCTCAAATTCATTAGAATTCATTATTGGATTGATCTAAATTGAAAATGTGTGATTTTTAGGTGATCGAGGAAGCGAAAAGTGTGCCGAAGGAACGAAGGCGCATTTAACACGATGTGATATGTACTACAAGTGCATCGTATTACCATCGGAGAACATAGTTTGGATGGCCAAATATTGTGAAAGTGGTTTGATTTATGATAAGAAATACAAAAGTTGTGTTGTGCCGGGTGAGGAAAAATGCATTGAAATGTCCCATGAAAAAAACCAAGGACATAATTAAAAATGAATTATCTTCTTTCAAAATATTAGGTGATGATTGGGAATGTCAGTTGGATAACAGTGAAGGCAGGCATTCGAGTTCAGACGAAGACAATGTGTACGGTGTGAATAATTTAAGTTATTTGAAAGAACAGATTAAAGGATACGATACGGATGACGACGATGACAATGCAGAAGAAGACATTGAGTCGAATGATGAAAATGTAGTGATCACCATGATGAATAATGGCACAATGACATTTCAATCAAATTCTCTCTCGAATTCTGATGGAAATGAGTTTGAATCGAGTGGCAATGGCGAAGACCCGGATGGAAAAATAGACCTGAATCCAGAAGATAAAGCGAACTCTGTTCCCATGCCAACTTCCGACGTTCAACTTTCCTCGTATTTACAGCGCTTATCGCAATTGGTAGAAAAATTCAAGAAAAATTCAAATCAACAAGATCTAATGCCTGATGATTTGAATGAATTCATGGCATTAGAGCAGTTAAAACGTTATGGAATGCATCCCAGCGACCACACCTCTGAAGCGGTGCCCCACAACCAATTAATCAAAGATGATCATTTGAAGCAAATCTTGAATTTACAAAATAAATTAAATCGATTGGCAACTTCAAAATATATGTATTCAACGACGCCAATGCCCATAAAGTACACGTTACCCGATGGAGCTTATCCATTAACAGCAACCACTGTTCATATAAAAGCAACAAATTCGCTGAAAAATTCCCGATTTCCAGATGTTGGTCATTCATCGTCACAAATTGTAGTCAATCGTCCCGGTGGATCAGTCGTTTTTCGATTGCCTAATTCAAATCCAAGTCCACCCACCTATCAGGACCACAAACAAGAGCCACATATTAGTGAAGATACACTAAAAACGTTGCTGGAACTATCGAAGCATATGGTGAATCAGGCGCCAAATACTCCGCAATTCGTACATTCAGCTCCATCGTCAACCGAATACGTGCAACCAATAATTCAACCAGTTTTGTATAACTTTCCATGGCAGCAATTTTCTTCTCTTATTACCGCTTTGAATTCGAAAAAAACGGAAGTTCAAAGTGATGACGAAACGATGAACAAAATTACGGCTGTCAGTGGTGTTATTCCGACGAAACCAGCCAATGAAGAAAGTGGCCAAACGACAATCGTTCACAATACTATACCAATAACCATATCGAATCCCAGTCCAACCAGTTCCATTATCAATCGCATTCATTCGTTAAACCATGTGTCGACAACAGAACGACCAAATATCCATCAATATGATAGTTATGGAAATAAAATCACACATGACCAAAGCGATTCATTGAATTACTATCCATACCCTCCATTTTCAGAGAATTTTCAGAAAAATCCCGAAATGCAACAGTCACCAGCGGCCCAAGGTACGATAGTCACTTACTCAACCTCCCCAGTATCGTTGTACCATAGTTTTAATCAGAATTTAGAGCAACCTCAATATATAAAAATTTCACAATCACGACCTGATCATTACGTTCCAGTTTATCCAAATAATGCCATTGTGAACAATGCGATGCGACCTATCCCAACTTACGCTTCAATTGATGGTGGATACACGCACAAAATCTATTCGACTTACACACCGCAACCGCATTTGGGCAACGAAAATGTTAACGATTATGTTCACATGAGCCGAAAACCTTATCCAACATTGACACCAGTGAATTACGTTCAAATCGCATCTTCATCGAGCCCATCTCCAAGCTATGCCACACCGCCTGAATCATTCGTTCAACAATACTCGCCGCAAAAGGTGTACACACATGAACGCCCGCACATAACGAACAAAGTGGATCGTTTTTCGGGCGAGCTCAGTGAAAATAGCCATGGTGAGAGTATTAATGAACAATACGATGAAAACAGCGACGACGACTATTCAAATCTAGAACAAAATCATAACGACGCAAGTAATGAAAACGTGATGGACCTTTTAGCAAATTATAAACCAACTTCAAAAACTAACACAGGTACTAGTTTGGAAAGCATGAGTCAACCGGCAAAAAAGAAACCGCCATATCAATACAAAACAGCTTCAGATAAAAACCACAAGCGATTTGTCAATCTTAATGGGAATTTCATGCCTCTCGAGACATATCAACAATCGATTGAACCATTTTTGCTGAAAAATACAATTTCTTCTGATTTGTCAATTGAACCAATAACATGCGCAGCAGGTGTACGCCAACCGAATCGCACCGATTGTACAAAATATTTCGTTTGCAATGACAAAACCGGAAAGAATGACTATAGTTGTCCAGCGTACACGGCATTCGATGCCAATACGAAGCAGTGCACAGCTGAAGCCTATTCACGTTGCTTCCATGATGCGATAGGCAATAATGTGCACAAACCTACACAACACAAATCTCAGCTATCACTAATTGAGGCGAATAGAATTAGAGCAGAAGCGGTGAAAGCACAACAATTAGCCCATTTAATTCGATTGGAAACCGATAAAATTCTAAATTCTGCTCAGCAAGTTCAATACAAGCAGCCAAACGTGAATGCTGCAAAAGCAACTACCCAAACACTGACTCCCACTCAACCAACTCCAATCTCTTCCGCTCAACGACCGCATCGTAGGCCACAGACAAATGTTGCAAGTACAGCGACAACGTCCAAGAAAAAAGTGAATAATAATCGACAACCGAATAAGAAATTGTCGGGCAAACGCAAAGTTCCATGCAAATCCGAAGGAAAATTAGTTGATAATTTATCGCACACACATTACTTTTTATGCTTTAAAGATCTAACGAAAACCATGCGCGCGAGAAGACTTCAGTGTCCGGCAAAACTTGTATTCTGCCCAAGCATGCTCATGTGTACCTCGAACGAACGATGCATGAATCCAAACAATCGACTGTGAAATAATATATAGAATACATTTGTTTACATTTTGGAGCACGAATTAAACATGAACACCAAAATTAAGATTTTTTTTTGTTGAAAAATACTTGTAGTTTAAGGAACATTATTTATTCGAATAAAATAAACCATTTTTAACTTATTTAAAATAAAAACTGTTGAACGAAATAAAATACCATCGAAATGCATTTTGAATGAAATTAATGGCTGACAGCGACACCTGTCGTACGCAAGTGAGGTAAACGAATGTGTTCGGCTGTCATGCAAACTTGGCACCAATGGAAACAAGTTTCATTTTGACAACTGTAACTTGTCGGTATTCGTGGCGATAGATAATCATTGTTTCTTGTAGCAAAATGATGCGATAGAAAAATAAAGCATTTTTAGGTGTTTTCACAAATTTATTTAGATTTAATTGAATTGTAAAATTGATTGGATATAATCAATCTATCAAAATGGGCTGTTGGTCAGATCCGCAGTGCCTCCTGTTCATGGGCTCAGCTGTGTTTGCTTCATTAGCCATTGTGGTATGCTTTTGTTTGCTTCTCGATAAACAAACAAATGAAAAAAAAATACGTTTTTAAATGAATTTTAATGTATTTCTTTTGAATTTTGAAAGATTTTTGTTGCAGTAAAAGCCATAACAACGCCTCTGCCCCAAATTATTCGGTATGAAAAAGAAAAGTACTATTTTGATCCAGTGTCACAGACAAATGAACCATTTCCGTCAATTAACGAGAGCCCCAAAATTTCGCTGAGCGTCGTTGTGCCTGCATATGATGAAGAGCAACGATGTGAGTTCGACACAATTAACTCTTTCATATTCAAAATTTTCAATAATCCATGAACACAATTCATGAATGTTGCTTTATAATTGCTTGCAGTACCAAAAATGCTCGACGAAGCGATGGAGTATTTAGAAAAACGCGTACAAATGGACGCTACATTCCAGTATGAAGTGATAGTTGTGAGTGATGGCAGCAAAGATTCAACGGTCAAAGTTGCACAAAAATACTCGGAAAAGTATTCAACGGATAAAGTTCGAGTTTTGGAACTGATTAAAAACCGTGGCAAGGGCGGTGCGGTTCGATTGGTAGGTGAATGCCGTTGAAATGGGACTATTGCTGGAGACAGTCTTGAATTTCTTTTGAATCTTTTTTATCTTTCTTTCAAACAGGGAATGTTGAGTACTCGTGGTCGTCAATTGTTGTTCGTCGATGCGGATGGTGCGACAAAATTCGAAGATTTGAACAAATTGGAAGTGGAAATGCGTAAATTAATGCCGCCCGATGAATGGGAAAATGCAGCCATTGTTATTGGTTCACGCGCTCATTTGGAGGAGGAAGCAATCGCCAGTCGCAGTTTCTTCCGTACAATATTAATGCATGGTTTTCATCTATTGGTTTGGCTATTCGCTGTGCGTGGAATACGAGACACACAATGTGGATTCAAATTGCTTACAAGGTCGGCTGCTCAGCATCTATTCACTCTCATGCATGTTGAACGATGGGCATTCGATGTGGAACTGCTATTTTTAGCACAATCATTGAAAATTCCAATCCAAGAAGTAGGCGTAAATTGGACTGAAATCGAAGGCTCGAAAATTACACCAGTCTGGACATGGATCCAAATGGGCTGCGATTTATTCCTCATTTGGTTCCGATATGCAATCGGAGCTTGGGAAATTACCGGTTTTGGACGTAAAAAAACCGAATAGATCAGATCAAACGCATTTCCAAAGAGTCATTCTCCATTTCGTCTGTCTTTCTCATTGAGTCGCAATGATAGAACACACACAGATAAGAAACGTTCAATGTAATTTAATAGAGATTAGGAATGAAACTATCAATAAAGTGCATTTTAAACAATATTTTCAACAACGCACGTAACATTTCAAATCATTTGAAATCGACTTTCATTTCAATTCAAATCTTCGATCAAAACAATATCATGCAGGTTATAGATAAGAAGTTTTTTTTTCTACATAAACGCAGAATTCAGTAGTTTTCAGCATTGGCTCTTCACGAATTTTGTTGGAAGCATCAATTCAATTGCTGAAATTCTTATTGTATTATTTTCCCTAACGAAATCCTTTGGAAATTTGAAAAAAAGGTGGAAGACATCTAAAAAAGCAAAAAAAAAAATGTTGAATTCCAAGTTCTATGATGATTATTAGAACTTCTCATTGCATAAACTAATTGTAATTGATACACATTAAAAATCCTTACGGTCAACTGCCTGTGACGTAGCACTCAACCAACACTTTTATTGCATTTCTCCGTATTTTACGTTTCTTTGTATTTCAATAGATGTATTTTCCTATTAAACCTCTTATCGTTAATAGGTTTAAAACAAAGGTTTGAATGAAAATATTGTATTCATAAAAAATCAAAAACGAACGTCGGAATGTTTGAATAATCTTATTATTGTATTAGGAGTACAAATTGAAAACCGCGCATTCTTTTCAAAATTTCGATCTTTATTATGGAAAAATGGTTACAAATTGATTATTCAAAGTATTGTCCATCGCTAACCACAATTTTTCCCCATCTTTCTGGCAAATTACGGATTGCGCGTCGAAAGAAATCTGTGCTTTTTTCGGCTATCCATGAATCGACCCATTTTTTGCATTCCTCGTAAGAATGGAAATGCTGTTCAGCCAGGCCATGTGTCATTGATCGGAAGAGGTGGTAATCGGAAGGGGCAATGTCTGGGCTATACGGCGGGTGGGGTAGGACTTCCCATCGAAGCGTTTCCAAGTAGGTTTTAACGACCTGAGCAACATGTGGCCGAGCGTTGTCATGTTGCAAAATAACTTTATCGTGTCTTGCGACCGTTTCCGACCGTTTTTCCTTCAGTGCTCGGCTCAAACGCATCAATTGAGTTCGGTACAATGCTCCTGTGATGGTTTCGTTTGGTTTCAACAACTCATAATAGATCACGCCGAGCCGATCCCACCAAATACACAGCATTAGCTTCGAGCCATGAATGTTCGGCTTTGGCGTCGATGTTGATGCGTGGCCGGGGTAACCATACGATTTTTTTCGCTCCGGATTATCGTAATGAATCCACTTTTCATCACCAGTCACAATACGATGCAAAAAACCCTTCCGTTTTTGCCTTTGAAGCAGCTGTTCACAAGTGAAAAAACGGCGTTCGATGTCTCTCGGCTTCAATTCGTATGGCACCCAATTTCCTTGCTTTTGAACCATTCCCATGGCTTTTAAACGATAGGAGATGGATTGTTGAGTCACTCCCAATGATTTTGCAAGTTTTTCTTGCGTTTGACACGAGTCTTCATCGAGTAATGCTTCCAACTCCTCGTCTTCAAACTTTTTCACTTGGCCTGGACGCTCTTTGTCTTCCACATCAAAATCACCACTTTTGAACCGCGCAAACCACTCCTGGCACGTTCTAATCGACGGAGCATATTCTGGATATGCTTCGCATAACAAACGATGACTCTCGGAAGCATTTTTCTTCAGATTAAACCAATAAAGTAAAACTTCCCGCAAATGCTGTTTTGTAGGCACGTAGCTCGACATTTTCAACGCAATAATAAACTTGTGTATTCAACTGAATGATAAGTTTGACAGATTGTTTTCAATGTATTTTTTTATCCTCTTTAAGATACAATAGCTGTCAAAGTCAAAATAATGACATCTATGATAGATATGAAGTTAGAACCGAATGCGCGGTTTTCAATTTGTTCTCCCAATATGTTTCTGTTAATGAATTCGAGTAAAGTTACAATGTGCTCCTGCGTTACATAAGCAAATTCAAATGTTGTTTGTGCGGGCACGTAGCAATTATGCAAACTTTGCGCTGCCCAACACAAAGGTTTTATATTTTGCCTTTTTTTCTTTTTCGAATTATTTTGACTCTTCTTATTTGCTTTTATGCTATCATTTTGGGGTTGAAACTTGTAAAAGCCGCATTTGTAGTTGTATGTTTACTCTCCCTCCAATGCATTGCATACAATATTCAAGTTTCAACTTCATCAAAAGTTTACTAGTGCTTTGTTCACCGCTTTTTGTCCTATTCCAACAAAATCATATGCTTCAAGTTTCACTCAGTGCAGTTCATAGTTATGTCATTGCGTTTTGGTTTGCCATGAAATCGGACGCATTGAATAATCATTAAAATCATCCGAATACTATAATTTCGAATGTATATGTAGGTCTTTTTTCCGCAACGATGCATTCTGCCGACTCGATCGGTCTTCCAATAATTCATTGTCATTTGTTCCTTCATCACATCGTCTTCAAATTTCCGCTTTGCGATAGAATGAGATAGACAAAATGACACCCTGCACACACAATCGTTAGAAGAACGTTAAACTCCTGCAAATAAAATAGAACGAGCTTTCTCCATCATCCGCTTGCCCGCTTCGTGGCAAACCGGCTGCATATGTGTGAGCAAGACCACTCGATGTAGCACCGACTAAAAGCTTTTGGCCTATCGTTGGCTTTCATATGTTTGCTTTCAACGTCAAGGATTCAGTCCTCTGCTGACTTTCACCAGTATTGATGGAGTTTTGCAGTCATTCTCCGTAAAAAATATAATATCCAGATAACGAGTGGAATTGATTAGTTTAACGACTGTTTCGGGTGGATGTTCTTAGAAAATCAATGTTATTTGTGTTGGGGTAAATTACTAACCCAGTCTTAGTGTGCTAGTATAAATGGTAAAGTGAATTTGATGTGCATTTAATTCTATCAGTGATTCAATTATTGAATATAATAAGAGAGAAATATTAACACGTAAATTTATCGAACATAGTTAAATGTAAATTTTATCAAAATTCGATTATTTGCGAGATTCTTGTATGTTTATTTCGGCAAAATTGGAGAATTGGTTCTTAAATGTGTTGTAAAAATCGAAAAATTTGTGCATTTTTTCCGTTCGAAATCCAATGTCGTTTCTCTCAGTGAATTTTTGGGCTAAACTGCCATGCTACGAATAGCAGTGGAGCGCGCGCGCTGACATCTAATTATATAGCAAAATGCAAGGAATCGTAAATTTGTCATAATAACAGCCGAATTCAATTTTCTGTTTGTATTTCGGCAGTTAAAATTTGAACATTTCTCCTCAATTGAAATGAAAATAAAACAAAAATAATAATCGTAATAAATCAGTTAATGATAAGCGAGCGTAAGTCGGAAATTGACTTTGTTGCCCTTATTTTTCTCGTTGAATTCGACCCAATTATGGTGTATTTATTTTGATTTTTCTTTTATATATCAATTTGTCGCAAGCTATTTTTCGTTTTAAATGGTAGATCGGCTTGGTATCTTATTTGGTGACTTGTTTTGTTACTCTTGTGCTACTTTATCTTCGTTTCTGCTCCGTTTTTCCCTGTGAGCATACAGTCTGCTTCTTCAGAATCAGTACGATGTTTTTATTTGATTTGATTTTGTTTTGAAGTTTCTTTTGTTGATCGACAACAACTCCAAGATTTTCTGGGTTTTTTCCATTCAGATCGTTCAAAAAACATGAGAATTCCACTGATGCGTTACACCACAGTCACATTCAAATAAAATATGAAGATAGAGAATGAAAGTTTGTAAAGACAAAAAAAAAAACGACGAAAAAGCGTAGAAGCGACAAGCAAACAAGTTTACCTTCTAAGAAATCGAAAGAAAATATAAAAATGAAGGAACGCAAAGCGGTGAATTGCACGTCTCCTTTCCCATTTATTTCGTATTTATGCCATTTCTTTTCAATTCGTGCATGTTTTTTTTCCATTCTCCGTTGATGTATATCGCTCTTCCACCGTTTATCTTCATGATCCAATCGAATACACCCCGCCAGATGGGTTAGAATATGTGTGGTTCCCGCGAACACCCTCGCTCATTTTCTAGTTCGCTCACGAAAAAATTTGTTCCATATAATTTCAAAAGATTCTCATCAACTTATTCTGAATTTTCTTTTCGATTTCATTTTTTCCGAGTTTCGTTTTGTATTGAATAGTTCCGAGTTTGTGGGCAAAACTTGGAGAAACATTTTTTATTGTCGGTTGTTTGTTTTGCGTTTGGTTTTCATTTGGCAGTGGTTTGCACGATGGTGCTTCACATGTTCGCTCCGCATTTACCTCCATTTATATTATTTATCTTCATGCGGTTATTCATGCTCAATTCAAAACCATTCCATTGTGTGTACGGCTGTATTTTTCTCCCCATTACCACATTTTGACATGCCATTTCATGTTTATTTCGTTTGCTGTATTTGAACGCAACAACAAAAAATCACATTCTCATCGCACCGCCGACATTTCGCCACACCAATACCAAATGCCAAATCATCGGAAGTACATATTTGAAAGCGTGGAAAAAAGAATTCGTAAACAATACATACGATATCAAGCGCTTTTTAGATATCACGTCAGTGCGCAGCTCGCTCTCACTCTGCCAATTCGAGTACATGTGCATTCGCATCAACTCGCATTCACATTCAAATTCAAACATACAGGCCCTGATGCATTCATTCACTTTGTACCTATATACATTCTGAAGAAAGAGAGAAAACGGCGAATGTGCTGAAATTTATGAGCTTCGGCTTTTCTTAAAGCCGACACTTTTTACGTCGGTATAGGATTCGAATCAAACATTTGTTAAACCCAAACAAATTCCAACGGAAACTTGATCGATTTTTCTTCATCGTTGTGCATGTGTAGTGGCAAAAAACTTCATGAATGTGTACCAAATAAAAAAGAATTAAAAAGAGAGAAAACAGAAGAATATAGAGAGAAGAAAGAATATATGCTAAACTATAAAGCCAAGTCAAACACGGAGAAAAACTTGAATTTTGCCAGAGCAAACACATTTGACTTTGTTGCCGGTACAACGGAGAAATTGCTTCAGCGAGTTGCATATGCATATGTAACATCCATTTCATCCGAAAACACCAGATTCGCCAGAATTTTCACATAAATTTTACTAACGAGACAAACATCACGAATATTCATGTGAAATAAACGGTGAGACTTTGGTAAGTATTTGTGTAAGAATTTGCTTAAAATAGGTAACAAAAAGACTCGATTAAATAATCAAGTTGCACATGGATTTCAATGTGGGTCGGTGGCTGGGATATTGTATCAATTTGAAGCTTGAGCAAATTTTCGAGTTGGGTTAAGGAAAATGAATGAATCACACCGAATCTTTGTCAACAACAACAACAATTGCAGCAAAAGCAGCGCCAGCAACTATTTGAAGCATTGAACAGGGTAGATGGTATATGTTTATGTTGTGGACGCAATTTAATATTTAAACAGTTGCCATTCGACGGAAACAGCAACAACGGCAGCATTTCGGTGTCTTTCCATTTCCACTAATAATGTACGTTTCCTATATATGAATGCATGTGTACATCTAAAGCGGCAATGCTAATTTCAACTTTGATTTTTCGTCTGTTGACGCCCCAACCATTTTTTAACATTTTACTTTCTTTGCGTTGAGTGTAACATAGGACAGCAAACACAGAAACATATATTGAGAGGGAGAGAAAGGAAGAGAGAGAAAGAGAGAGAAAGTGAGAGGGAGGGGAAGAGATCGAGTGCTCAATTTTTTCCGTGCCCGATTTCCAACTTTTGAATTCCTCGCCAAACACTGAAACGTTTACCTTTTGAATGGTGTACCCTTTCTATCCAATGTCTCTCTAATATGTTTCTGTCAGCTGGGGGTTTTGCGCTTGATTTCTTCTGTGGCTTTTTAAACTTCCATTTTGGTTTTGCTTTGAAATCGTTTTTGTGGCAAAATACATTGATTTCCAGCAGACACACACACACACAATCCATTGCTCGCACATTCACTGCATTCATTTGCTGTTATCTCTGGTGTATCTATCTCAATTGGCAATTGTTCAAAAAAACAGATCAAATCGTATTGCCCTTGCTCGAAATTGAGGACATTGAATATTTCGGTCGATTGAATCGAATGATCCTGCACACTCTCATGCATTCGATAAATTGCTAGATAATGGATCCACAAATCCAACTATAATATTCGCTATGGTTCTGAAAATTAAAATCTTCTTCAAAGTATTTGCGTTGGGTAAATATGCTTTTATGATTAGGATTCATGCAACAAGAGCAAATTGCCAAATTTCTATTGAAATATTGTTGCTGAAATTGTATGTGTATTTCGCATTTACAAAACGAGAGCAAACAAACACACAAACACACACATATGCAAACAATGCACCCCTAATTGAATTCATCATAGAAAGGCAAACCGAAATACAAAATCGATCTCATCGCTGTCGCTTAATGTTTGCATTGAAAACTTCGTCTGGTGGCGACGCGAATGACAAAAGGGAAATGACGCAGATTGAGATAGCGCCAAAACGGCTGGTGATTGTGCCAGAACATTGGAACCGAACACAAGTAAAACAATAGGAAGCGAATGTGGATTTCGTTCGGTATGGTGCTGAAGTTAATGGGTGTATATCGTTCCGTTAACCACTTTGTAAATATGTTGTTGCTTCCTATGCGTATTTTCGTTAGCCCAATGCGAATAATGTAGCAAATGGTGCGTATCGTCAAATAACTATAGAAATTACCCGTCTATCACAACATTTTTGTCACGATATAATGCAAGCGGAAACCGCTGGAATCGAGATATTATACTGCGCGCCGAATTTTCAGAGAGCCAGAGATAATGTCGCACAACTAAGAGTTATCTGAAAACGCCTCATTTTAATAATAATGGTTGGAACGAGTGAGTGTGTGTGTGACAACGGATGACGAATATGTATCACTGCAAATCCAAATAACAATCGCAAACGCGAGAAAACGAGAAAGAGAGACAGAGAAAGAGACAGATAGCAAGATAGAGAAAAGACAGTATCATTTGGAGCTACATAGAAAACTTTTGCGTCGAGTTTTCACGTAGTTTTAAGAAGCTGGTTTTGCATGCGGTAGCGATGACAAACGTACAAAGGAGCACTTAAGTTGGTTCACGTGATCCAATTTTACCTTTTTACCTGGTCTATATCATCGCTTGCAAGCCATTTCTCGTTTGAACTCAACTAAGTTTGATGCTGTGCTTTCGAAAACTTATAAATGTGATTGTGCAAAAATGAGCGTTCGCTTAAGTGAGGTAATCCTCACTTGGATTTGGTTCAATTATGACCGTCAGTAAGAGATTGCTGTTAGCAAAACTGCTTGAGAAATTTCAGCATCATTACTTTTTAAGATGGTTAACTGTGAAAGTTCCCATACGCTCGAAACGAAAATAATTGTATGCTGTTTTCATACCCACTAACAACGATTTGAGCTATGATGCTTTGCGAGTTTATATTTCACCAAGTTGAAATTGACTATTTGACTATTCAATAGATCTAATTTACTTCAAGTAATTCGATATCAACGAGAATTAGAGGAAAGTTTAATAGCACGGCTGTGTTGCGTCTATTTTGGCATTGATTTCCGTTTGATGTTTTGAAGCAAACTGTGAGAAGGCTAAATGAATGAACTGCTAGGACATACTTATAAGAAACAATTAGATTGTCTTTGTTGTGAGATTATATTCAAATGCTATTGCAACACTCGAAAACTTCCGAAACATTAGCTTTGTTTTCATTAGTAAAGTCACAAACTGTTGGCAAAATTATTGTTGCAGTTTAAAATTATGAAGTTTTCGGGGCCATAGTTTGTTTGTGTGCACATTTCATTGCATAATTTGGAATTTCACGGAGAATCACGCTCAGAAAAAGTCAATTACTTCGAACGCTTTTGCTTTTAAATTGGGATTTGTGCCGGGAACACAGATACATTCACATTGAAATTAGCACAATCAAAGCAAATGTCAAATGTCTCGAAGTGCGGTTAGTCGTCTAAATGCTGAGCGCATCGTCGTATTGCCGAATGTTTAGTATTCAAAGAACCTCTTACCCACCGATTACTTCGAATGTTGACATAGAAATGAAGAGCGAATCATCGCTAAAACTTGAACACAAAATAGAAAATTGTGCAAACATACCTTGTTTGAAATGAGCAAACATTTATGTTTTAATTGAATTTCATGCATATTTTGCCGTAGCGCTTTTCCCATGAATGAAAATCAACTTCCCCCCTCAACTTGGTTATTTGTCTTGAATGAGAATGTGTGAGAGAACATCGAGTGCGACTCCAAGAGCCACGCCGCCACGAGAAATTGAGGGAATACAATGTGATAGAGCACAAACATACGTCCCCATCCGGTAATAATCGTAGCATATCGTTGTGCGTGTACACATTTCGAGCAAAAATTCAAACCAACACAAAGCCAAGTCAATACAAAAATACTATTTTCTCTCTGCTTATTTTTCCTTTCTTCAAAAAATCGTTTTCAACCCTCTCGATTTTCAGTATCACGATACGTGTTTTGTTTACCCTTCTGGAATCGCATAGACTAATATATATCGTCGTTGTCGTCATTCGCCTAGACGATCCATACAGATTGTCTGCTATCTCTAATGTTTTTAAATTATTCATTTGAAAATATATTCAGCGCGAGAATATAATTGGATATATACACGTAATAAATTTGTAGTCATGTCGCTAAATACAATGTGCATGACATAGAAAAATCCGACACTGTATTTAACTATGCTCCTATTTTTTTTTAAATTTAAAATATATATGTAGCACAAGCACGCAGACATAGACACAGAGCAATTGCTTGTGGCCGTTTACGAACGGCAGACACCCCAACAATATATCGATCCTTGTTTGGACTTGTACTGTGGAGAAGTTACAGCCAACTGTTTTGCGACGGCATAAAATGGGAATACAAAGGAAAAAATGGAGCGACTTTAACGGTTATTTCATTCGGAAAATGAAATTCAGCACACTGAGATAATATAATGGAAACGAACATGAAAACTTCACTCTGTCTTATCTATTATTCATGCCACTCATTTGATTAATCCTCGAATGAAAATGAATTTGATTGAAATTTGCCAGCCTTAGTTGCAATCAAAGCTGCCATGAAATCGCAAAAATTGTCATTGCATTCGCATATAAAAAACGTTATCCTCTAAATGAAACTGATATTTAAATCGTCAGTTACCCCTCTCTCTCTCTCTCTCTCTCTCTCTCTTTTCAATCGATGCATGTCACTCATGAAGGAATTAAGTCAATGAATTCAGTCCATATGGCCCATATGCGTCACGATACACGAGTTTTGCATGGCATGAAGCAGTTTTACATATGCGGCCGACTAAAACAATTGTGGAATGATAATACACATTTTTCAAAACTATTCGTTATAAAAATTGCACAGTGACCAAACGACTGATAAATTACATTCATTGTTTTATCGCTGAAAATTGATACAGAAGCTTGAAAAAAAGCATGAGAACGAGCATGTATGAAGAGACAATAGACCGGATCCAAATGGTCAAATGATGTACATTCCGTTTCGCTTAATTGATATTTAATGTGCATTTTTCTCTCTCTCTCTCTCTTTCTCTATCTGTGAATGTGTGTCTATGATCCTCGCATGCATTCCGTGTGAATTATTGTTTTCATTATCCGGTTTAAAATATTTTTTCTTCATTCACTCGACTTTCACAAATCCATATATTTTTTGCCGACAGTTTAGTGTAAAAAGTGACAGATTAATTTTTCCCCGTTTGCGTACTGCGTTTATTGTGCGAGTGGTCCCATTTTTCTCGATATGTGACCGCATTTGGGTTGTTTCTCTTCCGTTATTTCATTGGTTGAATTTTCATCATTGAAGCATTATTTGCATTTTGTTTTGCAATCAATTTATTTGGTCGAATTCGGGCATCGTGCTTTTGATCCCAAATCGTTTAGGACTTGCAACTCAACCATCGGACGCGATTTTTTTCCACACTGTTTGATCAAAATAAATTGATTGGACACATTTGCGCGAGATATCCTCCATTCCCAAACAACCATTTTCATTCAATACATTTATTTATGCCGACGTAAAAAGCGCTTTTCAGTGTGCCACCGAAAACTAAATCGAAAAAAATCTCAATCATAAAAATAGCTTATAAATATCTATGTGTTAGTGTGTGTGTTTATGAAATGAGTTGCCCTTTTAGATTATTGGCCAACCCGTGACAGCTGTCGATAACATTAACATCTTCATAAAAATTGCAATTATATTCATTTCCCATGGAAAATGGGACAGAGAGTGGGCATATTTTGCTAGGTCTACTCGTTATTTATGCCGTAAAATATTGATTTTCATATCAAGTTTTTTTCCTCCCCATACTGAACTAAATTTCATTTTTCTATGTTAAAATTATCGACTTCGTGAATGCTCAGGGTTCTCTTTTCACTATCCCCCGAGTCATAAATTATCCAGAGTCGGGCTCAGCGGGAAAAGCGGACAAAGTTTTTGAATGGCTGAATAAAGTTTTTTCTGCTCATTTCCATGGCTTCTAAACGACCAAATTTTTGACTGGATAAGTATTTGCCAGATTTTGCGCAAAAAAACTGCTTATTGGAACTATCTTTTTTAACAGCTTTTAGTAATCTTTTGCAAAACTTTGCACATAAGTGGATTGCAAATTGCAATTAATAATATTTGATACGAGGATCTTCACCGAACACTGCTAAGAAATCGAATTGAAACTGCAAATGACACAAAACAAATTCCGAAATCATTTAGTAAAATACACATCAAACGCCGTTGCCAATAAACGTACATGCGAAGAGAAAGAGGATGATTCAGTAACCAGCATCTAAGCAACTTGAGTTGGTTAACTTGACATGATACGAGAATTACAATGGCCCATTTGGAAAAAATGTCGAACGGACATTGTACTCATTATGCACGTACTAATTTTATGATTTTTGGCAGAAGGTGCTACAGGCCAACGAGCCTTTACGTGTCATGAGTACAAACACACTACTCCGCTCAATTTTTTTCTACCTTCAATTTGAGCATGCGACAGAGCCGCTGTTTGTGTGTAATGTTACTCATGCACCAGAACCAGCGCAATGAAATATTTTGCCGCATTTTTTTCCCGTTTAGCTCAGCGAAAAAAGTAAAATGAAATTTCCCATTCATTTTCGCACATGACGATCATCTTTTGTATTTACTTGTGAATGAATACAAAAAAATCAACGGATTTGTGTAGAAACAGGAAAAGTGCTTTTATTTTCGTGAAAAAGTACTCAATACATTTTCATTTACAATTGTGTTCAGGAATTTCAACGCTTGTTTGATGTACCAACTTGTTTTCAATTCAAGTCATTCGCAGCGAAAAGAAAACCGGGAATGAATAGACGCACATTGCGTAGACGAATTTCTATTTGGTTGCCGCAATGGCCGGAAGCGCATTCATTTAATCGGCCAATGATTTCGGGAGGTACAAACAGCCATTACAGGAGAGTGTGAAGCAGGACAAACAAAAACTTGCGGAGATAAGGAAAAGGAAAAATGGGGAATTATGCAAACAAAATGGTATGAAAAATGGAAAAGTTTTATCAAACGAAAAACATTGGAAAACGAGGAAAATGGAAGGCTTAAAAAGAGATCTGATATTGCTTATTCATCGGGAAAAAATGATGCCCAAAAATCGCAACGCACCGCCCATTATCCCAAAATCGCTTATCAAGCAAAATGAAATGAAAGTGTAAATATGGGCAAACAAAATTATCCCGATTAAATACGCAACAGAGTGACGAGCATTACTCGCATTTGAGAGTAAATGGCTTTTACCCTTTTCCTAGTCGAATTTGACTTTTCATCGAAACACCGAATGGTTCCCATATTCAAGATTAGTTGCTGCATTAGATGACGACATCATGAATACAGTCTGCATTTTATGTTCGAGAATAACATTGAACACGATGGATCCTACATTCTTTAGTAGCAACACTGACATATGGAAAACCACCGATTTGTCATCATCCAGTCAACAATGTCAAATTGTTAATTGCACTTGAGATGGTTTCCTTCGCATCTCCTTTGTCGCTGTTTAGATTCTGAATGAATCACCCGGAGTACGCTTCACATTTACGATGGTAATTGAGATTCGTGTGGCTATGTGACAAAATTTTATGTACTTATTCCATTCATCCGAACATTGCATATGGTAATTTGCAATTTCTCTGCACTGGTCGTTTGCATTATTACATATAATTTTAAATGGGGATAATTCAAGAAATGGACACCTCGAGGTTAAAAACATAATGCACATTTCTTGTATTTTGTTGGAATTTAAAACAGTTGGTTTAAGAAATGTATGCGGATAAATGCTGAATCAGAAATGGCCAAAAAGATGTGATCATTTTTTGAGATTCAACTTCGTCCGAGGGCATTTCAAAGACTAAATCTACCCATTTGTGAGTCACGACTTACGAAACACACACAAACAATATGAAACTGTTATGTCTGGAATTTCAACTATCGAAGAGAGGTTTGTTTGTTTTTGGCCTGGAACCCATACTGCAAGCGTATTAATTACAACGAGCCGATGAGATTGAGTATGCAGCTTTCATGCGACGCAAACGCTAAACTTATATTCGAAATTCTATAGACATCAAACAGCACTAGCGCAAGCATTGCATCAAAATCTCGAGGACCTGCAGCGGCAATTGGAAGAAGTGTAAGAAAAAAAAATCCCGACCGTTACTAAATCGTTAGCTTCTGTATTCATAGAATGTTCCAAAATGAATGAAATAATGCATACAAAAAGCTGCTCAAAAATGGGAATGTCCTTGTGCATTTGGTAGCGAAATTTCGCATGAAGAGCGAAATATTTGAATGTCAAGCTTGATTTTATCGTGCTCAACCAGAGTTTGCAAATACAATTGTTGAAATCAAGCACATACTGATATTATATATTACTTTTCTAAATTTGCCCTTCTCCGTTAGCATGCTGTGTGATTACTAGAAGAAGAAAAGATACATGAAAACGATGATAACAATGAAAACGAAGCTGTTTGAGATGGTGTGATATTCAAACGATATCTGTCTGTTTTTCGCATGTTCTCTCTCGCTCTATCTACCTCGATCACTCTCCACGCGAATCCCATTCCAGTCGGAATATGGAATTTATTTGTATTACTATTGGCATATAACGGCGACAATGGCAATGGCATCGGTCTCTGATACGCTCTGACACTTCTTGTCACCAGCGTCTGTCGTTCTTTGTGTGAGCGGTTTTTGTTTTTGTCATTTTCCTTTTTCAATAATTTTTGTCTTACGTATTCTGCATGATTCCTTGCAAAATGCCCTATAAATGCATTTATTTTTTGTTCATTCGTTCGTTAGGATATTTTTTTCTGCCCCTCTTTCTCTGTCAAAGCTGCCTGTTCAGAGCTGTTCTATGTTTCTCATCTAAACTTTTTTAGTGGTGTTTCCATGCTGTGTGAGTTTCGCATATTTTGCTACTTTCATTGTTGTTCAAGATTATTCATTCAGTGAGAGCGCACAGCTTTTATTTCTCTCTATGGATTTTTGTTTTTCATTCTCTATCACACTTTCTTTGCCGCTCCATTCCGTCATTTTTCTCTTCTCCCACTTTGTTTTTTGCTCAACCAGCTACATGTTATTGTTATGCGTTGCTACTTGGCGTGTATACTTAATACACATGCGATACAATCGAGCACTTGAATGTGAGCGATGATTCCTATTTTTAAGCAGTTTTTTCAAAATATTTTTCCATCGTTTGTTGCATTTTCATTGCTTTTTTCTTCCTTCTCCCGACCATTGCTCACCTAATATATATATTTTTTTTGCTGTTTTCTGCCTCATTTTCTGTATATTGTGAAACGAGTGTTCTTTCTTTCATTGTCGCAATCAGGCTTCAACTCTTTTGACGGCATCTAGCTACATGCTATTGTATGTGTGGGGTCGTGTGTGTGTTTGTCGTTTTCGTTTTCGTCGCTCGCTTCATTTTATAACCATAAATGTTTTTGTTTTCGCTTTGCCAGACATTCTTTTTTTCTACTCTTTCTCATTTGCAGTCTTTTATTTTGCATTATTGCTACAGTTTTCATATTATCATTATTGTTGTCGCTGTTGCTGCTGCTGTAACTGTTACTGATTCTGGCTTTGTTGTCACGTATCACTTTTCACCCATTGCAAATGCTCCGACGAATGGAAACGACGATGATCGTCATTATTATTGCTGTTTTCGTTGTTGAGTTCGCTATTCTGCGATGCGTTACTGCACATGATTCACAGAGTAGAACTTGAAGAGCCCTGGATTACTTTGTTTGTGCTTTTGCCATTCATAGAAAATGAGTGGGATAGAACCGCATGCATGGAGGATATGCATTTCGTGCATGCTCTGCCTGGAATTAAGTTATCAAATTCGCGCTCAAGACTATTCCCGTTTTCGCCTTTTGCGTAATGGTTTTTTATTAGAGAGCGATAAACAGACAAGCAGAGAGACAATATGCATAGAATGCATTCGCTGCTCCGGATATTCATAAGCATCGTGAATTGAGATTGTTTTTGAAATATATACAACGTATAATCAAGTCAGCTTTCTTTCACTCGCTTGCCCGCGCTTGAGACAGAGATGGTTATAAAGCAATGTACAAATGGATAAATGAAGGCACTTGTCTATTTATATGCAGTGGCTCAAACACAAGTACCGGACTGTTATTCGTAAAAGCTCATGAAAGTCACTCGAACACAATCACTGCATATTTGTGTGCATGGCGCGGCTTCATGTATTCTCAATGGCAACGCAGGAAAAGTAGAAAAAAAACGTGAAAAGAGTCAAAGACAAAAAAATTATATGCACTCTCATCACGCAGCTCTCGCTGGTTTGTATCCCATCATAAAGGCAGATACATTTAGTGTGACAATGTTATTAGTCTTCGCTTTGATATTTTTATTTCGTTCGCATTTCAGAATATTCTTAATGATGTGCAAACTGAAAATTTGTGTCGGAAACGCTTTTGTATACTGAACGTGATCTGTAATGGTGGCACGGCCCTTTGTGTGTATGCGTTTCGATTCAATCATGATTGAAAATATTAAAATTGACCTGCTGTCGGATTTTTCGCCGTCAACAGCTGCTTGCCATTATTAGATGCGTTATTTCAAATGTTGACAAACGAAGTTGTCTTTTTAGAATTTGCCTGTGAACAATGTGCCTCTTTCGCGTCTTCATGGAATTATCATAATCAAGCAGCAAACTGAAATTGGATCACTTATTTATTTATAAGAAGCTTTGCTTGCTGTGCTCTTTTTATTTTTGTCAGTCGCTCTTTCATTTCCCAGATGATATAGAGGAAGGGAATCTGATATTTGCTGAAATAAATTGCGAACAAACCTCGAAGATTCTGCAGAAAGTTCTTGTTTGCCGAACTATGCGAGAGTGCGAGAGCAGCCAGCAAACAAATCGGCCAGAGTATAAAAAAGAGAAACAGAATAAAATTATGCAGATGAGATTTTTGTGCGGCGCTTATGCATTTTGTATATTGCACTTCAGTATGGATAGCTTGTAACATCAACTCTGAAGAATGCGCGCGCTAAAACTGGAGCATTAAAATTGCCGCGGAATTTTCATTTTCTCTCACATACACAATCACCCGAAAAAGCATGCACACGCGAAAACTACTCAAGCGAAGACTCTTTTCTTGCAACTTCTTTTGCATAATTGCAAATGTTTTATTCATTCATTCAGTGCGAAATTCATTTTTCGCGCTTTTGCCCATTTATTTCGCGCCATTTCTTACACAGTTTGTTGCAAATATTTTATATGAATATCGTTTCCTTTCACTCACTGTCTTTACTGTTTATCTTCTCTAATAACTTTTCTCCGCACATTTCCTTGTGCAAACGAAGAATATATGATTCGTTCCCTCTCTCTCACTTTTCCTCACACACTCTCTCTCTCTCTCTCTCTCTCTCCCACACACACAATTTATTGCAGAGGAAAAAAGTTAATTCGTTACCATTTTGTGTTGTTTGCAATCTGTTTATATTCATTTCAACTCTTGAATTCATTTCCTTCTTCCGAAGTAGCATAGGTTAACCGCGAGCAGGTCGCTATGTGACAGATGGTGGTGTGCACAATCTGCACGTATTTTTGTTTCGGGCCATTTTTACCACCATATGTAACTGTTTGAAAAAAAGCAATTAAATTTACTGTTAGTAATTTTATACGAGCACATTGACATGTCGGCTGAGAAATTTGGTCAGATAATTTGAATTCATTTGAAATTTGGAATAAAAAGAATATTATTTTTTGAACTTTTTATAGCTTGAGAAAAATTTATTCATTCTTCATTGATAAAAATGGAATGATTTTTCGTTCCAACGGTAACATTGCTTGGGAATCTATGAAATATCATTTGAATCTTGAAACTACGACATTTATGATAAATTCCAACATAAAATTCGATTTTTCACAATGCGATAGCAAAACCCTGTTTTTTTATTTTAAATGCAAAATAATCGTTTGGCATGTTTATCGGAAGCTTCAGTCATTGTCGCTATCATTTCGTCAACGTTTATTCATACGGTGGCGCTGTGTGAATTGCATGTCGATAGCAGAATACACGTATCGAATACAATGCACAATATATATTAGAATTTAGCACATTTGAATTGCGTCAATATTAGAATGTCGAGAAATGGAATTGACAACCAAATGCCAAATCTTCGAGTATGCTCGAGTTTGAAATCGCAAATCGTTGATGTCGCTTAGTTTCTATTCCCTCTTCATCCGTACAAAAAAAAATGTCGAATTTTGCAAATCCGATTTCACCGGATGATTTTTCATGCAAAGGCATAGGTCGCAGCGACAAACTTGAGAGCTCGCAGTTGAACTAGATTCGGGAATACAATTCGATTATCGTTCAACCATTTCATTTGGAAGAAAAATATCTTCACCCAATTCCCAGCATTCAAATATAAAAATTCTTCGGAAAGAACGTGACGCGTCTCTTGTTTCCATGCCCCTGTCAATCACATTTAATATTCATTTTCAGCAAAATGAAGAAATGCAAACGGCATATTCCACACACAATTCACTGAATATATGTTACATATTTTCCGCACAATCACATTATTGCTACTGCAAAATAGATTTTTTTTTTTCACTCTTCTCACGACGATGTCTGTGTGTAAAGATGGGCGCTGAAGCCGAATAGCTCAGCATTCTCACAGAAAATTGAAAATGAAATTCAAAATTGAAGCCATAATACAAACAATTGAATGTCTGCTCAATGTAGAAAATATAAAATTTAGCTCGTATACACATATAGTTGCGAAAATTGCGAATGCAAAATCGCATGAAAAATATTCGGTTGAAAATCGAAAATCAGGACAAACAGTTGCGATTGAATGCGGAAAATGGCATTGCAAATATGCTTGCATCGTGACGGCATGGCATGATTGGATATATGGCGATTAAATTAAATATTTACTACGTGGACGAATGTTGAAAACCACTGATTTCGAAAACGAACGCATTTGCAATGCCGACTGAGTGCGACAATGCGCTTCTAATGATGCACTGGAATGTCAATTATTGACAATCACTGTATAATCAAACAATTGCGGAAATCTAACAAAAGTCACACCAACGGGAGCTCACATTTTTATGCAAAACACAAAACTAATAAAATTGCTGCAGACTGAGTGTCGACGCTTTGAGCTAGCTCCCTTTCTCTTTTCAGCTCTTTGATTTGAATAATTTTAATGAAGCCATGCCGAGATTTCTCTCTCTCTCTCTCTCTCGCTCTCACACATTGGAGAGGAAAACTATTTTCCACTTTGTTGAAAACGTATAAATGAGAAGCTTTTTTCCGCATATCAACAACGATCATAGAAAACGTTCCAACAAAATTGTTTTGAAAAGTTTTCTTATGGCCCTCATTTAGTGTGCAGAGCCACATCAATGAAATGTGCAAAATGAAAACTGCCCTCATGTTTATTGAACAAACTATTAATACTTTTTCATTCGCCAAATGGAATGAGCGGCGGAAAAAGTTTTTTGGTGAACCAACCACCACTTCATATTATAATTATATGCACAAGCGAACTTCAAAAAATGATAAAGGCCAAAACGTGACTGAAATTTCAAGCACGCAACACAATTCGGACTAAAGAATATATGCTGAATAAATTTTCCAACATTGAAACAATGACATGAATCATATTACGTGATCACTACTTTTATCTGACATCTTCCAATATCCTGCAATTTGAAAATGACAATTGTGATTGCATCATAGCAAATTGGCATAAATAAAACCCAGTTTTCGCGATTCTCTTGACGTAGTATTCCTCTTAGAGGATACCTAGGTAAGCTTTTGTCTCTCCATTCCGCTTCCTCTCGTTTGCTCTTTGCTTTTCTTTTTTGCTCTAAAAACAATTAACCAAAATTAGAACAAAGTTACAGAAGAAAACAGTGTGATCTCTTGTGAAACCTTCAATTTCACATTTCTTTACTTGAACCTTGAATCGAAGATTTGTGATTGGAGCGAACGAAATTCCCATGAAAAAATAGTATGAATTTTCGTGCAACAAAATTTTGTTCGTTATACCTCGAACTATGCCGCATTTCAACTAATATATATAACTTTATGTAACAATACGAAATCACAATATCGAATATTGACTTTCACAAATAGTTTTCTGACTCTTATAGTTCCGTCTGTGATGAAATAGTTCCGTCCGGAAATAGATTTTATTAACAATTTGATTGCTTATGAATAATTTTCTGCGCATGAAACTGTACAAACAAAAACATGGACAGAATATTACATTGTCGATTTTACTTACTTTTTTATGGAGTAGAGAAAATTGTTTTGATATATTTTGTAATTGATATTTTCATAAGAAAACTGTGCACTTTGATACACGTTCGTCCCAAGAAAACACAATTTGTATAAATATATAAAACAATGTTTAGTGCAATGGTTTAAAGTGAACTTCACGTTGCTTGAATATAAATAGTAATTTAATTACGCATCAATTATACAAGAGATATTTTTCTATTCAATTGATATACTTTATTGAAATGAAACCATTTTTGTAATTTGTTAAATACCAAGCTGTTCCTAAATTAAATTTGCTTCACGCTAATTCTTTGAAAATAGCGCGTTAAAATCTCCATACATGTATATCCTTGCAGAGAAATAAATGGATGGATAGAGTTATTCCCAGCATTATACAGTAATGGTCCAAATTGATTTATTAAAAAAGAATTTTATCGCTTTTCGTGTTACAATGGTGTTAATTGTGCGATATAGTCGAGTGTTAGTCGTGTCGTCTTTCCTTTTATGTATTTTATGGTTGATTTTTAAGTACAAACAATTCATGTGATGAATATAGCCAATTAGCTTGCCTCAAAATGGTCTGTTAAAAGTGGTTTCATCTCTTGATATAAAATAAACAATAGAAAATAAGATTTAAGCAAAGAAAAACTGAAGACTTATTCAACAAGATTTTATTGCTATTGAATTCATTGCACATTGCATCGCATTATTGTTGAATGACTGATTCTTTTGGTGTATCTCCATGATCGCCAACCAAGCGTTTTGTTTCTTAAAAAACTCAGTCAATGAAATTCATTTTGTTTTTATTTATCCTTTTGCCCATCACTCATCTGTAACAAGTTCACTCGTTTCAATTGGTTTAAATTCTTTAATCGCATCGCGTACGCTGGGCTCATCAATGACCCAATTTTATTATCCATATTCAACAAAGTTAGAAAACAATTTCTGCATGAATGCTTCTAAATAAATTTACAAAGATGATACCCTTAAAACAAATCACATTCAAATTAATTGAGTGATTAACTGAAATAAACCGGAATATGTTGCACATCCACTCCCCGATTCGCTGCCGGAAATAACTAACAAAAGCGGAATGATATTTGCTTCAAAATGAGTAGCTGCAGAAATTCCAAACTGTGCCTGGGAATGAAAGTTAAGATGCAGAATCGTTCGAACAGGAGTATCACACGAGCTTTGCTGTGGCAAAACGCATCATGAAAAGTGAATCGGTGAGAATGAAAACCGAACTCTTACTATTGTGAGAATTAAAATGAGACTCTCAAAATTTTCCCGTCTAACATTTTCGTTTTAAAAATTTAGTTTCGCAATAATTAGAGGTCGGTTTCATTCTCATTCAGTCGATTTCGCAAAATGATTTGGTCTGAGCCATGTTGCGTTTTTGCGAAATCGAATTTACACGCTGCGTTTTAATCAATGCTCAGTTGCCACTCCTGCTCAAACGATTCTGTATCTTCACTTTTATTTTTCAAATATTA
Organism: Obolodiplosis robiniae; assembly: GCA_028476595.1. Classification (NCBI taxonomy): domain Eukaryota; kingdom Metazoa; phylum Arthropoda; class Insecta; order Diptera; family Cecidomyiidae; genus Obolodiplosis; species Obolodiplosis robiniae. The sequence continues at coordinate 10,707,222 of CM052014.1, read as the reverse complement.
AATTGATTAGATTACCTGTCAATAAATGACAAAAATGACCCACACAGCTGACCCAAACGTGGCATTTGCAGTCACAAATTTGCAGAATGTTCTAAATGCCACTTAAAACTCACACCTATAAAAACATTGATTATTGAGTATAGATAATCAACTAGTTTTGGAAGTTTCAATAAACTGAACTGCTTTGACATTAACCTTGAGCTAATCGTTTGAGACTTTAATGGAGAAAATTGATTTTCCAAATTTTTTGTAATGTAGATATACTATACATAAATTGTGCAAACATACAAAATTTTACTCTTTTAAAAGAAATTGTCAATTTTTCATTTGTCTTCCTAATATTTTAGTTGTTTTTATTGTTTGTATTCATATCAATCTGTAACTTGCGATGATTTCACTGTATGGAGAACAGAGCTCAAGTGATTCATCGACACGCTCTCCAGTCGATGTGGTCTTCACGATTCAATCGAGTCGTTAAAGCTGTATATCAAGTATGCTTGCGATGACGCAATGTAAAATAAGAATCATGCCTCCATCGATACAGTTCGGTATGTTCGATGACACTCTACTCATAAGCAGAAAAAATATGAAATTGTGTGGCGGCTTAAGCAACACGGAGTTGAGGTTGTGTGTCTTATTGCAATTAATTTATAATTTTAGTTTCGAACTTACTAACCAAGCTTGTCTCTCTCTTTTTTTCTGACGTCTAATTTACGTCTGTTCAATTTCAAAAGTAAATTTGATAGTAGTCGACGGAATTCAAAATGAATCACATTGAAACAAATAATACTTGTTTGAAAAACAACAACTCTATCAAAGTGGATATCTTTTGGCAGTAATTGAGTATTTTATTTGAAAATTCGATCCAGAAATTTCACAAATTTATCGTATTCTCTAAGATAAAAGAGATAGAATTTCTCTTTGCCCAAGAGAAATGTAGAAATATTGTCTGTGACATTATTTCCTATTTTTAGTCAAATAGTGTCTAGAAAATTTATAAGAAACGTTGTCTGAGACAGTATTTCCTATTTGATAGGTAACAATGTCTGACAATAAAAAATAAGAATTACTGTCTGAGATTTATTTCTATTTAATGAAGGATGAATTCTTAGTGTGTGTTAAATTTGAAATAGTTGTTTTTTCTATTAAATGAAGGATGAATTCATAGTGTGCACTTTTGGTCTTTATCTGAACGCCTAAAGGAACAGTTCCAATTTGAAATCATGTGCACAAATAAAAAGGAGATGTAGCCAATCTATTCTTAAATGATTTAAGTGACGATTATAGGCAATTATAGGAATTATTGTCACAGACAATTTTTCTTATATTATAGGTAATATCGTCTAACTTTGAAATAAGAAATTTTGTCTGCGACAATATTTCGCCTTATTTAGGTAATATTGTCTGATGAAATTATTGGGAATAATGTCACAGACAAAATTACCTACACTTGTAAGAAATAACGTCTGACTACAAAATTTTGGTATGCAGACGATATTTCCGATATTAGTCAGACACTATTTCGTTTCGCCTGACCGAGCCGAAGGCAATTGCTTTCAAAGCAATCAATATGCAAGATTCAAACTTTGTATCAAATTTCATGTCAAAATTTTCATTAGTTTTGGTGATACGAAAGGCCGCTCCGGGAAAACCGTTTCAAGTCCATTCAAAAGATTATTCGAGAATCGCTGCACGTTTTGTGAGCCATCCCGGGAAAGGACTTTTCAGACTGTTTTGAGGACTCTGGCATAAGTGTATTGTATCAGAGGAGAATTACTTTGATGTCGATGAAATTGATTTGGAAAACAAATCATTGAGGTATTATTTATTGATGATGTCGAAATCGGCTTGAGCCAAATTTTCTATATTGAATCGAGATTTTCGAAACATATAATAATTCTCAAAAAGCGTATTATAAATCAATTCATTGCATCTAATGGTTTTGATTAAAACCACTAAAGTTCACAGCACCCATCAAATATTCCAAATAATTATCCAATAAATCAGCTGCAAGTGAATTTTTGGAATCGCCTTTAGGGCATTAATGAAGTATGCTTAGACAGCTGAGCCGATTCCAATGCAATTTACGCTCATTCAATATGAAATGTATAGCTTGCGGTGTCGAGGATACCAATGATTGAACGAAACTGAACATTACCGAAATGCTTGGTAAAATCATTTGCTATTGTACGTTAAATATGCAATTTGTGCAACGGAATTTCTCCTCAAGTTATTTTAAAGCAGGAATAAAATTCCAGGAACAGAATTCCGTGCGCTCCAAATGCTGAAGTAAATATGAAACAAAAATAGTTAAATGAATTGCTGCATTTTCACTTGTGAAGAAATACAATGCGGAATTGAGAGAGAACGAGAGCAGAAGGAAGAATGCAGTATGTGTATATTCCTGTACGTCAGCACGTCTGCATTTGACTCGAAGAACTAGTAGTTTGATTGTGATAACGCGAAACTATTCAAAGAATTCTCTTTTCGCTTTCAATTACGTTTGATATGCACAAACACAAAAAGTGGGTGCTCTACTTCGTTTCGAATTTTATCGCTTATCTCCATTGAAATGCATACGTAACTGGATGATAAAGTTGTTATTTTTCCATTTCTTCAAGTTCATAAATGATTTATAGCATCGGTATTTCTTGTTTGATTCTTCTCTCTGTGTCTTTATCTGTGTTGCTCCACTTCCTGTCTATCGCACGCTCATTCTAACTCCGTTACGTTATTTTTGACTGAATGAACACTCAAACAAATAGATACACCGTGTAAATATAGAGGTTATAAATAATAATTGCTTGGCACGTTTATTTGTTTTCCATTGCGAAACAAAAGTGGGAAGCGCAGAAAAAGTTTGAGCTGACGACGTCAAGGGATAAATAGATCGTTGAGCTGATGTATTGGTGCTCTCATTATGGTTAATAATTTTAGTTTTTATTCGAATGTGCCAAGAGCAAAGGGAAAGAAGCAAAAGTTCAAGCGGTTTGTGAAATGTCGTTCGCTTTCTCAATGCCTTTCTCGTTGCGGTTCTTTCTCACATACGGTATTGTCACTGCTTGTTTGAGTGTGTTTGAAGGTGGGAAGGCTTCGCCTATGCGTGCACTTGATGATTAATCATGATAATTTCCTTTTTCAATTTGCTATTTGCAAAAGGCTGGGCTTTTGTTTCCCAGTGCTTCACAATGTCTTTTGCTGTTGCCATACCAAGCTCTGTGTATGTATGTGATGAATTTCGTTTTCAACTCTTGAGTTTTTTTTATTCTAATCTTCATATTCACATTTCATATGTTGTAGTCGAGACATCTCGAGCATTCTTTACATGTGAACTTCGGTTTCATGATAACTGCAAAATATTATTTATTATTTGCATTATGAAACGAAAACGTGGCCGTTGTTATCATAGTTGGCATGATTGTTACATGGCAATGTGTGCTTCACTTTCTTGTTGAATGCTTCAACTGAATTTGCGAAAACATCATAATTTTCATATCTGTCTCAGTCAGATGCTGGAGTCAGCACTCCTCCCCGCACATCCACTTCAACGTGTATGACGACAAAAAATATACAAGCCAACGACAAAATGACGAATGATTCGGAGTGCTGAACGGCAATGACAATGACCTAACAATGCGTAAAATAAGTAAAATCTGCCTTGTTACTTCGCTAATTGTTCAGATTCCAACAACAACGCAAGATATTCACTAAAGAGCTTTGCCGGAGAATCGGATCCTTGTCATTTGCTATCGTCAGTATGTTTGAGTGGAGCAAATTCAAAGGGACTGTAATTCGAACGACGGGAGTATGCCTGCGTAGATTCCTGAGAGAAATGTCTCTCCCTTTGTACAATTTTAATCATGTTAAATCATTTTCAATTCTGTGTGCAAGCCAATTATTTTATCGTTGCTACAAAGATCAGAACAATTTGATATCCCGCCGCTATTTCTCGGTAGCTTTCATTCTAGTGAATTCAATTCGATTTTGAATTTCAAAGAACAATCCGGATCATAATCAGTTCTTCGGTTTGTACGGGGTTTTCTTCCATAAATCTCAGGATAAGTTGAAGGAAGAGATTAATTGTTTAGAAGAGCTCGAAAGAAGCAGAGAAGAATGCTCAACAATCCAACAGGAGATTTCAGATAACGTGGGGGCTGAGCTCTCTCTATTTTTTTTATGAAAACAAAATATGTGGAATTTTCGAGGACTTTGAAAATTTTACCCGATGGAATGTTTATCAAGAAAATCTGAATTGTGACGAAAATATGCTGTCAAACAATTCAAGCACAGAACAATTTGGAATTATTCTTGAAAAGAAATTTTGATTCCTTTGATACGCGCTCATGGCAATCGCAGTGCTTTGAAAGCATTGCTTTCAACAACAACGAAGCGTGTGTTATACGCATTCAATCATGGATGAGATTGAGAGACCCAAGAAACCGCAAAGTCAGTAATTTCATCAAGGGCTTTTTTCATATGAAAAATTCTAAATCATATTTGTTTTCTTTATTCTCGCTCCTGATAAGATGGAAAAATTCAATAACATCAATATGAATGAGTGGCATTTGTGCGATTCGATTTGATTTTGTGTTTCGATTGAAATTTATATGAAAATCTATTGCGGTAAAGCATTTGGTGACGGTTTTTCGATGTATCAACCGACAAAATGGTTCTGTATATTGACTAAACGCGGATTGTCATTACGATAAAACCGAATCGAATTCATATATGCAGATATTGTGCTGTACTTGACTTTTTCCCCGACAAATTGAGTATTTTGTTATCATTTTGTCGCGTAAGACCACCGATTGATGATGCGGCATTCGCTATATTTTTTCGCCCGCCCTCACTCGATCGGTACTCATGCAAATTCAGCAGAAAACCCAAAATCGACAGAAATTCTAGTGCGTAACATTTGTTTAGTTTTGGTACACTTTTCGAATACATAAAACATAATATTTGTGTTTCTCTAGCACTTTTTTATGTGTGGCACTCCAAAATCCTCGTTTCGGCTGTGACACACACACAATGAATCTCTCTTCCATGCCGACATATGCTCTCGAGCACTAAACTTGCGTTACTGTGCGTATTCACCATATGCCATTCTCTCTATTTTCAAGCGCCAACATTCTTTTTGTTATTCTATGCTTTGAAATGACATTGATTTATTTGGAATTCGGTTTGAGGTGGATCAAACTAAATTTTGGTATGAGTACACGATTGAGGCCGATTTATTTATGGCGTAAATGGATTTTAAAAAAAGTCTCTTATTTAAAATGAATATGGGGGAAGATTGCATGCGAGTGTATCAATTTTGAAACAGCCATTGTGACGGAAAAGGCTACACACAGCAGAAAAATGTTCGCAAGTTTAGATCAAAGTAGTCTAATGTATGCTCTGAAAACCTTTGCACGGGGAACTAACCACATATTGAGCTGTCATTGAGCATCACTGATGTGGTGCGTTCATAATGCGAATTATTCACAATATCAAATCACGCCACATTTTTTGGTGAACGCACCGCGAAAGTGGTGAAAGAACATTTATTAAGCAATGTGAATGCAGAATTTAATGGTGATGTTCGACAGATCAGTTAGTTACCCACGCATACGCTTTTAGAGTGTATTCAGATATATTTCATATAGAATTAATATTTGGATAACTATAAAACTACAATACAACAATTTTCTTATCTTGGAACAACGGTCAATGTTGTTTAATGAGAAGTCTACATTTCTTTGATTTCAGCTCTTAAAATATTTTTCTTCTGTGCAACACTCAAGCGAAAGCGAACATAAGTCCTCACAACAACTTTCACACACAATATTTGAATATTTTATTCGATTTTTCTCGAAAGACTGTCTGCAAAATCGTACAATGAGATCCTGCGAAATGGTCTGTTCACTTCACTTAAGAAGTGACACTGAAGCGATTTGAAAGGATCTTCACACGACACTTTCTCTCTGTGGCACATTTATTTTGCTTCGCAATTTCTGGTTTGCAATGTTTTTGTTGCCATTTTCCGCTGTTATTTTCTTTTCACATTTTCCTATTTTCAGTTGCACTCCTTCATTTCCGTTGTGGATTTATATATTCCTCTAAATGCATCAACATATTAATTGAAACTATTGCAGTGAAATTTTTGTGCAAATTCGCTGCTGAAAATACACTTAACTTGATGATTTTGATGTTCAGAAAGCGATTGTACGAATATGTCGAGAATAAGATTTGAAATTTTCGGAATGTTGAACATTTGTTGCTTCTTTTCGAGGTCGAATCCCAGAATGATATGATTGAGAAAAATGCAATATACTTTCCAATCGAAACCATCCTCACGTCTTTCGCCTTCCAATGCGTTCATACTCACAGGATGGGAATTCAAAATGTTTAGTGCTTTTTTGAATATAAAAAAAGGAGAAAACCCTCAAGCATTTTTGCGTTGGCATTTGTTGAATATATCATCATGCCACACGGCATCCTGACTAACCGCTCGTTCAAGTCGTTGCTGTGCTGTGCAAGTGCAATGTGTTCCTTCGCCATCGAAATTTATTGTAATTTGAACTAAAAAAATATAAAGCGATTGTTGAATCTCAATCGGATATTTGGTACACATTCCGCTGCCGCAACCGATGCTGCTGTAGGATTTCTACAATAGGAATGTCGTTTAGAGCAAACGACGTTAAGCCTTTGTTCAACGATGCAGAAAAAAGTAATGCTTAAAAAATGACGGAAAATTAATAGAAAAAAAGCATTACAATCGTTTTCACATAACATCATGCACAATCAAAATCCCGGAAATGAGATGGTTCGCTTGTGGCTGTAAGCATTCTACCAATTTTGGAATGTGTATAAATCTCTTGTATGTCAGTTGAGCACAACCCGACCGGAGAGAGGGAAGAAAAACTTGAGCACAGATCCAATTGGGCGGGAATCACAGCAACGAAAATCCATTTTTTACTCGATCTACAGAACATGGACATCTCCATTTTGGCGATTTCAATCCAGTTCCAACAGAGACATTTTCCAAATGTATTCGGTATTTAAAGACAAATAATAACCAATGGGCGGGTACGAGCACGGGCACAGCCAACACGTTTCAATGTATTCATTTGCGGCCACCACAGAGAGCAAGGTGAGAGAACGATCCAAATACGGATTTCGCCATTGCAAAAACTATGTATATAATTAATGCTGAATCCGTTTGCATCTTTGCTGCACGTCCACTAGTGCAGTGTTCACATTTTCCAGCTATTCAAAATTAGATTTCATACACACTCAATCTTTTTCAGCTTAAACATTTCACGAACGCTTGTTTACAATTCATTGAGATTTGTGTACCACCATTTCTTGTTGATTTTAAGCTGTGAAACTGGGTGAGGGCTCGAATGGTCTTCGTTCATTCTTCAAAATGACACATTTTTTGAGAAGAAACGGATATTGAATGTGCATTAAGGAGGTAAAAGTTTAAGTGATATGATTTGCTTATGCTTCCTCTGACCGAAAATCCAATTTTCATTGCAAAAAAACACACCTCAATAGACGGACAAGTGCGCTCTTACCAATTTGCGATGGAATGCTTTCGAAAGTAGTCGGAACCCATTCGGTCTGTAAAATTCATTTTATTGTTGCGACTGATCTTTGGATTTCGTATGGATTTTGCATTTGTGATTTCAACCTTTTGGTTTGAATCACATAAGCGAAAAAGATTTATGGTAATCGACATGCAACCAACCATATCCTTACTAGATCCGGATGGACCATGAATTTAAATTCCCTCCCATAAAAAGTCAGGTTTATGGCAAACATACAAAATCATGACAACACGCACAGAGGAGTACAAATTTTATGTTTGTTGGTGTTTGTTTTTTCGCTTCAACATTTCAGTCGCTTTTGAATTTGTTCGATTTGTAGCACCTTGGATTTCATAGTCTGTTGAAACTTTCGTTGAGGAGAAAGCATTTTGTTCTTGTGTCTCATGTTACATATTAAAACGGATTACAGTTATTTGGGTCAAAAGTATCTCGAAACACGCTCTTCTACCATAAAAGCACAATCGCAATGACTGCCTTGGCGAAAATGGTTTTTGGTGCTGTTCAAATGGTATTCCGCAGTGTTTCAGATCTGCGGGCACGGCTCGAACCAACACACATGAGCTATGCGCACCGAAATGCTTGCACGTCAAATTAATTAATTCCGTCTATTGCCAATGCACAGCAGAGCACAGAACATACACACATTTGCAGCATGCACACATTTAGAGTGAGTCTAAAATTTACAGCTAAACAGATTTAAACTCATGATAGCCATTAGTGTTCACGTTGGCGCTCGGTCGAAGCTTTAAGTTTTTCGGAAATTGGCGCTAGAATTGGAATGGTGGTGCACAAATTCAAGGTGACACCTGTTTCAACTTCCATTTACGAAATTCCTTTAACTTTTTCGCTCAGCATTCAGTTTTGTTTACAGTTTTCTTAATCGTTTGATTCGTTCAAATTATCAGAAAGCGAAAATGAGAAAAAAGAGACTGAGAAGAAGGCGTAAAGAGAGAAAACACAATGAGTGTAAAGTCCAAAGTGAAAAAAATTGAATTCTTAGAATGAATCGGTGCAAGAAACAACTCTACGAAACAACACGTACCAAACATCCAATCTATTAAATTCGAGACAAATGAATCATGTTGCTTTTACAGTTTGAAACACACATACACCCAAAAAGCATCAAACCAAACAGTGAAAAAGAGATATAAAAAGATCCCTTTAATTATGTTGCACTGGCACACTCAACATTGTGTTCGTATTCAGCTTAAAGCTACACTGTTCTCGTAATTCAATGATTCCAAGGAGTAAGAGACAACCAATTTTAATTAAATCTGATTAGAAGAGCTTACCTTAATGCAAGCTGATCCCACTAATCCTGTATACAGTTAGACATCAGCGGGATGACATTTTATCCTTCATCTTCTATTTACCTCATTGCGATTGGTTGAATGTGAACGAAATAGCGTTTTTGTGATTTATTTTGTTCCATTTTTGCAACATTGCATCGAAAGGCAATTAGTTGTTGCATAATTATCGCATTTGCTCAAATTGCGTAACAAAAAAAGAATCTCCCTCTTTCTTCTGAAGCGGAACACAAAAGAAGCCGTCTTTGCAATTTTGTAATTTTCAAAGGATCGTTTTGTTAATTTTAACAACAATCTAAAGAAGTGAAATTGCCAACTCAACAGAAATGTAAGGAAATTTCCGAGAAAGTCCAACATACAAAAGCTGCGCGCCCATTCACAATATTTGTGAAAAGACAATTTGATGAAATTCATAAAAATAGTCACACAATATCCGTTCGCTTTTTTCTGTCGCTTTCTCTCTCTCTCTCTCTCTCTCTCTCTTTGTTTCTCACACTCTAAAGTTTTCTTGACATATTTTCGAATGCGATTTCTTTGCCTATTGCGCCAAAAGTTCGCCTATTCATTATTCTGATATTTTTGCAGTTGTCGTTGTGCCGTTTACATTTCTGAAATTCGTATATTTGCGAATAATGCAATAATTAAATAAACTACCAAAAGTTTTGATGCGGTCGGGAGTAGTTTAGTTTTGCGCGTTTCGCAGTTTCGCCCGGAAATATTTTCGCCACGAACTTTTCGCATTTTATGAAAACGTTGTACGTTATTTCGTTGAAAAGTGTGTATTTGTGTAACAAACAGTAAATGTTGACAAAAGATACGGAAAATGAAAATCGGTACAGATATCATAACATGATTTGCATGCAAAATATGAATATAGTGACGTCAGTCTAGAACGAGAGAGAGAACGTGAGAGTGTGAGTGAAAAGTATTTTTCATAGAACCGGATTATTGAACGAAAAGTTTGAGCTTTCGAATATATATTATTCCACTTCACAAACAGTTCGAGATATTTTCTTGATATGTTTTTTCTGCTATCCGAAATTCATGTATTCTCGTGTAATTCGCTGTTTTTTTATTGCGGTCCACTTCATATCGGCATGTGAACCAGGCGGTTGTGATTTTGACGAGCATTGCTAAACTGCCCAATACTTGACATGAAAAAATACATCAAAAATATTTATTTCCGAAGCCTATATATAATCCATCATGAGCGCCGTTTATTTCTATGGTGTACCGCAGTATTTATGTTTATAGAGCGTAATAAATATAAAAATTATTTATGCATTTCACAGGTAATAAGTTTTAAGTTGTTTCAAGTATGTAATTTCGATATCTTATCTGTTCATTGCAGGTATTGACACAACAAAAAACACCGTTTCACCCTGAAAAAAATTATGTAAGTAATTTGATTATAAGTTATAATCTGCGAAATAGAGTTTGTTTGGGGGCGGCGAGCACTTTGCTTGGAAATTGAATTTATCCCGAAACGAGCGGAAATAAAACGGGAGTAATGAAATATGTTAGAAAATGCACTCGACCGCAGGCTGTGAAAAAAAATTTACCAGAAGAAGTAGAGGAACAATTTTGCAGCAGAAAAAAATTGCTGTGAAAAAATGTGCAAATGCTCATGAACTGAGTGCCAGCGTTGACAAAGTGAATTTGTCCAATTTTATCATCATAGTCATTATCATGGCACAGTTTCAGTTTGGTAACTTTTTTGTTACCGACCGCAACGGACGCACACACCCGCGTGCACCCGGTCACTTTGTGTTTCGATATCATTGCTTGCATCAACATCAGAGAAAAATAAACTGAAATTGCTGTGCTAACAGAATAGATGGTTAAAGCATGCAAAGATGGTAAGAATAAGTTTTACAACTTTTTCGTATGTCACCGTATCTTTTTTCTCTCCTTCTATCTGCAATCAAGTAGCAGCTCTTTTTCATTTCACTCGCTCCTTCTTTGTCTCTTCGTGAATCTTGTCGGTTTTTTTCTCTTTGACACGCGCAAGAAAATGAATCTTCGCGTCTCAAACGAAATTATCTTTCATTCTATTCTCTTCTTTGTGGTACACTGTTTTGCGCTTTGTGCCCTCTATCCCTTACAGGCTCGCACAACTTACTTTGTTCTAAAACCATTTTGCAAATGGAGTACACTGAACATTTCATTTTCTTCTTTTTCACTACGCTTTTTTTGTGTGTCGAAACTTGGCGGTGACGCAACAACATTTATTATCACTTTGGATGGCTCTTTTCACAATTTTTTGGTTTTTCAATTTTCGTCTGAGCTGTTGTTCGAACAGACACAGAGAGAGAGAGAGAGAGAAAGAGAGAGAGAGAGAGAGAGAGAGAGAGAGAGAGAGAGAGAGAGGGAGAGAGAGAGAGAGAGAGCGAGAGAGAGAGAGAGAGAGGGAGAGAGAGAGCGAGAGCGAGAGCGAGAGAGAGCGAGATAGAGAGAAAGAGTGAAAAAAGAGCTATAACAAATACATCACATGACCCATGTATGCTGAAGACATTTCTGACAATGAGTTCAACTACATGTTCATATTATGCATACCAAAATCCAACTTTAACACTATTCACTATCCAGACATATGTTCAATGTAACAAGATATCGCTCACTTCACACAATCTTACATTCAAACGTGTGTGTCTAGTACTTGAATACATCGCACAAATATTTACAGTGCTCTGCTATGTCAAACCATGAGCACAATTTTCAAGCAGACAATTTACCATCGATTCAAATGCAATTACAAAACATTGAAATGGAAATATTCTACATACAGCAAATGGCAAAATGATAAGCCCAAATTAAGCCTAGACAAGATGCTTCAAAGAAAGTTCGTTCGCCAAATATTTGCTGATCACATAAACATGACAAGCAAATTAAACACAATTCTATTTATAATGGGACCATCTTCTCTTCTTAGCACGTAAAATACTTAGAAGTTCTTTTATTTGATTTAAGCATTTACAACTGTTGTTCCATTCCAATTTCAATGGAATTTAAGTTAAAGTCAAATTTAACCAAAATCACAAAATGCATGAAATACATTTTGCCCGATTTTAGCACAATATCAAAGTAAAACACACATAGATACGCATTTTACGTGGAATTTATCACTATGAAAGCGTACGCAGAGTTCGAGATTTCTACCAAAATGCTTTTGTCTATTTTCAATTTTTGTTGTCAACCAGTTCAGTTTCTTCACGTTTTGTAGGTCGATAATTAAAACTTGATATTCCTATCGTTCGTTTTTCTAAAAGTTTCATGTAAATGTTAAATCTTTGCATTTTCGTTTACATAAATTCTTGATTTGGGTGTTTTCAACTTTTAATTTAAAACGTTGATATTTTTTCGTTTCAAGTCGATATTTTTCAGCCATGAGAATAAGGCATATTGATGAGGTCGAAAAGAATTTGTCTAGTCAAATCGGAATACCCAGTCTTTGAATTTGAATGTCGATGAAAAATTCTAGAAATATAATGGCGCAATAGAATAACATTAATATTTTTATGAAGTTCATGAGTAATGTCTTTCAAATAACTAAATTATGCAGACACGTCGACAGACACTTAATAATGAATTTAAAACGCAGTGTTCATGTATTTATACAAACCTATGCGGTTAGTCTATTTCAAAATAAAATGTGAACTATTGACTTATCATCATCCTGTGAACATTTCACGATATTTATTTAGCCGCACAAGTGTGAATGTTTCTTGACACTTTTCCCTGTGGCGCACATTGTGAATGTTATTTATATCACCGTTAAAACTAATAAGAGAATCACAGCGGCTTCTATATAACCGAGAACATGAAACATCTTTCAGTGCATGAGATACAGTGATATAAATAACATTTTCCGTGCGCTGACAGAATACACGCCAAGAATTGAATAATATTTTTGAAAAATAGAAAACTATTGCATTGATCCGTGTATATGGAGAATTTGTGGAAGAAAGAGACCAGTCAGACTGGAGCCGTGTACGTTGATCTCTTTCCATCTGTCCAGAAAATCAAATGTGAACATTTCAATTTATACGTTCCGTGTAAAGACAATGCACTGTCAACTGAGCTGCGTTCCGATGGAGATGCGAAATTTCGTTTGGGTCATTGGTTAGAGGCGATTCATTTTTACAATCGAAGTTTGTGCTGTGCAGAAATCGATTCAGAAAATGTTGCATTGGCATATGCAAATCGTTCGGCATGTTTTTTTCATATGCAAATGTACGATAAAGTGCTCATTGATATTGATTTGGCGAAGCGAGCAAATCTTCCCAAACGATTTATTCCAGAGCTTGTGGAACGTGAACGACAAAGTCACAATTTGATAACCTCAACCCGGAAAAATTCAAAAAGTGTAATAAAATTGAGCTTTGAAGCGAACGAAAAATTTCCATGTATGGCAAATATGGTGGAAATGAAACAGAATCAAGAATTCGGTCGATATTTGGTTGCGAAATGTGATATTCCAGTGGGAAGAACCGTACTGGTAGAAGAGGATTTTATGTCGATTCGAAGTGATGATGTGCTGGTGTGCGATACCTGTTTCCAAGAAACAGCAAATTTCATTGTTTGCCCGTATTGTTCTGATGTTGCATTTTGTGGCACCGATTGCATGAATCAAAATCCAACGCACAAATGGGAATGTGGCTCATTTTTTGCGCAACTTCACTACAAAATGAGATTTCAAATTAAAATCCTTTTGCTGGTCATTGAAATATTCTCAACGGTTGAAAATCTCATGCAATTCGTCGAAAAGATTTTACGAGAAAATTCTAGAAAAATGCCAACAGCATTGCACGATGTAAAATCGAAATATTATTTCTTTTTTGAGCTCAGCACATCGCCAACGATACACTCGGAATACATTCCGAAAATTCATCAGATTTATGAGAATGTAATGAATCTACCGAAAGTCAGTGTTTTGTTTGACTCATTGCAGAAACAACGTTTTCTGATGCATTTGCTTGTACACCACTTCCTTGTACTGAAAAACAATTCGATCGCTTGCAAAAGCCCGTGGTCATTGCTATCCGTTTTCAATGTGTTCTCGTTGCTAAATCATTCTTGCGCGCCGAATCTGTATCATCTTCGCAAAGGCAGACTTCAATACTGTGTAACTATTCGACCAGTGAAAAAGGGACAGCAGCTGTTTATTAGTTATTTATTACACGATGATTCATTAACTGAACAGCGTCAAGAAAAAATCCAAAGAACATGGGGTTTCGTCTGTGAGTGCGAAAAATGCAATCCAATTGACCAACCCATCGATTTCCAATTAATCACATCCGATCCAAACTATCAATTTGCGCTAACAAACTTTGAACATGAAAATAATTCACAAAAATTACAAATTTTGCTTGAACATTGCATCGAATTTCTCAATGCGTATGGCCATACACAATGGTCGACGGCAATACAAACAATGAACGCCATCTTTGCAAATCTCTACGATGAATTGCATATATAGACATCTTTCATGTAAATGTTCGTTTTACATTAATCAAATCCACTAATTAATGGCGTTGTTTTTATTCACATATTATGTTTCGTATTTATAATTACTTTTTGTTGACTTTATTCATTTTATCAAATATATTTAGAAATAAAATAATTATGTTCCGTTTTCGCATTTAAATTTATTTTACCATACACAACACATGTGGATATGTTAATGAAGAGGTTTGTCATGATTTATCTGGTGATTCATTGGATGTTTTCGCAAGAGCAACACACATGTTGAAATATTTACTGAAAGGCTAATAAATTTTCAAAGCTAATCTGCTAACAGTTTAATAGGATACTTAAAGCTGTTTTTCGCCGAATTTAAAACACAGTAAATATTTAATAAATGACAATCGTTCCTTAAAACTCCCACTCATTTTCCTAGATATTCGATGTAATCTTGCCTCGAGCTCATCATCACACTTCCATGAAAAGTTGAGTCTGCTTTGAATGACGTATCTGGCAAGGTTAATGGGGAAGAATAGGACTCTACTTGAAATTGATTTGGTCTGTCAGTGACGTTGTTAAATGGGCGCCAAACCGAGTAAATTCGTGATTCATGATTGTCTATCATGAGCATATCTGAAATTCAAGTTACATCGAAAATGTTCGCTGTAACATTGATTTTCTTCAAGTGTTTTTATGCATGGACTCGTGGTGATGTCGGCCAAACACTCACTCTCTCTGTCTCGTTGCAACAAAGCATAAGACATAAAATACGTATGAGCACATAACGACATTAAGTGATGTACACAATAAATCATCTGAGTCGTTTTATGCAACAGCATCCATGGAATGAATACAAGCATCCGCTGTACGCGCGCTATATTTACAATATGGGTCTGTTTCACTGTGTGAGCTCATGTTTAGTAGTCGTGTTAAAGGTGGTTTGATGACGAGATGATGTGTGAATCATTGGCTATCGTGCTGCGTGTTCGAGCACATCTTCACAAATGCTCATCTTTCTGTTCGCCTCACATGCACCGCTACCACCACTACAGCCATCATACGACTGAATCTATTATTCATACATGCAGAAAGATGGCAAAAAATACATAACGGCTACCAGTAATTTGGATCGTCTTACCCATTTGAACAGCAATCTCGTCTACAGACAACATTTTCAATTGTGCGCTCTTTAGATATGAATTATGAGCACAATTTATTTTGTGCATTGTTGTTGGCCGATGCCGATGATGATGACGACGATATTGTGATAAACATCAAATAGCATGCTAAAATTCAACATTGACTCCAGAACCTTCATTCAAATGTTAATCGATTCATTTTGTTGTTTCCTAAGGATTTTTCATTTTCTTCAATTTTTGGATAAATGAAATCCCATTACTGTTGAAAAACATTGAAATTTATATTATCGACGTATAAAGGCTTGATTCAATAAACACACAACAAGCACACGGAAATCGAACAATAGCAAGAAAACCAAATACCAAACGATCGATACATCAATGGAATAAATGAAAATTCTTCGGTTGGTCTCGAAAATTGTACTCGATTCACAGAATACATTACAATCGAACGAAATGTTTGAATAAAAGTAAAAGATGAAAAATGTCGAGTGTTATGCATATGTCGATATATAAAAACATTTCGGTATGCGAGTGGGTCGTTTTATTATACTAAGAGCAACAATACAACACTTTAATACAAATGTTTGTGTATTTTGTTATTGCTGCTTTGCCCCCACATTTAATTTTTTTGTGCGACTATTTGCATATTGCTATATACCACCGATACATCTTTGGTATTGCATTTTATCTCGGTGAAGTTCAATTCAACAATAAGAATGCCATCTTTTTTTTTTAATTCGACGAATGTCGTTATTATTGTTGTTTAAGCCAAAGAAATGCGCATAAAATAAACAGAAACATGCCATATTCTTGGGTCCCCCATTTCCATTTGAATGGCTGTATTTGAACCGCATTGAAAATAAAACGCTGAATCTGGCTGTGTGCACAATTGTAAAATGGAATAAATGCTCATAAAATATATAGCCAGTAGCGGTAACAGCGTCAACAGCGTCGATCGAAACGACATACATCGCAAAGCATAGATGCCATATAAAATAGACAGAACAAAAATCTGCGTGTTGCACCACAAAAACCGCGATGAGCATTACAAATGAGATCCTTCGCTCTCGTGTTGTTTTATTTGTAATTCCAATGAATGTGTCGTGTTATTCAGCGGAATCAACAGAATTTAAGGATTTAATATGGAATTATTGAATTTCAGCCGGAAAATTCGAAAATTGGAAGAGAAGAAGTCAAAAGGTCTGCGCCCGGCGCTTCATCACAATTCCCAAGAATCGATTTCCAAATCGATTAAGAATGAGATTTTGTTTCAATTTCCATGAATCCAGCTCCCAGCTCACCATTTAAAACATGCAAATTAAACGATTTATATTTATTCGGTTTGGTCGCTATCAATAACATTCCTCTACTGATTCAAACAGCTATCCATTATTTATATTTGCTTTTTGCCAATGGATTTGCCGAACGGAAGGAGGACTTTTTTATACGAAACGATACACCAATTACGTGAAATAATGAGCATCGTAAGAGGTTTCTGCTGTTGCTTCGCTTTCTAAATGCGTTGTCAATGCGCAGAGAGATAGGGAGAGAGAGAGAGAGAGAAAGAGAGAGAAGAAAGACACAGAAAAAAAGTGAGCCTGAAATGGATATCGAAAGCATTCATTATGAGTTTCGATAATGGAATTTTTCTGTTGACTCGACAAATTTGCGTTCGGCAAATATGCTCAACTGGTCTATTGTATGAGTTGAATAATCATTATTTTCCACAATAAAATACACAATCTGTGCTTTATGTGTTCGCTCTTTGGTGTCGCTATTGAAGACGTAAATTTCTCTGACATGGCAACGATACGTGAGTTCGTGCGTGAAATGTTTCGTTTAATTTAGTTAAATGAGCATTTTACTTCTATTGTCATTGCAATCGGCATTGAGCGACACTTAAATTGGGTATATTGTATTACATGTGAACCCACATCAAAATAAAAACGGTAATCAAATCATCCAATATTAGTTAAGCATCGCAAACGTATGTAACGAGACATGATCAAAATCATAAATTGGTCGTCTATTGTCACTCGTATTCTTCGTATAAGCAATCAAATTCCACAACGTATCGTTCGCTTAAGTATACCCTCAATAAGTGATTTTGATGTTGACAGCTGCTCACATTTCATCTCTCTCTTTTGAGACTTTTATTTCATCCACATTGAACGAGGTTTGAACGCGCCGAAGTCGCTTTGCCGGAGATTATCGATGAATGTTTTTTCGTATTCATCCTCCAAATTGTGGACGCAAAACGGAATTACAAATGAAAATCGAAAAAGTTTTAGGTCCAGTGAAAAACTTTTTTTGACGCTTCTCCGGCTTCAGTATCTGATGGTGAACGTTTCATCTGTTCTTTTTGCGATGATGTTTTTTACTTCGAAAGCCACACGCAACTTATACATTTTGCCATTTGAACCGGATACATTTCACACAATCAATAGCAGTTATTCATGCATGATTTTGGTGTGCTGCGGGATGATTGGCATATGCACTGCTTGTTGGCATATAAAAATAAAATGATTTTCACCCAGGCACCGGAATTTCAATCATATTTTGAATCCAAGGCGAAAAAGTTCGGGATAGGGAACTGAAATGAAAACTAATTATTTTAGTAACTGAGCGAAAACATAGCGCCTCAAGTTTTTGCAATGTCACAAATGCGAACCCTTTTCACCTTTTCGAAAGATCGATTTCGATTCGGTAACTTTATTCCATCAATAAATGTCAATTTTTATTTCGAAATTGATTTAAAGTCAAAACTTCTAATAAACGATGATTCAATTGATAGCTTTGGATAATTGGCGTAGAAAACTTCGCCTTATCTATATCGTCGAACGATCAATAGAAATACATATGGTTGAAAAAATGTTGGCTAATATTGATTCAGAAAGTGCTATTAATTTCAATGTTTGTACTTCAATAACATTTTAATTGCGACGATTCATTGACCTCGGACTGTGAAAACTGCATGCGTTTGTTGCCGACAAACTAGTGACAATCGACACAAAACTTATCCAGCACGACTTTGAAATCCCGCATCGAATTGGAAAAGATGGTAAAGTTTTCTTTATAATTTCATTAAGTTGAATGTTCTATTATCCAGTTGGTGTTTTATTATGATATTATCGGGCGATTCCATTACATGTTTTGTTATTCTTTAGACAGAATGAAACCGAATAAAGTTTCGTGCAGAACTTTCATTGGTTCGAATTCATTTTGTCGAGTGGTTTCCGTTGGAAAAGCTGCGTTCATGTACACGAAACTGACACATGAACTACGCAATAGACTTAATACCACTCAATTAGCTTTTTCGATATCTTATGGACAGGTTTGTTTTCCTCTCACAAAAGATCAATAATTTGAGTAATTCTTAGTGTTGCTAACTCATTTCGTGCATTTGATTGGTGAGTGCGTAGAAATCTTAAATTATTTTGCGTGTTCCATCAAAGGTCCACAAAATTCTTATCGATAATGATGAATCAAGTTTTATTGATTTGATCAAACGCCCAAATTCGACAAGCCATTAGCGGTGAAAGTTGATTTAATGACGTACGTTGTAGCAAAATGTTGGCATTGTCAATTGATTTATTAAGTTTCTGGTTTTCCTATCTGACTGGAATCAGCGTTCCATATTTCCTTCAGATACGAAAAATTATCGAACAGTTTACGAATTACGTTTTAATGATGTCTACACAATTTCCCGTTACAATTAATTGATTACGCTGCATCTACGAAGGGAGGTCAATGTAAAACACATTATTTAAGGTGGATTTAAACTGGACACGTCAACCCGTTCAGTTTGAATTTTTAGTTGCGTTATCGGTTTCATGATTAATAAAAAGTATCCAGAAGTAATGATCTGATTTTGTTACAAATGAATCAGCAGAAGATGAAATATCGATGTTTATGATGAAAATCAACAGAAAATCGAAAAAATCACCCAAATTTTGATGCAGTTCACTGAATATTGCGCGATTCATCAATACAGACAATGTATTACGGACGTTCCCAAAATAATCTGGAAGAAAATAGACACAAATACATAGTTCCAAAATTCGTGGCGAATAAAAATATCTCTGAAGATTGACCAAATCTGGAAACTAACCGCTCGATTTACGTGAAAGCATAGCTAATGTTCCAAAAAAATTGAAAAATTAAGGGAAATTGAAAACAAAACCGTGTTGTATAGTGATAGGCAACGAAAGGCAATAAAGTTGTAATATATTGTGAACATAAGCAATACAGAACATATAATAGCATCGTGGCATGAATCAAATGTTAGTTATATTGATTCACTAACAGTTTGCGCTCTCTCTCTCTCTCTCTCTCTCCCTCTGTATGCGTTCCTCTGCGATTTCCCTTTTCCCATTACTTCGTACATCGAATATAATATGCAATGCATTGTCGAATGTGCTGCCTATCTTAAAACCCTGAAAAAAATCGTTCCGATTGAAAAAATGGTTTAAATGAAACAATTTCATATTTGAATAATCCAAAAATTTAACAATTTTCACAACAAATTTAGCAAATTGGTATTAAATTTGTTGGAATATTCTTTCTTCCCAAAACTAGCATCATTTAAGTCGGTAATAATTGAGACGAGTTCGATGTTCGAATAGCGCGAGTACTTAAAATTCGCGAGTACCAACATCGATAAACGGAGTGGTTAGGTAGAAGAACCCGCTCACTGGAAGCGTTATTTGCTAACTGATTCAATTTGTTTGTGTTCGGACGAATTCGTTTTGATTTGATGAAAGAAGTTTATTTCAACACATTTTCACCGCAGTCGTGCGCATGGACGCTAACAAAAACTAGACAGCGTTGCTCCAGTGAAACACATAATAGAGAATGATTGATAGTACTTTTTAATTTGTTTTGCAATTGTACAGCAGCTCGGCGTCTGCTGAGAAGAAATGAATTTATAAGAGAAAAAAACCCGTGCAGACTGATTGTGGTCGAAAACTTTATCGCAAATTCACTTTGCCAAAACTCAATTTAAAAATTCGGGTAAATGCACTCGGAAAATCGACTCCAGCCAAATTATGATGTTTCAAAGTTGAAGTCCTTGAAACAAAGCGACCGTCAATAATTGTGTGTGAAACCATAATTCAGAGATGTCAGAACAAATAGCACGAATAATAAACGAATTCGAAAATTAAGGAAGAAAATGTGAAATCGAGTTTTAGTTTTGTGATTTACGCTTATTGACACTTCATTTAACTTTAATAAAAGTTTTTCATTCCTTGCTTTTGTTCGGCAAATAGAGTACAATGTCAATGACTAAATTAAGCCAGCCACCGACATTCGGGAGGTAGTTTACTTCCCACTCAATTCGAAATTGATTTCATCGAACTTTTCAGGGGTCAATGGATTGGCGTATCAATAATATCTTTTTTCAAGTTTCACTAACTAAGTATTTATTTATTTCGTCTATTGGACCAAATGCAAATAAATTCTCATTATTTGAGTTGAGCCAAGCTTTGAATGCTGATGAATTGCTTTCTTGTCTTCGATTTACTATTTTTCATTTCACGACGGTTTGAGTTCTTGTATGCTTATTTATTATTCATGTCGTTGAAACATTTTAATCGGCAGATTGTTCGTGTTTCGAATCATGGTCCGAAATCGATCGAATTTTTGATGAAAATATTGTAAAAAACGATTAGACGATTGGAATGCGTCAATAATAAGCCTCGTATCCGAGCTGGGCCGATAATCCAAGTCTTAAGCCAATCTTGCTAAAAATAAATTCGCCATTTCAACAAACGGTTCTTTATCCTGGCTGCTATTTTATCCGTTGCAAATTTGGTTTATAAATGTTGAAAAAGCCTTGTCTCCTTGCACGACGTTAATTTAATACCGTTGCGTAATGGAAAATTGTCATTGTCTCAATTTCTACTTAATTTCCCTTCGATTGCTCTCCGTATCAAAGTTTGTGTTAAAAGCAAACATTGCATCCAATCTAATTCAGTCGTATTTGTTTAGCTTTCCCTCCGAATCAATAGATTCGGTGCACAAAACGAACAACCACAACATATTAATTAGTGTAATTAATTTCCAGCGCCAGACATCAATTGTGCTATTTTGTTGCTTCATTTGTTGTGCTATTGGTTGGCCGTCTTTTTGTTTGATTTGCGTGCTTGCTTCGGTTTTTCGGTATATATTGAATTTTCGTGGCTTCGAAGTATTCGCAACCACCAGGTCATCAGCGACAATCGCGTGACTTAAAATGCATCATATTGGCAAATAACTGTGCCTGAAATAGGGTGATTTTAGGGGGTAGACACGGGACTTAAGACTTGTTGGGATGTCAAAAGATGCGAATGATTTGTTTATAATACTCAGGATTCGTTCAAATCTATAGGAATTTCAAATGATTTCAAAAGATTTGAATAATTCAAATCATTTTTTTTTATATATTCGCTATCGTGATTTGAGCAGATTCATAGAGATTCAAAAAGATTCGAATTGATTTGAATCGACTTGAGTTTCTTCGGATTTATTATATAGAAGGCTTTCAATCTGGAATTGTCACAATAATTAATTTCATTGCTACGCATATGAATGCCAAATGAATCTCTTGGAATAACTCTGGAGCAAGGAATTTCGCAAATGCTACAGTCAGAAATTGTTGTTAGAAATAAACTCTATTTATTTGTGTTGAGAATGAGAAATTCGCGTTTGACATTTATGGATTCATTTTCAACTTAAATTGTTTTCTGTTCGAGAAAATATGGTTGGCGCGAATGGTCGCTTCAATTGATATTAAGACCATTTTAAGAGATGGTGATGAGAATAATATTAAATTTTAAATGAATGTTTTGATAGAAATTTTAGCGTTTATTTGGGCGATGTTTTCACGATATCGATTTATTCCGTTTTTATGGTAATCGGTAAAAATTATGGCATCGATGAAGAACATTCAAATACATTTTTATTGGCATTTCAAGAATGGTATTCAATACACTTTTGCAAAATCAAGAGCATTGAGCATCGCCCCACAACCCTATACTTCATCGCACCTTCAACAAAATGGACCCTGACAAATATCTAGCCATAATATTGGTGGACTGAACAGCAAAAAATATCGAAAAAAGTAGCATCTAGAGAATCATTTTTCGATTGTGTTCTTGCCTGACTTTGAAGCATGACGAAAATGACTAAATGACTACCGAGAAACACTCATTGGTGTGTAACATTGGCAATAAAAGCTAAATTTTCGTTGTCTCGAGTGAATTTGGATCACTTTTCAAGGCGAGAAACATTCCGGTGCCATGGCATTTGATATTTCTCCTTCTCTCCCGCTCTCTCTCTCTCTCTCTCTCTTATTTTCTCGCAAAGGAGACAATTCTCAAGTGCATCGAAGGGTATGAGCTAAAATATTTTCAGCACCGTTTCAATATGTAGCCAGTTCACCGCGAAACAGCGACCCGGGCTGCGCTGCAAGCGATACACTACTCTCAGTGAATACCAGGCGACGTTGTTTATGCAATGGTTTTCATGGCTGAATTACGAATCGATTGTTTGAGAAAACTGAAAGTTGCTGTTATCTCATGCTCTTCTACTCTCTACATGCTAAAATTCTTCAAGCGGTACAAACTTTTTCGGTTTCGTACAGAGACTTTGTCAAAGTGAGCGCAAGCAAGAGAGAGAAAGGGAGCGAAAAATCGGTTCGGAGCTCCAGATTTATGGCAGTACTTGAGTATGTTGTGAATTCAATTGAACATTCTTATCGTTGCAAACTTTTAAATCAGAACTTTCTACTTAAAGAATGGCAAATTTTTGCTAAAGCATGCATTTCGATCGATTGGACATTGTTTCAGCATGCAGAACAATGCAGTTTTCGTGCATTTTGCAAATGCATGCTTGAAAATAATTTATTGCATCTTATAATTTAAGTCAAGTGTATCAGAGAATGAACGAAACATATAGCGAGAGAGACTTTGTAAGTCGATGACCAATAAATTCGATTAATATTTTCATTAAATGCCGAATAATTGAGCCATATACCGCACATTTTTGTTGTAAACTTATCGATTCCGTATAACATAAATCATACGCAATTATTGCGATGAGATTGTTTGTTCTATGTGCCTAAAGAAGGAACCGAACGAGAGAAAAATTGTTGCGCGTATGGCAATTCAGTCACTAACTCAACCGCACGTCGATTCCATTAATTAGCTTTATATAACTTTTGCTTCTGCCAATTTCTCTTGTCACAATAATGAAATATTTTTTTTCCTTCCGAGCTTTAGCACAATTTCGACACAAAATAGAAGACCCATTTCTCTGGATCACTGTGTAAGAGCCGGGCTCAACCAGTCCTCGCTCATTTCAATATACAGTGGCTGTGCTCATTTCATCTGATAAGAGCACCCATTGAGTAATAGCCAGGGTATCAAATTGAGCTTTTCTACAGCCTTATTCTTTTTTTCCCCATCGTTGATTGGATTTTACACATTATCATGTTTTACGGTTGTCTTCTGCCCCATTCGCCGCTTTCATTTCATTTATACCTATTGTGTATATCATGATGATCGCAGCATTACACCCCGTGTAATAATCAACAGTATACCAAACTCGCTCATCGCTGTTTTTTTGTGTGCACACATTTTGTATCATATCGTAAGTGCCTACTGTGGATAATAAGCGAAAGAGACAGAAAAATTGTAACAAAAGGACCATGTTAAAGGCATAATAAAATTCCTGGTTCATAAATTCGCATGACAATGTGCTCGTATGGGCTGAACGCCCGCGCACGCTCTCTCACTCCCTCAACATTATTATCAACGACAGGATGATTCTTTTTTCTTTTCGCCCGTAGAAATTGCTGAAGCGATTGCGATTTAGCAACTAAAGTATTGAATGTGGCGCGCAAAAGGGCACACAGCGCGACCGACAACATAATCGAAACAGGTGTATGGCGTGAACACGTCACAGCGAATGTGTGTGTGTGTCTGACTTTCCTTTAATAACGCATCATGAAAATTCAGCGCATTTTTACAAAGCTCTTTTATCTCGCGATTTGTCAATTTCATGAAAATTTGTGGAGAGCGTGTGCCTGTGCACACACACAATGAGACTGGTAAATGCGGAAAACATTATCTGATTTTCGACGACCAACGCAAGGAAAAAGCGCCCAGATGAATTACAAACATAAATTTCCGTTGACAATGCGCACCACCGAAAATTGCAATCGTGTAGTTTTTATAAACACACACATATTATTGTGTACTCTATATTCCACTCTCCGGTTGACTGTGCGTTGTACATCGCCAAAAAAATCTTCGGCATACGATAAAATGTGCGAGAAAAAATTGTATATTTGAATTTTGGTGTAATGAAATGGAAGCCGGTTTGTCATTTTCTTTGTTCACTTCCTCAAAAATGCTTCATCGTATGTACGGATTGTTGAGCCGTCGATGAGTTCTGCTTATCATCAAACATCGCTTTAAAAATGTGCGTTATCAAAAGCGCGAATTTAATTGTAAGCGTCATTTTTCTACTTGAAGTTGTTTGTCAGAAGGGCGATGAGCGAGACCTTTGTTTGATGATAAAAATTAAATGCCTATAAAATAGGAACGTTAATTTTTTTGTTCATGGATTCTTGTAACTCTACGATGGAAGCTGCATTGACGACAAAAGAGAATCGATGAGTGAAATTCACAATTTGTGAAATCTTCAAGTCAATTTCATCGCTTTACACAGCGTTTCAATATTTTTATCTGCCATCTCATCGCACATGAAAATTGGTAATATAAAAAATATGCCTAATCAAAAATGATTTGATTTTGAATTTATATGGCTTTATCAAAACAAAGCCCGATGTAATAGCTTTTTGATAAAAAAAAGAGCAGCAATTTGCATGATTCAATTTCAAGACGTTTATGACATGTATTATCTAGGTGATGTTTCAAAATAGCAACTCATCCCGCTGTGAAATCTGTATAATTCCACGAAGATTCTGCGGATTGAATCAATAAAATCTCTGTTTCCATTTTGGTTTTTCTATCTAATTTTATTTGTTACACGGAGCAACAGCAGTTGTTGCGAATCGTCGAGTCGAATGGGCGCCCGATGTCAGAAATGGTTTAAAGATCGCTTAAAGGTGTGACGCAAATATGGAGGAGCTCCGGTGGGTGAATGTACTTCAAATACCTTTGTTAGCATTTGCCGATAATCTGCCACTTTTTACATCGTCCATACATACATTTGGCAAATGCTCCATCTGACGATTCAATCGAAATTACCGTTTATTCGCAGTTGATTTTTTGTTCATTCAACCATGGCCACGGGATGTAGAAATACGTAATAAACACACTGCATTCTATAATATAGCCATCAAGTGAAACTTTTTCAATAAATGATGCCAAAAAAACGCGGCTGCCAGAGAGGACCCGACGATAAGCGAGAGAGAACGTGATGGAGAGAAAAATATGGAACACATTGAGGGTAAAAATTAATATAGTAGCATAAGGGCAGTATTTGATGAAAAACTGAAAATATGGCCGGACACATTTATTCGGATTGCTACTTACATGCCCTTGTTTTTGGAAAACC
The DNA here is from genome assembly GCA_028476595.1 of Obolodiplosis robiniae. Lineage (NCBI taxonomy): Eukaryota > Metazoa > Arthropoda > Insecta > Diptera > Cecidomyiidae > Obolodiplosis > Obolodiplosis robiniae. Next base: position 10,681,152 of record CM052014.1, on the reverse strand, counting down.
GATTTCAATTCAAGCACGATCAAATTTCGTGTGTGTTTTTGCGTGTTCGCACTTTTTCAACAGTTGAACAGGGCGATGAAATGAAATAGAGCACATTTCAAGCGCTTTGAATACTTCAAAACCGGAGAGCATTTGTTTATATTCTAAACGCATACCCACACGCACGAACCGACGAAAAGCAGTCGAAAAATTAGCGGAATACGATTCAGGTGTTCGTTAATTTACAATTGAAATGAGGACTGCTAATAAATTCAAAATGAAAGAAGCAAAAAAAATTGTTCTTGTTTTTGGCTAATCAGATATGGTTTTTCAGCATTGTTCTCGATTTTTCGTTAATGCTAGTGAATTCATTTGCTCCGTGTAATGTTTGGCAACAATCCTTGATTTTTTCTGTTGAACGAATGTGATGACTGAATTCACACGAATGTCCAAATTGGTGTTATGAACTCGCTCTCATCCTCTCTCTCGGCTTTCATTCTCCGCATACATAAACTAACCACAACTGAAAGGACCTTTCAAGCTCTCAAACAAATTTTGACGATGGTTTAATTAGTGTTGCACAAATCAAGACGAATTTCAAATATGAAATTAATTTTGAATGTTTAAAAAGCCACTGAATCAACTAGATTACACAGCAAAATGAGTTTTGTGTTGGTAGAGAGGGAGCAATCCACTATCCAAAGTAAATTAAACATGAGATGGGTAAGCAATGCACATATCCGTGTTTGCCTCATGTTTTTTCACACACCTCAGCACATGTTCAAACACACAAACATGCCGAGTACCTGGGCTGAAACATTTAATTTAAAAGTAAAACGAGTGGATTGTGTTGGAAGAGAACATGAAGAATATGTGAATATGGAAACAAGGGCGCAAAAAAGTCTCGCTTTCATACGATGGATAGTGCACTGGACGAATGGAAGAGGAAAAAAATAAAACGCAAGTCCATTTCGTAACATGTTATGAAAAGCTTATATGAATGTTATCAGTTTCCAGTTGAAAAATGCAAGTCAAGCGCTTTTTTTGTCGATTTTCATCGCTCCAACGCCAAACTATGGAAGCGAGTCTACTTTAGTTACTTTATGCCAGAAAATGGGTGTGTGAGTGTGTTTTCTTTTACAATCGGTCTGAGATTAGAAAGCTCAATTCTTTTATTCGAACGGTTCGATTCACGTTCATACAAACAGCTCTTTCTTGCTTTCAAACGATATCGATAAACTGTTGGAAACAAATAAGATAAAGATTTCAGACGTAAAGTGAAACGGTATTTTTTGAATACACTTGGCTTTATCTCAATTGAGACTGATCCTGAAATACGCAGAACCATTTTCATCCATCTTCATTTGGGCTACTCAAACGTGAGTTTTGTAATTTTCATTCGATCGTCCGACGGGGATGTACAAGAACAATCCATCTGATATCCAGCAGCAGCGAACCAAAGCCAAACCTATAAAATTCAAACAGAATGAGAACAAAAACGCATTACGACACCAAAGCAGAACAAAATACTCCACACTCGATAACAACTACAAATTGTTCAAGTTCTAAACTTAGTAAGAAACAACAAAAACACACACGAATGCACAGAGGAACTTACGATCGAGTGCAACTATTCCAGCGAAACTGCAACAACGTAGAAAAAAGTTCGTCGGAGTTTATAACACAAAGCACATGCCATTATTATGGGTTCAAAGAAATTTTAAAGCGAAAGTGGGTGTAGTAGTTGCTGCACCGAAGACCATTTGTAGCCGCCGGAGAAAACAAGTTCGGCAAGGAGATTCGTTTCATGTGCATTGTGCATGTATTTAGTATGCCAAAGCGAACATATGAACGTTCCACAATAGCGACACGATATCAATGTAACCACCTTTTTTTTCTTTCATTCATTTTTCTGTGAAAGTTTCCACATGTGAATTGAAACAAAACGACAAAATGGCACACTTAACGATCACCCAAACGCTTGAAACCGATTTTTTCCAGCTTGGAAACCATTTTATCAACGGCCAAATAAACTTGAATACAAAGCAATAAGTTTCTATCTGAAGCGAAATTTGTAGTAGCATTATTTTTGGTTGACGTTATACGTAGATTCGTTCTTTGGCGTGCTAATGAACAATGTATGCACACCGCAAAAGTTCTCGGGACAGTTGCAATTAAAGCAACCAAAACGATGAAATTCTTCAACTGTAACCATTTCGACCTCAGCATTTCCACGTAAAAGAAATATACGAAATAATTTTTAGTATTCCATTCATACGATAGAAAAACCAAAATGTTAAGGTCCATTGTGACTGCGCATTTTCGCCGGGACATTCCTCTTTTGAAGGGTGTTCCCGTCGATAGTTAAAAGCATGCTGAGTATTAGTATTTACTACAATTTGCTTGAACAAATACGTTCGTTCAATCTATTTATTTTGTCCATGCAATTGATGCAATTCAACAGAAGTTCAGTGTGGAACTATTTATTTTCGAGCAAATCGATGGATTTGTCAAATGTAACAACTGCTCTGTCTGATGCATTTTGCGTGTTCTTTTCGCTTTTCGTTCCCTTTTTATTCTCCATTTCAATTGTCCGCTCACCAATAATAATAATGATCGGCTGAGGATTTGCGATGGCATCTTTTTATTCAATTCATTTTCATATTGGTGGAAGCTAAATTAATTTCCAAAAAATAAACTCAACTTTCGAGAATTCTTTCATGGGGAAAACATTCATTTCGTTGCTCGTTGATTCTGTCGTTGGCCGTTGATTGACGAGCGAGCGAATTTCGAAGCACATAAGCCGGTCTAAATCCCAAACTTCTAAATAATCAGCAGCATAATATTCACTTATAATATCACGACCAGTGGATTAAACGAGATACAAATGCTGCGTCCTTTAGATTTATGTTTCACATTTTGTCGCTGGCACTGTGCTTCTGTCATTTCCGATCCGGAAATTCCGTATTTGTTTTTGCATTCAGTCCAGCTTTTGTACGTTTTCAATTAATCTCAAAGAAGCGAATTAAAATTCAATTCTGTTGTAACAGCAAAAGCTTTCGGAATATTAAATCGCATTAGCCGTCGATTTGTGCGCAACATTCACTGTTTGCATGCATTTGCCAAATTTCCAAACTATTTTCATTGCCATATTAATTCTCTATTTAAGCGACAAATGTTTTCAAATTTCCCATTTTTGGCTTTAAGCTATGCGAATATTATATTGTGTATCGATTTTAGTCCCAATGCACGTGTTCAATTTCTATTTGTAATGTTCATTGGCGAATAAAAGCATGTTCAAAATAAGCATTCTTCCGCGATATTCATCGTGTTTGGTCCATTGAAAACATGCAATTTTTATATGATGTCTGTCAACATGATGACCGTGCGTCGATATTGAATAATCGGGTTATATTAAAACCATTTGGATATCGTACTTTTCATCTTCATTCGACGGAGCTCAGTCCAAAGTAAATAACCTTTAAATACGTATGGATTCATGAATTTCAACTCAATAAATTGAATTGCTTGTAGCAATTCGCTACAGATCGATGTTGATATTGAGAATTAGGGAACTGACACTATTTGAGTTGTAAATTTATGAAACATTCATAAATTGTGCATTGAGTTTTCAATTAATTGACTAGGTAATGAAAAAAAGCAGTAAAGTTTCATAAACATATTGGAATAGCGGGAATAGTCGCCACATAAAATTTACAACTGAATAAAAGTACATGAATCGTGTCATTTTTATAGTTTTCACCATGATATTTCACCAACCGTTCGCTGGCTGTTGATGCAATTTCTGTGTTTTGCCTGGTTTTTTTTTTATTTCCAATTGTTTATGTTGCTTAAAACCTGTTCGGAACAAGCGTATTTTTTAGGTGATAGAAATTGTTTTGACTATTCCGATGGCATATCTCTTGAGTTTGTCGGTGCTCGATGACGATGCAAAATGTCGGTATGGCCTCCATACAAATGTGTCGCTGGAAAAGAAATATCGAGTTGAAATGTAAATGCGAAAACCGTTGACTATAAATTATCTGTTGGACATTTTTTCAGTCGCTGTCAGAACACACAATACGAGAAAAACGCAAATCAAATTGAAATAAATTTTATGATAAAATTTGTTGAAACGTGTTCCGTTCATTCAAGTGAACCGTGTACTGATGAGTTTTTTTTTATCTGTTGTCTCTCTAATTTCTTTCTCTATTTCATCGGGTGCTGCTGTTTTTGTTGCTAAGTCATCTTTCATTTGTTGCCATTCGGCTGAACTCCAATCAATCGATATGTGGTCGTGTACTGCGGCAGTGAGCTGACTGGAAACGTGTGTTTAAAATTCAATAAAATCGCACAGTGCTGTTTGCATTTTTGATGACACTGGTAACAGAGCTACTTTCCACTTTATACCCGTGTATATGTTCCCATGAAGCGATGGTGATGATATGCGTGAAAGTGTGCACTAGAGGAAAAACTGTAAGCAATGAGCATTCATTGGAAGAGTCACGATGAAACCAATAATACATTTCGGCCGCAGAGAATACGCTTCGATTGAAATCGAAATGGACGTGAATGCAAGAAACTGCTAGTCTGTGTGTGGCGCAAGCGAGGGCAAAATGTGCTCAAAACAAATTCAACAAAATACAAACAGACATTTGTAGGGTGGAAATCGTGTTTGACTTTTTTTCCAATTGCCCTTGCGTATAGCATTAAATTTAGATATATACGTATATGTGTACGTGTGCGTTGGCTTGGGACAACGCCGGCTTCTGTAGTCAACGCATATTTGGCAAAGCCTCGACAACCAATTGCATACAGATCAGATTTTACCGAGCAAACAAAAAAGAACGAAACGAAAAAGCAAATACACATTAGCCGCAATCCAATGCTGAACGCAGGCAATCGTCGAAACCAAAAGTGAAACAAAACACATAACATTTTCGGTCATTTCCCAAAAATGCGTGATGAGCACCACCCATTTGAATCGTCTATTTGAATGTAATCGAAGTGTTTCCTAGGACATTTGCCACAGTTATTGTTATTTTAATTGAATGCGTAAATGAGACGAACTTACGAGCTCACGAGCTCATAACGATCAAACACTTGCTGTCGACGGATTACATTCGATTGCTTAACTGCCTAGGTCATTTCTCGCTCTCTATTCCTCTCAATATGCCATCGCAAATATTTCCCAAAGCAATATATATTCCGTGAAATATCCCGACCGGCTTTTGGGGCCCGCAACCAACATTTGTTCAATTTCAATTGATAGTTTTTCGTTTAGTTGTAAGTGTCTTTTTTGTCGAGTGCTGTTGACATAAATTGAATATCCATGCCGTTCTCGACGACGAAATATTGTGAGATATCATCGTGAAATGGCTTAAACGATAACATTCGTTGGGGTATATATCACCCGACGATGGGGGAAGCACTGAATATAATGATAGTCAGTAGCGCCCCCTCGAAAAAGCCACATGTTTCGATCAGATAAATTTATAATTGCGGCATTCATCTTCATTTTGTTTGTGTTGGTGTGGTCGGTCTGCTTTTACAGACACCGCCAGCTCACTAACATTCGCCACAATAGTCAACCATTGCAAAACCATTTCGTGCGGAATGATGTGTCTATGGTGTGCCGTTGAAATGGTAAGGAAATTTATTGGCTGAAACAAATGTACTTACCGATAAATGACGATAAGAAATGATTGAAATTTTACTTAAAGCACAAAAGAATGTGGACGAAGAAAAAACCAAACGCCCACCTTCACATTTAATGGAATCGAATTGAATTTGTCGCCCTATTTTCCAGCATTTTTCATGGGCTCACATCTAATCACTTTAATCTGAAGCGCCATAATCAAGCGGTGGCTTGTGATTCCACTATCACTTTACACACAGAGAATTTATCGGATATTTTTTTGTTATTTTCAGTGAATTCAATTATAAATTCACCGACAACATTAAAAATTTACCAATTTGGTTTAGATTTGAAGTTTAAGACGTATTGACGTTGGTTTGTCAATACGTAAAATAAAACCAATGTCAATACGTCTTAAACTTCAAATCTAAACCAAATTGGTAAATTTCAATGTTGTCGGTGAATTTATATTTGAATTCACCGACACTTAAAAAAATATCCGATGAATTCTCTGTGTGTTGGTCTCCTTTTCCGAATTACATATAACATTGAAATTACGTGCAATTCAAGCAGTATAAATATGAAATCCAAATGATTTAAATCTTGCAGTTTTGGTTGGGCATAGAAATGAAATGAAATAAAATGCTATGGTAGTTTTTGAAAACAAGAACGCAAAGAAGAGCGTTTGAGAAATAAAATAGACAAAAAGATAGATTTTTTGACATGGAAATTTCCGTCCAGTAAATACAATTTGTTGATCTCTTCTTCAATTGCATTTCCATTTTTGTGCGTCGCAATCGTATCTGTCATTTAGTTGAGCAAAATTGGATAAAAACGTCCTGCGATGCAGATAAATGATTTATGTTTTAAATATTTAAACGGTTCTGAATTGCAATGATGGAATTTCATTTGAGTTCCTAAATCATCTCTTTTTTTATTTCCGCACCATCGACGAAGAAAGAAAAAAGAGGAAAAAAATAATAATTCCATTGCAATTCCATATAAATCAAATTTACTTGACAATTACTCATGCCAGTCGCATTTAATAACCGACGATGCACTTGCTTGTTTGTGGCGTAAACCGCGTAAATAAAGAATCGCTTAGAAAGAAAAATAATTTATATTAGCAGAAAGGCAGGATTGCATATGAGACGTGCAAACAGCAAATAATTCGGAGCTGCGCGCTCAACAAAAACTCATTTTCCACCGTATTCACCAGTGAATATTTCATAAAAGCGATTTTCAATTTTAGAATCAGCTTTAGAGCCGAACGAACTATGCACAATATGAGAATGACTTTGGTTAAACGGGCGCTTCAAGGCACTTTTCATTTGCGGAAACGAGAAAATATATACAAATGATATAAAAGTGAGCAAAATATAAAATATTGTTACCGAGTTTTGATAGTATAATAAATATTTTTATGATGCAGCAAATGCTCGTAAAGTTGCACACTGAAACGAATGGCTGAACATGATTTCAAGGAAAAATTCTCTGGCTTCTGTTTGCGAGTCTTGGTGATGGTATTATGATGATGTGCTACATATTTCCATTGTGTTCACCAGATAAAATCGGTGTCATTCAGGTTGCGCTTTGCAATTGCGGCTCACAATAAAAGTCTCGAGCGTCGGTTTCGCGGTCACTAAATTGGATACACTTTTCACTGAGTAATATTTGATCGCAGGAAAATTGCATTCTTTTCGAATAAAAATATTTTTTTTTAGAATTGAAACCAAATTCACGGTTGTCAGAATAACGTTACTTGCTTATTACTTATTCACTGAACGCTGAAAAGGGAATGGGTCTTTTAATTAGAAATTCGAATAACAAATTTCAAGCAGACTGACTGTGAGTTATTTTTCGACGGCAACCGCCACAACGGCGAACTCATTCAATGGTTTCAGTTAGATTCGCTGCGCTTGAAAAATTACCTGGTACATACAATAGCACCACTTGAAGCAGTTAAAGCGTAGTTGACTCTCACTTCTTGTTTATTTCGAATGCGAGTCCTACCGCCCGAATGAGAAGTCCATAAAGAAAGCACTAAATCTCCTGAATTAAAATCATTTTTTGATTTGTTGATGCAAACTTACCATTTTAATTGGGGAAAAGCTTTTAGTGGGAAATTAATTTTATTCATTAAAATAATGCCGTTGAAGAATATTAACTTCCTCTCATCCGGTTTATGTGCGATTTGCTATTTCGAGTTTACACGAAAATACACCTCACATTGAATTATGCAATTTTTGGAAAACTGAAGATAGAGAGAAATTCTTTCTTAAAAATAGGAAGCAAACTACTGTTACTGGGGAACGCAATTTTTTAGGGAAAATTCTGCATTTCAGCGCACAAGCTGTGAGTGTGAACGTACAACTTGTGTCGCAATTTCAAGGAATTTTTGTCATAGCAAGCAGCAAATGAATTGGAAAAGAATAATAAGAAGACAACACGGATAAAGCATAATACTGCGACAACACCTTTTGAACGTTGCTCTTGGGAGCTATGCTCATAAGCGAGATCATGTGAACTAATTTTTTGGAATTGCCAAGTGCAACGCATCCGATACACCAACTGAAACTGTAACATTTTCTCGGTAGTCATGAACAATTGAGGTAAATATTGTAACGTTTCCGGGTAGATTTGGAGCCATATGTGATTATATATATATTACGTTTTCCGTCTAGAAGTGAAAAACGAGTAGAGAAAAGATAGGAAAAGCATTTTGAAGAGAAATATGCGAACGGCAGCATTAGTAACAAGAATGTCGCTCCTCTCTTCATCTTGCAATTTTATTACGGACGTGCACACGAACCAGATGAAACTAAATCGGATTAAACGGCGAAAACGCCAACGATTCAACAACTATTGTTTTCCATGCATCTCCATACGATGCTCAACAATGATGCCCCAATTCAACAAAGTATTCACTGAATATTATTCACCACTGCTGAATTATCAGACACTCAATAAACGAGCAGGAGTAAAAAGGAATATGGAGTATTCTACATTAGAGAATTCTTCAGCGATAATACTTGATGGCTTTGAATTGTTAAAGATGCTCAATGTGCGAATATTGCATTTGGCCATTGATGATATCCTTGTTAAATAAAACGAGACTCTCAAAACCTTAAGTTCTCGAAAAACGTACTTGCAATATTTCGATTTTATACGCAAAAAAATCGTATTTTTTTCGATGCTCATTTGGCAAGTAGTTTTGAAAAATCGATTGTGATTCGCGGTGATGGAATGCTACTTTTCGCATCATTTCAACTTTCGATCAAACACCCGGTCGGTATTTTCCACAATTTTCATGAAATATACAGAAACTTCATTCTCACTTCCGATGCCGATGCAGAAGAAAATATTGTTGGCAACTTGTTCCATTTTGAACACGCGAATATAACATTCATCACTACACTGAATTTCACCGTTGAACGCAGTTTAAACTCATGAATGCTGGTTTTCTTCGCTCACAATCGCTTATCCGTCCTGAATGAAAAGCACAAGACCTGATGGTCGCGAACATTCTACATTTTCTTGATGTTTTATTTGCGCGTATTAATTCAGATTATTGTTCATGAAAAATATCCAACTGTGTGTGAAATAGAAAAAATGTCTTTCACTCACAATCGGATTTATGTCACTTGTGAGAACAAAAAAAAAAAATGCTTGCGACAAAAATCGTGTCTCATATGCTTCAAGTGTGCAATCGAGGAAAAATAATGCGACACAAGAGAAAAGTATAATGTGTGCTCATGGTGTGACAAATTTTGAGCAATTTGGAACGAGCCAGACATGAACGAATTTTCAAATATATTAAGATCAACATTGAATGGCAACATGACAGTTGAATACATTTTCTGAATAAAGCACATTACAGGACGATGAAAATACAAACGAATCATCTGGATTTGCACGACAGTCATTCACAAGCAAATGGGTTTCAATGCCATAGTTTTCAATTTCGACCTCTTTCAACAGATTCATTTCACCTCAGCCAATGTACATTGTACACAGATGATAAAGCAGCCATTTGTTTCAATTCATGGCGGAACACTGGTTTTTACTTCAAATAACCAATGAACTGGCACTTTTAAAATATTCATCAAAATCAAGGAACATTTGTTCTCTCTGCACCGTAGAGTCTAAAGTCTCCTACTTAGATCTCATCATACTATTAGTCATTCAATCAACCAGTTGTCAAGTTAAGTGTTGTCAGTTTTATTCATCAAATTCAAGTATTTACATGTAAAAAATCCCCTTACAGAAATGTTCAAAATTGTCCAAAACGTCGAATGGTGGCCGCTCAGTTTTAATATAGGAAGAAAACCAAAGGAAAATCTGAAATGAAATTCTTTGGAAGAATTGATCCTCGATCAATGTAATCAACTTAAAGTTGAGTTTGTCAATTGTCTTTTCAAACTTAGAAAGCAACGCGAGAAAATTCCAGGAGAGTGTCGAAATTCCCGGTTGAATCATTCAAAATGAGCAGAAGAGAAATTGAAAAAGATATTTGGGGAGCGGCAGACGGAAGAATTTATATTATAGTCACTAATGAAGAACGAAAACGGTTTATTGCGATAGAACGTGAAGAATTAAGGTGGCAGCATCAAGCAGCTGTACTTTAAAAATTGAGAGCTGACAAAATGCTGACAAAATGGTGACCGATACAATTGATATTGTTGCCAGAGAATGTTCAGAAAAAGCTATTCCTGATGAAGATTATGCAAAACAACAAAAATGCTTTCATTCGCTTTTAGAAGAAAATACATTGGCTACTGTAAACAGTTATGGCGATTTGAAGATGTCTGTTTACTGTGAAACTCAAAGAAACTACCCGTGTTGGTGCCGATTTTCAAAAAAAAAAAACATATAAATTTGACAAAAAATTTCTGAGGAAGAAGTTTTCTGACGATTATGACCCATTAAAATGTATCAAAAATATTGAGATTTGTTTTGCAACAGATTAAAATATTTTGATGTAAAAAAATGTACAAAAAACGAAATACAGGGGTGGAATGGCGAAAATAAATGAAATGAGTGCTCCAAATTGGTTGGACGATGGCTAAAATATATGGGAAAATAGCAAAAGAAAAGCCCGAAGTGATTAAATAGAATGTTCTTATAGAGAAAATCTTTTTAAATAAGCTCCTTTCATGAATAAACAAAATAAAGTGCTGCTTCAGTTAAAGCACGAAGCTATTCAGCAACTCACGTGCGGCATGTATTCGAGCACTGGTTGGAGCTTGTTGTTCGTTGTAACATTGTATGTTCTTCTATTTTATGAATGTTCAGCAACATGCTGCTACTTATTTATGTAAATAATAATCAGAAGTCTTGCTTGTTTGAGGGTTAGTAAAATGCTTGCGCGTACAACAACGAAAAGGAGACGATAATTTCATTCATTGAGTTGGTGCGCATGCTAAAAAAACGAGACAAAACGAGAAAAAGAGTAAAATATTTTTCATTTTGATATTGTTTTAACGTGCATTTTATGACGCGACAATTACATTAGCATATCCCAAAGGGCGCTAAAATTATTGCAAAACTATACAAGTGGCAATGAATTTATTGACCGGCCTCTGTTGCTATTGCTTATTTTCGTACATAAATTTGATGAGAACGTGTCTGATGTGGACACAACTTTCCTTTCCTTTCTTTTCTTCTCCTGTTTTCGAGTTTACCCAAAAAGTATTGTGTGTTTGCTACAAAAAATGGAACTTTAGCAGCACTCAATTGAAGCACACAGTTTTTTGTACTAGTTGTTGAAAATTTTAGACTTCTAAATATGGCTCCTTTTCTAGCTATATCAGGGGAAATAAATGAAATCGGTCGATTTTTTTTTATTGATTCCAAATTTTAAGTATCAATTTTGATTCAAATCATTTTGTGAATTTGATAGAAATATAAACGTTGAATTATGTGTTCGAAATCCCCTTTAACCAAATTTGGTTGGACATTTCGAGCATTCCAATTCAATGAAAGCGACCATTCGTGTATGTGTAAATATTACACAAACTATAACCATTAACACGGTCTAATTTAAGAAATACGCAATCAACAACATGCTTAAGAGCGGCAAGATTAATTGGTCACATTGAATGACATAAACATAAAATAAATCAAAAGCAAATAACGGCAGAATTCCGCAGAAAGCGCAAATTTGAAAAAAAAATCTTGTGGAAATTTATTTTATTTACTGAAAACATTAAAATCCGGACAAGAAAGAGAAAACGCTGAAAAAGAGTAGGAATTTAATGAAAATTGCTAACAAACTTTCGTTCTTTTGTGGAAAAAATGCATATTAAAAGGGTTGAAAGAATTTGTATTGTTGATGAAAAACATGCGAATCAAATAAAATTGGCGAGCAACGTTTCCTTCGTGTGGGTAAAATAATGTGAAAATCCAAAGTACGTGCTGCTTTGTTGCGTCGAGTCTAAATTCCTATTTTTAGCTATCGAACACTGCACGTTCAACAATCCATCAAGTGAATTGATGGCCTTCCTTTTAGCCATTGTCATGAAATTTTTTATCAAATTACATTCAATGACAAACTTGTTTGCGATTTTTCAACTCTCTCTCACTGTTCTACTCTTTCGGCTGAAATTCATGCAAAGATCAGACAATTTCCCGAAAGAATGCAAGAATAAATTGTGGCATCGCAGTGATTCGGAATCAAAAATGGCTGCTGCTGCTGCTGTTGATGCATTCAATTCGCATTGTTTTAAGCGTACAATGCTTGCGGCTCATTGTTAGAGCTCCGTTTATTTCCGTTAATATATCTATTCACATTCTTAGTTAAACAAGTTGTTTGTGCATACTTTGATTTGGGTCAAATATAATAAATAGTTTAGAAACAACTAGTTGACATGCGATTGGCATAGCTGTGGGCCGGGCCGGGCACATGCTGTTTCAGTAGATGAGCAAAATGTGAAATAAAGTCAATTCTAACTTTGATAACTTCATAAAAGAGCTGCGGCATTTTTGTGAATGGAAAATATTTGATATTTTTTCCATATTGGACCTTTGAGCGAGAGTCTAGCAGAACGCTGTGTTTTCATTTATTCGAGAACATATTGTTATTGAATTTCCTTTTTTATGTATTTTTGTTCACAAACATTTCATTCTTATTTCCGTTCAATATTTGAATTGTGTGGAAATTTATCAGAGCCCTTTCAAATTGGACAGGGATGTTCGTAATATATAAAAAAAAAATTATATTTGATATTTGAATCAGTTAGGCGGAAAGATATAGAATACTCGATTCTTGATGCACTTTGTAACTAAAATTTGTTTTGAATCTTTTTGGTACAAACGTGTGAATAGTTTCGTTTCGATACTTAGCTTCTCGGAGGATATCTTTCCGCCTAACTGATTCATTTATCAACATCACAGTATACAAATGGATTAATTAAACAAAAGTATTTTTTTAACTATAGAAGAAACTGTTCTGACTTTTGAATAAACTTGGAATATTCGATCGAAATGGATACTATAAACAACGAAAAGGTCGGAATTGAATCTAGGCAATGTAATGAAACTAGCAGATCTTTAAATTTGAGGAATCTTTTAATCAGAGCAAATTGGTATATCAGTAGCAATTGATAATAATATTGCAGCAATATAACAAAATCGAGCAGTACGCTAGAATTGAATTGAATTCAATAGACAAAGTGTCTATAGAATATTAACTTTTCATTTCATCGCAAGTTTAAATCTCATTCATTTTGAACTTCTGAAAATCTCACTTTTAAACTTATTTCCGATATACAATAGAATAATATATATTACATATTTAACCACCTTGAAATGAGAGAATCCGAGGATGAGGAAAACAACCGGAAAAATGGAATTTTTACTATATCGTTGCCTAAAAAAGATTTGGCAAACGAGTTTTATCTGCACGCTGAACGCAGAGTTAAAAATATTGGATCAGATTTCGAATATTCGCTGATTGAGACATTTTTCCCTCACAATATTTCTTATTAGAATAACCGTATTTAATTTGCGTAAAGATTACTGTGCCATTGTGAGTGCGTTATATTTTCACTAATAGATCCAGTCGTTTTTTGCGAGCAAAAGTCATTGTGAATCCTGCAGTAATTCCATCACAGCAAATAAATTATGTCATTGTGTACTTTTTCTACTTCACGAAGAGCGGTGGAAAGAGACAATGTCAATTTCGCTGGATGGTTTGACTTAGTTGTAAGGGGTCATGCGATCATTCGGCTTATCCAACCGGGGAATGCAATGCTCACGTTGTAAGGTTTCATTTGCTACAAAGAGAGATGAACATATACAATATTTATTTATCTATCTCTATTTGCATAAAGTTTCAACAAATAAAACCTTGCAATGTGAGCATTGCATTCTAGTATTGGGCTTATCTCATTATAATTGCTCAATATCCGTATAGAGGAAAAAAATATATTAAATCATTCTAAGGTAGATAGGAACTGTGCTAGACGCGTAACATTTATCAAATTTAAGGCTTGGCCGCATAAAGATAAAGAATTGCTGTAAGTTCAATCATCTTTCATTATTTTGGCCCAAGCGGACGATGCTTTGTATCTTCTCCTATGTAAAGGGGTAGTGAATGTCGTTGGAATGCGCCATCTCTATCTAAACGATTGTACTAAACGCTTCAACATTTCATACCTTCCCCGCCTTCCCCTTCTTCAACAGCGAGTTTGGCAGCGAGTTTGGCAGCGAGTTTGGCAGCGAGTTTGGCAGCGAGTTTGACAGGCTCCGCATCTTTGCTGTCATTTTTTGAAGAAGGGGAAAAAGTGTTTACCATCCACAGACGAATGGTACAGGAGGCGGTGCTGTCAAGCTAAGTGTCAAAATTCAATTTTGCATCGTCCGCTTGTTTTGGCCTGTTAATCTTTGTTTCTCAAATTGAGAGTCTCATGCGGGCATTCGCAATAGTCATAATTTTAACGACGTCTTTGCTTCTCATATTGTCTTAACAGGGGCTAATGATAGGATATAATAGATATGCAGACATCAAATAGTGCCATCTGACTTTTACGAGCTCGTTCGTTTATAAAACATCTTATTGCCTACTTTCTCCTCCTCTTCGTTTTATTTATTCGGCCCATGACGAGAGTACAACAAAGTAAGATGGTGCTACGTCTTGACATTAACAATGCTTCTTACTACTGGTACTGTGCGAGCGCTTCAGGGAAAAACATAATCAATATTTAAATTTATACGTTTGGTGTCTTGTCATAAATATTGAATAAAGAAAACTGAAATCGTGCCAAAAATATAGATCTGCTCCGGGTGATACAACCATTTGACCCACATTTCCAGCGAAACCGCAAAAGCGTTTCAACCGTGATTGACGTTGATACATTTATTCGGAATTATGCATTTATTTGCACATTGGATTGAACAGATATTTATGAACAGGAACTGTCACGGTTGTCAGCGCCCCAAGACGAATCTCGAAAAACAGAGAGCATCAACAATAACGTTATTGTGAAAACCAAAATGATGCGTAGACAACAACCCGATCGAATCAAATAAGTTGCTTTCTTCTTTTTTCCAAAAAGCTCATTGTATTTATGTCTACAGAAGCGCAGACAAATCATTCTATCGGGCGCTTTACTCAACATGCGAATTGGCAGTGCCTGAGTAATAAGTTTTTCTAGATTAGAATGGCTGGTGCAAAGGCAGTAACTCTTTTTTTACTATTTGAGAACTACCACAACTTTTTCTGGACTAACAATGGGTCAAATAAACACTGGAACAAGCTCCATCTGGTGACTTAGTAATATTCTGTTTTCCAAAGCAACAAGATCAAATGTCCTGAATATAGACAAATACACGATATTTTAACTGACATCGATGTGTTTCTGCCTACATTCAAATCTTTTTTGTGTGGCATATTGTGAGTCTGTTTTTTATAACCATCTTCATTTGGTTGTATTTATTTTTAATGGTGGAAATTGAAAAGCTCAAGAAGTGGAAGAAAGTTAACGTATAGCGCACGCTCAAGCCAAAAGGCAAGCGGCATTTTCATTTCGATTTTTATTTAACCCAATTTTAAAGGGTATGCTTGATAAAAGTATATTTATTTCCTTTGAAAATTCATATTGGATAAATATCATAAAACCTATTGGGCCAACAGCAAAAAAAATGAGTGAAACATGTGAATTGATCTCTCATTGTTGATTCATTATTTTTAACTTTTTCGTTCCTTCATTTTTACATATTTTGAATTGCAAAATAGCACATCTCAATGTTAATTGTTGAATACGCAATACGCAGTAAAATTCGACTCGTACTTGAAATTATTTGTTCAGGTGAATTTGAGCACATGCCACCCGTCCTCTTTTTACTTTTCCGCACACACCACTGTGTGTGGTAAAAGTATTGCGATCGATCCAAAAAATTCAAAAAGCCCGGAATAAGTTTTCTATGCGTTTTGAACCCAGAAAAAACGATTGCAGCCATTCCCGGAGCAATTCTTTGTCCGTGTGTGGTACGTTGTCCGTTGTCCGTTGTACGCAAAAATTTGTCAACACGATAACTCAAAAAATTGATTTTAGAATTGAACAAAAATTTACACACACATTTGTCTTCATTAGGAATAGAAACCTATTTTCAGCCTAATCGGATAATTTTTTCGGGTAGCTCTAGTGAAGTCGAATCAAAAAATGGGCTGTTTTTCAATATAATTAAGAAACATTTGTATGGGGACTATGTCTAGTTCGCATTGTATCATTATGAAACTTTCAGCATATCATTTTTTTATAAAAAAAATGAGTCTTGCAAAATTTCAAGTCATTCGGATTAGATTGAGGACTACCTCCCCTGAAAAATTTTCGATTTTCGGGGTCTTTTCGATGTCAAAATTGAACATTTGTATGGCGAATATGTTAAGTTCACCTTTTATCCTATTGAAACTTTCAGGATATTATTTTTTTATGAAAAAAATGAGTCATGCAAAACTTCAAGTCATTCTGATGAGATTTAAGTCTACCTCCTTCACAAAATTTTCAATTTTCGGGGCAAAATTAAAATTTTGTCATTAAATTGGATGAAGTATTTGTGATTTTCTAATCTGTGCTTTTTTTATCAATTTGAATGCTCATTAACTTTTTAACGAAATTTATACATAACGTAAATGTGGAATCATATTATTCGTTGGCATGAAATGTAAGCTCACATCAGAGTGAACTAATTCATAATTGTTATTACCAATTCAAAAATAGAAAACGTTGAAGTAAAAATTAGGAACTGAGATGTTTATTCGTTTTTTTTATTAAAATTCAAATTTTAATCACATGATGTGTAATGACTCGAAATTTGATCTCATCGGAATGACTTGAAATTTTCTGTGATTTATTCTAAAAGTTGCATGATGATTCGATAAGAAATCAACATGAATCCAATACAAATCAGTAATTTCGGGAAATGTGCGGAAAAGTTAGTTTTACGTACGCAAGACCATTTATTAAAATCCAATTGGTATAAAGCTTTCGAGCAGTTAAGTTTGCACACGTTTCCCTGTTGGATCTTCGATCAGAAATGCAGTCCTCAATTCGAATTATTCTTTTGGCTTTAATTACAACAAATTTCGTGAGTCAACAAGTCGCTATTTTCAATCAAATAAATAATGAATTTTTCCAAAAACTATCAGGATCACACACAATTGGTGTTCTGTGAACCTGTGGATGGAGACAATAGGCTTCTTCTCAGGATTATGAGTCCGGAGATATTACCATGGACTGGTGATAATTACGATGCCCAAATATTTGAATTGAACAGAGGCATACATGAATTGCTTGATATGTTCAATAGCAAAAATCTCTACAGCCGAATTCGACAGCTGGATGTTGGGAAATTCAAAGACGATCGAACCAAGAACGAATTTATTCATCGTTTGAAAATATTTATAAGTGGTTATAGCACGATTCGGGCATCGCTGGCTGCCATTAATCTATTTAACGCGGAAAATAATTATCTAGCATTTACAAACGAAGAATTTATAGCTAAATATAAAGAATGTATTGAAAATAATGCAGATCTTGAAATCCGATGTGAAAATCAGCGCTATAAGATTTATGCTCGTAAATATTATATTGAAGAAGCAAGGGACCTATTTGAAAAAGAAATTGAATCAATAAAGACCTACGGTGAAAAATTTTGGAGTATTTTTAGCACAGATGCTCCAAGAGCTTCCAAGGTGGATGAATTGTACGAAGAAGGCACGAAAGCGTTTTCATCTCAAAAATCCTTGGTTCTGTACGAAGACTTCAACTTCGAGTGGCAGCTCGCATATCAAAAATTGCGTCAGCAGTTCTTGGAATGGCAGAATATAGTTATATCCAAATGCAAATCCAAATAGGGACATTGAATGATGACATCAAAGAATAAATAATTTTTTAGAGTCAAACTCAGTCAAAAACGTTATTGTTTTGTTCAATAAAATTTCAATTTTATAGCGCGGCCTATTGTCACTCTACTTGAACTTGTATATGTACATTGTATTGCCCCGCTTAGCAATGAAATGAATAAATAATAAAAGGTCTTACATACGTAAAACAAATTTTCCCGCACATTTTTTGATAAATTAGAACGAATTTCAATTGGAATTATGTTTGACATATCGTCTAATAGCTTTTGAAATTCGATTTTTTCGTGAAAAAAAAAATGTACATTAAATTTGTAGGGTGAAACATGTAAATTGATCTCTCATTGTTGATTCATTATTTTCAACTTTTTCGTTTCTTCATTTTTACATATTTTGAATTACAAAATAGAACATATCAATGTTAATTGTTGAATACGCAATATGCAGTAAAATTCGACTTGTCCTCAAAAATATTTGCTCAGGTGAATTTGAGCACATGCTACGCATCCTCTTTTTTTCCTAACTAGCAAACACGTCAGCTTGAACACGTACTCCGTTTTGATCATCGAGCAGAAATGCAGTCCTCAATTCGAATTATTTTTCTGGCCCTAATTATAACATGTTTCGTAAGTCAACAAGTCACTATTTTCAATCAAATAAATAATGATATTTTCCAAAAACTAACAGGATCGCTCACCATTAGTTTGCTGTGCACCCACGGCCTCAGGCGATAGACTTCTCCAACTGATTGGATACCCGAAGAGTGATTATATAGTAGTAAATGAGCATGAGAGTCCAATTATTGATTTGAAGGATTTGGATAAAGCCGCAGACGAATTTTATCATATGCGTTTACTGAGATATGGAAGTTTCATAAGCCAAATTCAAGAGCTGAATGTTGGCGAATTCAAAATCGGGCGTAAGAAGAACGAATTTATTAAACGTTTGAGTATATTTTTAAATTTCAGTTATGGTACGATACGCACATCATTGAATGCTCTTGAATTATTGAACGCTGAAAATAAGTATCTAGCATCTACAAATGAAGGATTTACAGCCGACTATGAAGAATGTATTCAAAGCGATAAAGATCTTAGAATCAGGCGTACGAATCTGCGCAACCAAATCCTAAAGCGTGGATTTTGTATTGAAGAAGCAAGTTTAAGAATGCAATCAGAAATTGAATCAATAAAAAAATACGTTGAAGAGTTTGGGACAATTTTGGAATCGTCTGGCAACGATGATAAAAAAGTGTCAGGGTTGAAAAAAATGTACGAAGAAGGCACAAAATTATTTTCATCACAAAAAGTAGTAGTTCTGTACGAAGACTTCAACTTCAAGTTAAATATCTCATATAAAAATGTACGTAAACTAATGTTGGAGTGGCAAGATATTGTTAGATCCAAATGCAAATCCAAAGGTTTATTTGCATTGAAAGATATCATCAAAAAAAACTAATTTTTTGAGTCAAACCCAATCTAATTGTTTTTTCAAGAAAAATTAAATTTTTGTCGCGGCCTATTGTCACTCGACTTAAACTCGTATATGTACATTGTAAAGTCCCCGCTATGCAATGAAATAAATATATAACAACAAAATATACGATAATAAGTGCTTTTTACTTTATAAAAAGATTCAGAAACAGGAAAAGATTTCAAAATCTGTGAAAATTGTCTCACTGGATAGGTTTGTTGAGTTGCGATACCGATACCGACCACGAACTCACTGGACCACCGTGATTTGTTTGCGCGCTGGGGCGCTCGAATTTTCATTTGTGTACTCTCTTCTCCGGTGCGATTTGTCACGCTATCTCATGCACTAACCGTATGACGAACCGAATAGCTTTGGACAGGGAAGAAACGCATACATAATCCGAAATGTCTTTCAGAGATATATATATATATATATATATATATATATATATATATATATATAGAGAGAGAGAGAGAGAGAGAGAGAGAGAGAGAGAGAGAGAGAGAGAGAGAGAGAGAGAGAGAGAGAGAGAGAGAGAGAGAGGAAAAAAAGTCCGAAATTTCCCACAAATTTCTTACAAAATCCCCATTTTTTAACCTTTGCAGCCTAAAAAAAAGTGAACTTTCATCAGTGTCTCCTCGGTCAGAAAATTTTGTACGGATTTCTTAATTCTTCAGCGAGAACCATCCGCGGTTTTATACGATCGATTATATTTCAAATTGCTTTGATTCGAAACTATGGCCTGCTTCGGAGGGCGAATAAAGCCGTCGGCCCCGTGTAATAAAATGACCGTTGTACGTATGAGTGTGGTGCAGAACGGTCCTGCAAGCCTCTCGCCTCGAAATGATATATCAAAATTGTATGTTTCGTCTTTGATTACGGAACGAGTGCTGAGTAAACACCGTTTACTTCGGAAATAATATAGTTTTTTTATTTGATACATATTACCTGAAACAGGTGATGTTAATTAAGTGCCATTCACCGATCTATTCAGAGATCTTGCAAATAAACTTCACTACATTGTACACAGTTGATATTAGAGCAGCAAATGGTTTTTACTCTCATTAAATATACTGAGTTTGCTGTTGAACAATGGAAGTTGCAAAAAGTTACTGCAATTTGGAGATTTTCACTGCGAAACTTCTAGGAAGTGGTCGTGTTGGTGACCATAGAAAAAAAGCATTTTGATGAGACACAAATTGCTGATAAGCAAAATTTAAAAATATTCCTCAATACACACAAAATACACCAAACCCTAAATTTTTTCAACATCTCTTCAAAACATACAACAATAAAATGTATAAAAAATCGACACAATTATTTCGATATATGAACATTTTCAATTTTCATTTTTTGTATCAAAAAAGAGAGGGAAAATGGTGGAAATAAATAAAATGAGTGCTCCAAATTGGTTGGATGTTGGTTTGAGTATTTGGGAAAAAATCAAAAGTGATTAAATAAAATGTTCTTATAAAGAGAATCTCTTTGAATAAGCTCCTTTCATGAATAAACAAAATAAAGATTGATATTTGTAAACAGAGCTCTAGCGATTTGCATTTGAAATCAAACATTTTTGTGCGAATTCTTGAAACCTGGATTTGTCTTAAAAAAAAAATAATTATTCTTACACAAAACGAAGAGTAAACAAAAATTTGATAGATTTGAATGTATATGATGTTCCGAACATGTATATGATACGTATATTAAATTAAAACACGGGAAATAAGTTTAATTCGAACAAGATAGTGTTTGAAGAGACTCTCGAAAGAGGTTTTTGAAAATGTCCAATTCGAAATCCGATGATATGATTGGAATTTCAGTTCTTTGTTAGAGAGCAATAGCAAATTCTCATCTGTCAAATTCAGTAGTAGATAAGTAGCTGAAAATACCAGAAACCATACGCACAATCGTTATATATTTTCTTTTTTTGAATTGCAAGCGACTTGTGAGTGCTGCGCACTCTGCACAAAAAAGACTTGTACGACAAATTTGTTCTTCTGTTTATTTCATTTGTTTAAATGCTATTTGAATAAAGTGCAAGTGGTTTGGCTGTCCAATGCAACTAAAGCATTCACCGAGCCATTCGGAGATCTTGTGAACAAACTTTCACTTGAGTGTATTATGCGAGCGAGAGTTTCGAACGCGAATTTCAATGAGATTCAAAAGATTGCGACGAACAAAACATATCGCTACGACGAATGTGCTTTTTTATTTTATGTTGTTTTGAACAGCCGCTGCTGCAGTACAGAACCACATGACACATGTTCCATGCTCGCATTAATTTTTTCTCTCTCTCTCCCTCGTTCTCTTTTCGATTTTCTCATTTCACTGCTGCAAGTATAACCAAACTCCTCCTCTTTGGCTGGTGTTGTTGGGTGAATTATTTATATATTGCTGCTTCGTTTTACCATTCTTATTTCTGTTGGAGGGTTTCGACAGTTGGAATGCCGGAACGAGGAAATGGCGGAAAGAATTCGAAAGAAAATGTTCACTAACTTTTAAAAAGTGAAGTAGAATTCAACAACTCAAATCAGCAGCAAGGAAATCGCTAAAGAGCTTGATATATGCGCCGAAAACGAACAATCCTGACAGACTGAAAGACAGACCGAGAACACAGTCGAATGCAAAGAGGAAAAAGTGATTAATCAATTCCGAAGTTAAATTAAAGCGCACGGGAGCGTTGACCAAAATTATCTGGTTGAAAGTATATATAGAAATGGAGCGAAGAACAAATAATTGGATGCAATCCTCTCACTTCGTTCCGAGTCCAATGCATTCCGCATAAACTTTTCGACCGTAAATCTTGTAATCGTTACTGTGATGTTTCTAGATGAAAAGGGTTTTTTTTCAGATTTCGTATCCTTTTTCTTCAGAGCTAATCGATTTTTCGCACTGATCCTTCAGATGCACTGTGAAATGCATCGTCTATGAAGGCGAAAAACTCTATGTTATATTGGCATTGAGAAGCAGCGCGCACACAGACTTCACTAATGACACCAAGTTTAACATGTAAATAGCCGGTGAGAAACAAGTTTTAATAATACTATCGGTTAACTTAACTCATTAAGATCTGGGATTTTTTCAACAATCTGTCATTTCATCGAGTATTTGTCGCATGTAGATTTTGACTCGTTCCGATAAAATAAACTCAACAAAATACGCTTGATCACATCCGTAATTGGAATCAAGCAATCCCGTTAACTCGTTCATTTATTAAAGCCCAATTGAAATTTAATTTGAAACAAATAATTCAATTGCATTATTTTTCAATTATACTGTCGACGACAACCGATATCAATCAAATCAATAAGAATCAGGATGGCTTGAACTTTCAACTTCCAATATAAAGGGTGCTATATAAAATTTGCATTTTGAATTGGCTATAAAAAAAAACTAATGGTTATTCTTCCAAACTTTTTATTTTATTGGAAAGCTTGAACTTTGTTATTTATGAATGAAAAACGATATCGTTCATATGACTGCCACGACTGGTCTTGCAGTACGTCATTCGGTCAACCCAATTTTCAAGTACTTTTCCGATTTTTCCGGGCTTCGATTTCATGTTTCAAATCTTCAATCGTCTCTGGATGGTTAGCGTAACACTTGTCCTTTACGGCTCCCCACAGAAAATAGTCCTACGGACTCAAATCGCAGTTCCGAGGCGGCCAATTGACTTCAGAATTTCGGCTGATTATTCGATTTTCGAAAACGGTGCCCAAAAGTTCGATTTTTACGTTGGCTGTGTGGCTTGTTGCGCCATCATGTTGAAACCAAATGTCATCCATGTCATCCTCTTCAAGTTTTGGAAACACAAATTCGTTGAGCATGGCACGGTAACGCTCGCCATTGACCGTAACGGCGGCTCCTTGCTCATTTTCGAAGAAAAATGGCCCAATGATGCCGCCGGACCAAAACCCACACCAAACCGTAACTCTTTGTGGGTGCATTGGCTTCGCAATGGTGACGTATGGATTTTCTGAACCCTAGATGCGACAATTTTGCTTATTGACATAGCCTCCGAGGTGAAATGGGCTTCATCCGAAAAGACGATTTTTCATAATTTTTTTTTTTCTGAAGTAAGTTTTCAATATTCTCCAATTTTGTTCAAGCGTATAGCATCTCATTTCGTAAATGTTAAACCTTTAACTAAATTATGAACACAAATTGAATGACATTTGAGCTGCCATTCTCTAAATAAACAGTAGATCAAAATGCAAACGTTAGATGGCCCACCCTGTAGCTAAAATATCCATTCATGACGATCTTGCTCTATAAATATCAATGTTGTGCTTAGTTTAAATGCTCATTGATTGTATTTAAATTGTTTACGCCCCTCGTAAATGTTCAAAATGTCATGGTCAATTTGATTTTATATCATCGATTCGAATTCTGTGTGAAGAAGTTTTGTAAATCAAACTATGTGACATTTCAACTACCTGTTTATTCAACGACATATTCAATAGCATTTCAATAGCACTGATTTATTGAAAATACATAGCTGAAAATCAAAAATTATTGAAATTGAAAAAAGAGTTTATCAATTGTATATAATTGATTGAAGTTTATCTACATGGTGAAGTCTTTCTTATTATAGAGGTATTGCTCTGTGACTCAATACGTCATTCAATTACAATTTCGAAACTATCGGGCAATTTCATTTAAATTGATTTTCCCAGAGATTTGTAAATATTACTGAAACTTTATTGAATCGAGGAAGTTGATACACTTTTAATTGAAAACCAATTTCCGAATTGCGATAGAATGAATTCAAAATCACGTTCTGCCACCAACCGAGTTGTACAAAAACCATAGTCAAATTGAATACATTTTCGCAAAACTTTATCTTTAGTTCCAGCTTGACAACTCGATACACTTCTGTTCTTGCACAAAATACTGAATACTCTCTTTTTTATTATTTGCTATAGATCCTTTGAAAACATTCAGAAAACAAGGGACCCTGTCGCTTGCTGCAAGTGCATTTTATAAACGATAAATTACTCCGAGTTTGTTTTGTAACATTTACTCATTCGATAACGGAATGGTTCAGTAACTTTGAAGCCCCAGTGAATAAGCTTTTTGAACTCAACAACGAAATGATCGATATCATTTATATCTGAGATATTTTGAATATTAATCACTTTCAGTGTCTTTGAATATTCAACTCGTCGTTGCACTATTTGTATCTACTTGAAGAGCTCTTTTTTTCATTTTTGTTATTCAAATTGTTTCTGGACGATTGTGTAGTATATCTTTTTGCAAGGATCTGTTTTTTCAATATTTCAAATCAATGTTGATTTGGAGCCCTTTGGGACTTGACTTCTATTATATGTATTTTTTGTGCCAAAAAATACTTTCACGTCAGAATTTTGATCATAAAATTAAATACACGTTCAAATGTATTGCTCTTATAATAAATTCCGTCTTCCTCGTTCATTTTTTCCGCTAATGTTTCTGTTTATAAATATGACAATCGCATACGATTATAATGTAATCTTAAAGCTGCTGCAAATATTGACTGAAAGAACAATGAAATACTATTATTGACTGCTCAAAAAAGCACATTTTATAGTTTATTAGATGGAAGATTTCATCAAAAATGCATTTCGAACATTCTACGATTGACTAAAACGTTTTTCTTCATTACATTTTCTATAAATTCGCCAAACATGTTCTGGGACTGCAATTAAAATTCTATTGAACACGTTCATTTCTCTTGGAATAAAAGACTTGTTTGCTTTTTGTTATATCATATTTTGTTATTTATTATTTATTCTAAATACTTCATTGTTTTGCTCAGTACGTTGTTAACAGTTTGTTAAAAAAGAATTACGTAGAAATGATTCAAAATAAACCGGAAAAATTTGCATACATCAAAGATTGACAGTAAAACTCCTGCATGATAAGAGACATTTCAAGCAATTGAACTCATGTTCGGTGTCCTTCGAAGTTGCGTGCATTCATGTGTGCATGCCATATTTGATTTGTTGTTCATGAGCACCTCTCATTCGAAAATTTGATTGTTTCCGTATTAATCAATCAATTTTTGATGATGAATTTCGTTTCTGTAAATGTCGATAGATATTGATTCATTGAATTTTTATTTGGATCTTATTGGACTTACCAGAAATAAGTACAAACTTATAATTTGTGCTGTTGTTGGTATCAGGAATAATCAGTGTGCATAGAAAGTAGCTGGGTTCAAAATTTCTCAGAACAAATTTAATGAACTGATTTGCATGCGAAACCTTCCAAACATGTTGCTTAGCGTTTTCTCCCCTCTGAAAGAAAATAACGTAAAAGGACATGAATCACAACTGAGAATTGGTTGCTGTTTCAATGATATATTTTCAAGCGAAGATTTTATGTTTAGCTTCGAGAGTAAATATAAGACACAGAAATCCCCAATTCCATTACATAAAATTATAAAATAATTCCGAAAAATGAAAATAATCACGAATGAAATCGAAACAAAAGCATGTTCGAAATCAATGTTAAGTGACGTTCAATAAGCAGTTTGTAATCATCAGGACCAAGTGGGTTGTTTTTAACGAAAACAAACGTTTAATACACGTTCATTCGAACAATTCATGGAAATGCAAACAAAGCGAGGAAATTAAATTCAAAAACGTGTAACAACAACAATGAAAAATATGTCTTTTCCTAAGCAACAAAGACAAGAAATGATTGAAAAATCTCTGTAAGAGAAACAGAGGATTCATAAGTTCAACCAACGTTGACTGAAAGCGACAAACAAAGCGGAACATATACAGGGCAAAATATATCAATTTCCGAAAAGCATTTCTACACTGAAAATGGCAGCCTTGTAAAAACCATAGTAAGCCATTAAATAGGCTGTATTGAGTGGTTGACTGATTCATGAAATGTGTTGTTCGATACCATTTGGAAAAGTGTCTATTGGAAATGAAAATGACACACTCACTTCGACGAACAGTCGCTCCATCGTTCAGATTGAAACTGCTGGATTTTAAGGTTTGTCCAGACTACGCGCTGCACATAACAGCAGACAAGGTTTCGAATTGGATGAGTCAAATAGACATTTATCACAACGAGCATTTACTGAACACAAAAACAAAAATGCGACATAGAATATGCGATCGAATGTAGGAGCTATCAAAACATGTCGTTCGATTTTTTCTACAAATGGCATACGAAGTGAATGGGCCATATGATATTGCAGGTTAAATGCTACGATATTGTTTTTGCATTAGAGCACAGATCATGCATCTGAGAAATTGGGTTTTCACCAAAATTCAAAAGCATCACTTGTTTATTTATTGGGAAAAGTTTTCACAAAAGGTCCAAAAACACCGGAAAAGTACACAAAAATGGCAAATAAAATCACACAAAGAGAAAAATGAAAATAAAAAACAGCATCAAAAATAAAACTAAAAGCAGAAAAGGTACGAACAATATAATCGGCTAAAAAAGCAAGAGATGTTTATTCGAAGTTGGTTTGGAATATGTTGTTTTGTGAGCGCATCGACTGAAGTATTTATTGTGATTTTCTGTGCTTTGTCTCCTTTTGTTTTTCATGTATCATTTATTTTCTGTAATATCTGCCACTATTGTCAACTTTACACTTTTCTCTCTGTTCAACGGTACACAAGTCGCCAAATTGTGTGTGTGCTACTGAATGCTTTAACATTTCATCAATTTCCACCCGTTTCTCCGCCGATCCCTCATTTACACTTTTCAATAATTTGTTCAAAAGTTTTCTATTCTTGTAGCCAAATCGATCGATTTGTTGGGCAAACAAAGTGTATTAGAATTTTTTGTGTTGACCTGACAGTTGTGACAAATCGGTGGTAATTTCAGTTTCATTTGCTCCCATTCATTGAGAATGTGAAGTTCTGAAAGCGTCAATTTCACGGATGACACAACATGAGTCATTGTGACGACGCTGAAATTTATTATCAGAATTTGACTTTGGCAGCCTGTCGTATCGCACATGTTGCAATACACAAAATTATCTGCAACTCAGCAAAAAATAAATATTGAACATTTTTGGAGACAAGAACCAATTTGAAATGCAACGAGTGATTACACACGCTAATCGGTTGTATCAAATAGCAATTGCATATGATGGACAGAAAAAAATGTGCTTGTTTACCTATCAATAACGGGGGACGTAGTCGTTCGAAAGAGGAATTGGCACTTCATTCATGCATCACGATAAATAATAAATAATAAATAATGAGAACTGGTATAATTGCGATGAAACCCATTCAACATTAAGTGTTTATTTGATTTTCAAATGCCTATTGTACGACAATCAATGATGACTTTTGAAAATATTTCAACTAATTATAAAATTAGAACGCAATTTAAACTGGTTAATGGGTTGTTGTGTGCGCGCACGCGCGGTGAAATGAGTTTTTAATGGTCAACACGGGTTATCAACGCTATTCATCACACTCTCAAATACCATATCAGATACTGCGTCAAACTAGAGTGAGAGGAAAAAAGCGCATTTCAGCCAGAGTGAGGAACACATCCGACAGTGTCAATATTATTGGCATACATACAAACAAAGGCGCAAGCCGACCGATTGGTGTGTTTGCAGTAAACAGCTGGGCACTTATGCTACTAATTTTTCTTTTTTTCCTGTGTGACACCAAATCTGTATTACTCATTGCCTGAAGATGTGTGAGAACAAGCGAAATGTGTGACAACCATGTGTATTTATACTGCAGTTAGTCAGTTTAAATTCGTCAGTGAGCAACTATCGATAGCAAGAGCTCGGCTCATCTCATTGTTAGAAAGTGAATAAACAGCAAACAGTTGGTCTCAATTGTCTCCAATTGAGAATATCCGTCCGCAGTCTATAAATAAACTTTTGGTGAATAAAATAACTGTTATTTGAAGATTAAATTAATCAAGTTCAAAGTCGTTTTGAATCAAATAATGGGTAAATTTCATTTGGCCACGTTAATTGGAACATTATTCCTGATTTCGTCGACAAATGCATATCACAGTCCAAATTATGTGCCAAAACGTTCGGTGATGGTTCATTTATTTGAATGGAAGTGGTTGGACATCGCTTTGGAATGTGAGCGCTTTTTGGCGCCGCATGGATATGCAGGTGTTCAAGTGAGTCCGGTCAATGAAAATGTGATTGTTGAAAACGGTCGTCCGTGGTGGGAGCGCTATCAGCCTATCTCGTACAAAATTGCCACTCGATCGGGAAATGAAAGCGAATTTCAGTCAATGATTGATCGATGCAATAATGTCGGTGTTCGCATTTATGTTGATATCGTGTTCAATCATATGACTGGGAAGAAAGGTGCGATCATTGGAACGGGCGGGTCCACAGCCAATGCTGACAAATTAGACTATCCCGAAATTCCATTCGGACCGGAAGACTTTCATTCGTATTGCGTGATAAATGACTACAATGATCCCTTCGAAGTGCGAAACTGTGAATTGGTCGGTATGTGTCTTGATAAAAGAAGCTTGCGTTGATGAAACTAGTTATTTCCTTTGCTTTTCATATTTCGTAGCAAAAAAAAAAATCTCTTTATCCATCTCAAATTTATTGATAATATTCAAGGTTTGCCGGATTTAAATCAAAGCAAAAATAAAACTCGTCAGAAAATCATTGAATTCATGAATAAGCTGTTGGGAATGGGAGTAGCTGGGTTCCGAATTGACGCTGCCAAGCATATGTGGCCAGCCGATTTGCACGAAATATTCAAAAGCCTTGATAATCTCAGCACAAAAGCATTCCCAGCTAATTCTAGGCCGTATATCTATCAGGAAGTCATCGATCTCGGTGGAGAGGCTATCAGAAAGTGTGTGTTATTCATTCAATAATATTATCGATGTTTTTGGAATTTGAAATTGACGCAATGTTTGCGATAAGCAAAACTCACATGACTAATTTTTTGTTTTTGTTTATTTCTCTTTCTGTTTACATTGTTACGCTTTTACACTTTGATTTGCCAATGCTGGAATAATGATCTATTTTTGGAATATACACTTAAAACGAACGACGATTTGCGATGAAACGCATACACACACAGGCAAGAGTACACATTTTTGGGGTCTGTCACTGAGTTCAAGCATTCGCATGAAATTGGACGAGCATTCCGTGGCTACAACCAATTGAAATGGTTACGTTCATGGGGATCCGCTTGGAATATGTTGCCATCGGAATTTGCATTTGTATTTGTTGATAACCATGATAACCAGCGTGAACAAAATCAGCCGTCCGATATTTTGACATACAAATCACGTCAGCGCTATGCTCTAGCTGTTGCTTTCATGCTGGCGCATCCATATGGCCAACCACGAGTAATGAGCTCATTTGATTTTACTCGTTTTGATCAAGGTATGTTTGCACATTAAATCGATACGATGCGATTTCCCCATTGAATTTCCGCCTAAAATCTAATTGAATCATTTTCATTGCAATGCGTTTCCATCATCTTTTTCGCAACATTTGCATTTAAATGCAAACATTCCGTGTAGGTCCGCCGGCCGATACCGATGGCAATATAATTTCACCAATAATTAATTCAACCAGCGAACAATGTGAGAATGGGTGGGTGTGCGAGCATCGTTGGCCGGAAATTCGTAATATGATTAAGTTTCGTAACGTGGTTGGCAATGCGCCAGTCTACTCGTGGTGGGACAATAATGACAATCAAATTGCCTTTTGCCGAGGCACTCGCGGTTTCATTGTGTTCAATAATGAAGCCAACATATTGAATCGCAAACTATTCACGTGTCTGCCGACTGGCGATTACTGCGATGTAATTACAGGTCAAATAGCCAATGGCAAATGCACGGGCAAAAAAGTTGTGGTCGATGAAAATGGCGAAGCCGAGATTCAAGTGGCTAGCAAAAGCGTGCTGGCCATTCATATTGGGGTAAAAATTCAAACCAAACCGAAATTATGCACATTCGAAAATTATTCATAACGCTCTCGACCACATCATATTCAATCAAATGGACTACTTAATTTTCAGGCAGAGATTGGTTTTCAACCGGAAGCTATTCAAGTTGTTATGCCATAGCATTTCATGCAAACGATTTTTTTTCACTCCAAGAGAGATAACCAAAGAATTAAACCAAAGCCCAAAAACGAACCTTCGTCGCTGTTATTGGCCAAGTGATTTTTTATATTAAGAATTTATTTAATTTGCTAGATTTAAGCTGTTTATAAGAAGTGGAGAAACTTTTATTTTAACAAAGCAATAGAATTTCTGAATAAAATGAAAATTCCTTCTTTCGCTCACTTTGGAAGAATTCGGAAGTTCGTTCAAAGTGATATATTTTCTAAGACATTTCAGTTCGTTTTAAATGCGAGTTGGAGTTTGTTCCGGTCAAATCATCCTCTTACAATCAAACATATTGAGGATGTGGAGCGAATTGCACGACGCCACAAGAAATAACAACATTCACAACGACCTGTCACTTTACCGAACGTATCGACTATAAAATGAGTTTTACGAGTAAATAAAAAAACGTGACCTGAAAATATATTACGGCTTGATCACTATCGACAATCCAACGACATACCGGTGTCATTTGCCATCTCAACGATGAAAAACTATAGGTATATATAGGTTCACCAAGCGATCAAAGGAATCAAGGGACAGGAAAAACCGAAGAAAGAATACATCCATGACATATTTGGAATGTCAATTCTGTATTGATACATTGTGAAATACATACTATATTCATTCGCACAATCATAAACACAAACAACGTGGAACGGCACAAACACAAGAGATGCGAATGAGACACGCGTGTGTTTATGGGACGAGCTAGAAATATCACATAATAAAGCCAACAAAATCGAGAAAATGCACATACGTGTTCAAATGACGTATAAAGACAACAAAAGGTAAAAAGCAATCGAAATGCTGGAAAAGGGAAAAAAGAGAAAATCCGTAATAAATAATCCTCAATATAACCAAAATCTCTCAATTTCTTCAGTTAAAATAACACTATTTTCTTGGCTCTTTGTATACTTATCCCTTGCAAATTAACCCTTGCTCTTTTCCTTTTTCCATCTTTCTCTCTCTCTCTCTCTCTCTCTCATCCACACTTTCTTCTTTTCCTTTCTCCTTCACTATGCATTCGTTTTTATTGAAAACCATGGAAAATAATAAATGAAATTGGAATCATGGCTAATAAACACGTTAAATACGATATTATAAAGAATTTGATGCAAAGCGCTTTGATGTGGATTCACTTTTCAGCCGAGCACTTTATTCTCGGCATCTTTGTTCTACATCTTCTTCGTCTCCATTGAGTAGACTACGCTTCACAAGCGCACACACACACTCATTTGATACATTTGCCCTGTGCACGTAATCAGTTGTTTTCAAATCCTCTATTCTAGAAAATATTCAGCATCCATGTATCGCTATATTCATTATAAAGCCAAGTGAAAGGTTTGATATTTTGCCATCATGAAGTGAAAATGAATCATTTTTAGTTTGAACCTTTGGCGCTTTTCGTAATTCACCTTTGATTCAAAATCGGATTACACAGCACTCATGACTTCCACTTTCACATCAAACAACTCTTCTGCAAAATTTCTCTGAATTTGGCGAGAGAGAGAGATAGAAAGCACACGAACGCATTTACATAAGACTGCATAAAATTCATGAGATGAAATTACATTTATGAAAGATTTTCTGTGTTTGCGAGAAGGAAGAATCAAATGTCGAATAGAAGGGTGTTCACGTTTTGCTTCATCGTTGCTGAGATTGCAGCAATTAAAGAGCTATAAATTTCGCACATTTTTCAAGATAAAAACTCAGTTGGCTCGCAATCTCTGACTCATCTTTAGAATTAGAAATGAGCAAAAAAAGCTGGATTCCAAAATTAAATTCCTTAATTATTTAGATGATATAACATAATTAATTTAATCACTGATATTACACGCCGAAGAATTGAGAGTCAAAGGGAGAGGAAAAATCTCATTAAATATTCTAATTGAATTAAAAATTATTCTTCACACAAACAACCTTTTTGCTCTCACTTCTTTCCCCCCGATCGCACACTTTTAACGCACCAGAAAGAGGAAATACGGAAAAAACTGTGGCGACATACAAAAAACAGCTTCTGACATATTAGAGGCTGAGAAAATTAATTAAAAGACTTCAAACAGTTTTTTTTTTCATAATTAAATAGTTGAATTCGTTTTTTTTTACAAAAGCAACCTATTGAGTTGTTGACCTGAAATTTCATACTGCGAAATGAAGAGAATTTTCGGAGTCAAATCAAATGAAAAAAAGAAATCTTCTAGTCCTCTTTTTCACTTTCACCGGTGCAAATTTCATGTTCGCTTCTATGTATTGCAGAGAAAACAACTGAAAAAGGATAGAAGAAATACCATCAAATCTTATGTGATAAACATCATCGTTCATTGAACGGCTATGAGCATTAAAGCAACGAGCACACGCAACGTTTCTAAGAGAAAAATGGGTTTCGTTTTACTCTTCCAATTCAACGCCGAATTGTTTAAATAATTGATCAGTTCATCACATGCATGCCTTCCTTACATTACACACATATTGATGAAGCAACGACACATCGACCACGTGAATGACCTGAATCATTCGCTCGTAACATGTGCATTTCAGTTCCCTAAATCGCAACGATTTCGCTCGACTTGAATTCACATATTCTTACCCGTTACCTTAAAAATCTTCCATCAAAATCGACCAAACCAACTGTAACTGAGTGTAATCGATGAATTTTTTATGCATCGACGAACCGAATATATTCGAAATTGGTATGCTGGCTTCAATGCTGATTCGCGTCTAAGCAACATACATCAAACTTCCTCAATGAAACTTTACATTTACACGTCTTGATATTCAATCGATTAATTGGAATTCGAGTTGTTGCAAATGCTATATCCTCCCGCGCGTGTATGTGTGTCTATCATAAATGAATGATATGGAAGAGGTGTAATCAGATTGATTTGAAAAAAGCACTTCCATTGATTTGTTTGAAGAACAAAAAAAAAATATAGAGACAAATCACTCGAATGCTCATTTTCTAATGGGTTAAATCCGCCAATGGAACAAAATTTTTGTTTGAAATAGGATCCTTATCTTTCGTTTAATATGCACATTTAAACGAGATTTGTGTTGAGAATTGAAGCAATAAAAAATGTGGCACAAAAACTTGCGCTCACTTGCACATTCTCTGTGCACAGAGCAATGAATTGGATATAAATTTCAAAGTGAACGATAGTTGTTATCGCATATAGACTGCTGGTTTTGCGTTTCGAATGAAAAATTGATCAGGAAAACGGGTCGCGAGCGAGCAAGCGAGTAATAGACCCAACTTTGAATACACACGGTTTCGTTTGTGCGGATTTTCAAAAGAGGAAATCAAACGAATGCTCCCAATGATATCGGGTACCGTAAAGTGTGATTACCTAATAACTATCGAAGTATACGACCAAATCAACCTCGAATCATATTAACTTTGAAACGATTCAAATGCTCCTTCACCAAATAAAATCAAGTTAAAGTCTAAATTTAATACCGTTGATACATTTTCCCTTTAATATTTGCCTGAATTGGCAAATAATTTCTCAACACGCGCTAGTTAGTAGAACTGGCTCTTTGCCGATGTCGATCTGTTTCGTTGAAATTGGAATTGAAATGGCAAAATCCATTCAACCAATTGTAAATACGTACGTTAGAGCAACTTTTGTTGTTTTCAATCGGTTTATCAGATCCGGCAATCCGGAATATCGATAAATAATTGGAGCGAAAAGAATGAAAAATGGCCGAAACAAGCCATCTCATCTCATTGGAATTCAACATTTTATGGATGGTGATTTGTGATGTCGCCATTTGATCAGTGGCATTGCACAAAATGACAACTATTGCTTGAGAATTATGTTTATCCATTGCAAGCATGCAGACGTCTATGCTGGGATTGAAAATCGAAGCTTCTCCCAGAAGTTGTTTAAAGTACAAAAAGAGTGTTCGGGAGCAATATGTAAAATACTCAAGGGATTATTCGGAGAAAAACCAAGAAAAAAACCAAAGAGACAAGGGAATTCGTTCTGTCGATGCTACATGCTTTTATCGTTCTTCGTCACTCTCATTGCGCTGTTTTTTTTTTTGCTTGCATCGAGGAAAAAATAACCTGTTACAATTGAATTATGGGAATCCGATAATTCCAAAGCAATTGACCGGTCAGACAAACTTCACGAAGAATGTGCGCACACATTTTATTTATGCTAATATTCAAAAGGAATTCCATTCCACATCATTCGAACCATTTTTTTCCTTGGAAACTATTGCAGTAAAGGGTTCAGCTAAAATACAATAATTATTTGAAATGATTGATTTCTTCAGAATGGAAGAAAATGTTTGACATTTCTCGCAAATATTTGTACAAATAGCACAAATGAGTGCAAATTCGTGTCGTATTTATGCGGCATATCAATTGAAATCAAGATTGGAATATACGCATTGGTTCACATTTGTGCTATATGTGCAATATAGCAAGAAATGTCAAACATTTTTGCAAAAATTGCTCCATTGCTTCATATTCACTTGAAATTGCATTATTTTTTAGAGAATTTGCTGTACATTTGCGTTATTTCCCCTCTAGGTATCAAGTCTTTGGCCTCGTTTCATGTCATATGCATTCCATTTAGTGGTTGCTATTTGGCTAATATGCCGCTGCCTAGTGGCTCCTAATGATTTTCATTCCACGATGACGGATTATTTCTCTCAATTAGTTAACCACAACATGAACATACAAATTGCTAGGCGTTCGTCTTATCGTGATAGCAATACATCATGTGATTGGATAAGTATTCTATTAAGGAAAAGCAGCCGTAAATTGCGGCAGAGTCTGACAACTTTGCACATCCTTCGCTTGCATTCCAGTCGGTTCTCCAAGTCGTCTCACACACAAAACACATTCTCACTCTCCCTCTATCACACTTCCACCATCGGCTACGGACTCTCATGCATTCGATAAAACGTATTTACTTGCCAATAATAACAATAATAATCATCGTAATCATAATAAATAGCGCGCGCCTAACATTGATCCTACAACATTTTCACTAGTTTATTTAACTTAAGCTGATTACATTGAACGTGAAGTGTTTGTACATATTTAAACACTATGTTGAACATTCTAGCTTAATGTGTACCAAGTGTACACATGCTAAACTAAACAGAGTAACGGCAGCGACGAAGTCGAGCGAAACACATAAACTATGTATTTTGTTTTGCATCTTCGAGCCAGATTGGTGGTGCGCACTTTGCCTGCCAGCCTGCTGCCTGCCAGCCTGCTGCCTGCATACCATTCAACGCGCTATGCATATTCATGTGAAATATGTGTGTGCAAACTTCATGGAAAACTAATATTATGTGTATTGATTTTTACTTGCAAACTGCGAACGCAGTTCGCAGCGCGATTTTCATCGCGTTGTTTTCAAAAAGTCGCAGCATGCTTTCGGGACATACAACTGCCGTTATCAATATATGCATCACGAGGAACAGCGAAAAAGGTCAAAAACTTTTGTGTATTAAAAATTTGTTAAATAAATCGGCATATAAATATTAGTTCTGGATTTTGGTTGGAGCCGAAACTTTGCCCGAAATCTAGATATCCATTTCACGACTCACTCAATGCAATTTTTCGAAGGAAAAATCTCTAGAAGCATGACGTTGATGTAACATGGTAATTTCTACACGTCTTAAAATGAAGCGTCACATTACTTTTCACTTCAATGATGGATGTCCCTTAATGAAAATGAATCTAGCCATTTGCACATGATGCGTCGAATTGCGTACACACAAGTGTAACAAATCCAGCACTCGGCGTGCTTGACGAAAATTAGGTTTATGACACGTTTAATGAGATGAACGGCATGCCATATTGAAATTTCGAACGCGCTCAATTTCGACTCATACTTTCAATATGCAAATGACATAAATAAAACAGTAAACAATGTAGAGTGTAAATGAGTGTTGCTTTCAGCAAAAGCGCATACGAACATGGCTGCTCTCTCTCTCTCATTTACTTCATAAATATACATTGGAATGACATGTGCCTACTCACCCGCAAAACAGCAGCGGGAACAAGCAAATTGAGGTATTTCGTGCAAGATCTGTGTGTATTCACGATTACTAATATATAACAGCATTCGCAAAAAATATATAGCGAAATAAAGGAGCAAAATATCGGATGAATATCAAACATTGTAGCATACACTAATATATACTACATACTAATGGTTCCATAAACATTCATTGAAATTATTAATTTATCGCGTGGCCGTATTTTAAAAATTGATGCTCAATTTGCATTGTAGCAGACGCGACACCATGGCACACTCCTCATCGCAATCGATAAAACTTCATTGCGTTCGGAATTACTGTTGTTTACTAGTTGTTTTTGCTTGCGATTCAGTCAGCATAGACATGAATTTTCTGTTAAATATAATAAATTAATGTTGACTGCTTTTCGCTCTATCGCACACGCACGATTTCTGTGGCCACTTGATTGTTTACGAAGGCAGACGCAGTGTTATGACAATTGGGATCTAAATTATGTTCGCCTTAGTAACCAGCGTTAAATAACAAACTATTGTTGGCGTTGTCATTATTCATCAGATTTCATCAATCATTCAAATTTCAGAAAGGCATTCACTCAAACCATAATTATTCCATTCATTTATTCGTCAAGCCAATCATATTAATTTATTTGCGCCACCAAAAACGCGAGAAAATTCAATGAACTCCATGAAAATCATCGACGTAATTAGTTGCGCAAGGGTTCACGCTGCTAGAAACTCACTTTTGTGCAGACGTATCACTTTCAGAGCCAAATTTATTTAAATATTTCGCTGGTAAATGCGGAATTCTTTGAGGTAGTGTATATTGCGTAAGACAATAGACACAAATGTCATTCAAATGAATTTAAATTGCAAATGAGCACGAAACAGTCAAAAGAATCGTCTTGTTTTATGCTGCGGATTGAACGTTTCTTAAAAAAGTCAATGTTGAGTATAACATGAACAAAGGCATGTGAATCTAATACATTCACTCTAATGCATCTTTAAATAGATTTGATATGTTTTTTTCTGAGCTTCATCATAGAAATTAACCGGCCGTAGGACTGTAAACATACATTAGGTAGATTATCGTAACATTTTGGCTGCTTGCGAGAGCATTTCATTTATTATTTGCATCTCGAAAGCCTTCTTTCATCTTTGAAATATTCAAATACACATAGTGCGCCAGCGAAGAACTCTCTCTCTCGCTCTCTCTCTCTTTCTGTATGTGCGTGATGTAATTATGCGCTCTTGGCAAGGCATAATTTTTTCCTGTTTTCCGCACGATGCTTTGACTTTTGTCGCTGTCGAGTGCCGATTTTGAAATGAGAGGTTAATGATTAATGCAGAAGTTGTTACGCTTGAACACCCATAATGTAATGCAAATATTTTCCAAGTGACATTGACCAAGAACAACAAAATAATGCGACCATTATTTTGTATTTCAAGCCAACGATGCAGAATAAGTACTTGTCATAAATAAGAATAAATTTGTGGATAAAGTATATTTGTTTTACGCCAGCCCGTTCGTTTTTGTATAACGACAACGTATAAAAAACTGATGTTACATGAAACGATGATAAAAAAACTGATGATAATGACACCACTGATAGAGAGAGAGAGAGAGAACCACAGACCATCATATTCTTAATTATGACGTGAACAAACAATGTTTTTATTGTTTAAGCATCTATTATGTCATTTAACACCCTTTCCTTCTTGGTCACACACTCTCACTCTCACTCATTGAATGACCGCAATTAAGTCGTGTTATTTAAACGCTTTTTTACGACATTTTCCATCTTCATTCTGAATATCAGGTACAACAAACGAGATCTAATCAAATATTTATTACTAGAGTCGCTTTGAATTCCTAATTACACTCAGAATGGGACAACAGAATTCCAACGATTTCAATAACTTAAATCCTGACATGGTTGGACAACTCGTGATAAAATTAGAAAATTTCCACCCGTAAGACCTTAATAACTTATCTAATGGATTTTATCTGCCAATGAATTGAAGTGTCTCTTGAATACATATTCGGATAAAGAAACTCTCGTTACTAGTTAATTATATATAATTTGCATTTTACATCACAGCGATACCACAATTTCGAATGGAAGTGACATGTCCGTAGTGAAATAACCATATTCCAACGTACGCAATGGATTGTTCGACACATTTAATAGATTTTTAAATATTTAATGAGTACCTTTCACTCACAAGATTGGAATACATTGTATAACTGAAGTTCTGAATGAATATATTTACATTCTATACAGAATTTTACATGATATATTTTCGAGAGTACCTTTAGATGATAAATCGATTCAAATATGTCGAAATTAATGTCAACTTCAAATCTATGATATATTGCTTACTCTATAATAATATGTATAAACTTTGTTTTTCGAAAATATTGCTCAATAATCGAATATTTTTGTGTCACTCGATTATTTCAGCTTCGAAAAATGTCCTTTTTCTGTAAAAAAAAAATGTTTGCCATTTTTTTGTGAGCATTAGAGGTGTGAGCCATGTATGAAATTTAATAAACTCGTTATTATTGGCTATTTAGCATTTTCTCCATATTCGCTCTGCAAGCCTTTTTAATCAAGCGGAAACATGAACATGTTGAAAATCTGTGCGCGTCTATGTCTATCAGATGTGTTCTATTGAATTACAATGCATGAGCATTGCTTAGGATATAGACAAATCCAGAAAGAGAAATACGGTGAGACCATGTGTGTTTATGCAGCGATATCTCGCGCGCGTGATTGTGCATATAAACGGAATGGTGTGTGAAAAGAGAAAATCGAAATTTGTACCAGGATAACAGAAATTCGAATGAAATATGAACCCTCGTGTACCATAATATAGTTAGCATGCGGCGAACTGTTTGCCAAGCATTTGAAATAAACTGTTTACGGAGCATTCAATTGTGAAATCGGTGGGGGTAACAGTATCGGTTAAGAAATAAGGGACAGCTCAATTCATTCACACTCTTACACTTTCAGATAGAAGTGTTGACAACATAAAAATGGGAAAAGTCCAAGTCTCATGCTTCTCTGTCTCGGTTTAATCTAAAAGGCGCAGGCAAATTCATGCACAGTACATATAAAAAACTATATGAAATCGTTTTCTGCAACCAATTTTCGTTTTTTGATCTTTGTTCGAAGCCATTGCACAGAAACAGTTGCTATCTTGAATGTGGTTGCCCTTTAGTCGGATGCGTTTTCCGTCTTCAAAGACCCTAGTCATCGCTTCTGGATTTCCATATATCTAATTCAATTCTATCTTCTTGCTATCTTCATAAAACACACACACAGCGAGCAATTTTCTCCGATCAGCAAAAATATTTCTGGATAAAAGTCGAATCTTCTGTTCATTATGTTCATGTGCAGCAGTTTTCCCATTCTCTCTTCCGTTAGTATTTATGCGAATAAGCGAATCCACAACGAATATTTGGATTGTTCGCTATT
This sequence comes from Obolodiplosis robiniae, assembly GCA_028476595.1. NCBI lineage: Eukaryota > Metazoa > Arthropoda > Insecta > Diptera > Cecidomyiidae > Obolodiplosis > Obolodiplosis robiniae. The sequence goes on along the minus strand of CM052014.1, from coordinate 10,641,133 downwards.
TGTCGTTGCGCTTAAGACACACAATCAAGCGAGTATTTATTTGGGATCTATGTGCGATGTAACTGTGTGTTTGTGTCGAGGGAGAACAAGTCATCGACGAGGTGAGGAGTTCACTGCTCGTTTTACATTGTTATATTATAAAAATTTATGCGTTGCTATATACTTTGTTTATGATTCATAACAATTTTGACGATGCATGAAATGCACATGCGCCGCTCCGTCATCCAACACACACAGGACATTTGTTCTCAACTCCAATGCCAATTCAAACATTCATCTTCCTTGAATTCGGCCGTTCAAATTGAATGAATTTTATTTTATCGTTTATTTGAGGGGGAAAATGTGTGAAAAATAGATTTTGATCAATATTTTATAATATAATCACAGATAAAAAAAAAAATGTTTCAAAAAAAAAAAGGCCTGGAATATCGATGAAGAAAAAAGGTTCTTTCGTCTAATGAAGCGATCGTGCCTATTATACTGGCCTCATAATTTATATAAACAAATTATTAGCCAGCATGTAGTGTGGTCTATGATTGGAAGCGATACACACAACAGCGAAATGAACGCAAAAATAGGGAATCCGTAAACACATGTAGTGCTCGAATATAAAAAGTGTCGTCTATATACAGACACGCACACCAGCACAGCAATTCCTTTGCTCTCTCTTTGTTGCAACGCTCCCGTGAATGACATTTCAATGCTATCAGCTGGCTCTGTGCGGCATTTCACTCTCTCATCGGATCTGCAGTGCCGACAAACAAAAACTAAGAGAGAGAGCCAGAGCGACGAAGAAGTGAATCAAAACGAATCTGAATTAAAGCCAATTCATTCTGGCTCTCTCGTACATATCTGCTCACACGTATACATGCATAGCGTTGGTGTTCAATGGTAACCTGAGAATCGATATTGTATGCGGCAAACGTAAGGTTGCGAGTGTATTGTTATTCTTCGGCGCTTCCACTTACAAGAAACAACAACGCACACATGCCAACGCTCTGTTATCGAGCCACAAGCATTCTAGTGTTGGTGATAGTACATTAATAAAGTAATGGCGGCCGCTCTACACAGCATTCACATACACGGAGACGCACGTTCACAACCATTCGTACACATCGATGTCTGCATATTCGCTCAAAAAGAGTCCAACAACTACTCAGTGTTTTCTATGAAGCAAACGATACACAACACACCAAAAAAAGAGCCGACGAATCGCGGTTTCTCTCAATTTTTATTATTAATTTCTGTATTTCAGTGTTTGTATTATCGAAAAATTTAGTGTTTATTGTGTTTTTTTAATGTGATGACCGCGTTTTGAATGATTTTTTTATCCAGAGACAAATTGTTTAGCGTCAAATACACATAAAGAAGTGACGGGCGGGCGACATTGTTTTGTTCTTTCCTTCGGTAAATCGATAAATGTCTTGCGTGCATTTGAAACCAAAGTGTCAGTTTTTTATTTCGGAATTGATTTTTCAATCATCTATTGCATCCGTTTTGACAGTAATAAATTCAATTATGAGCAAAAAGTGAGTTTATTTCATCGAAATCCATGCAATTGCTGCACGTAATTGTGATTGAATCGCATCAAATCCCATCAAATTCGTAATTTAAATCACAGATTGATTGTGTCACTTGACGTTGAATAAACAATCCCAAAAGCGAAAGAGGAATAGTGATGTGAATGAAATCCATACAAAACAACACTTGCAAATCGGCTATCAATGCATTCGTAGCATCACATATATTTTTGGATTAATTCCGAGAACTTGTTTTTGGCTATAAAATCATTTGTTTACTACGAAATTTGTACAAACCGTAGCGGCATTAATCGTGTTCGTTGGCACGCTCTGTTTCCACGGTACACACAGTCTGCGTGCGTCTCTGTGTGTCTGAGTGCATGTGCAATTCCGACGATATTGCACACACTTTGATGCAATTGGTACACAGCAACGAGACAGTGGAGTTTATGTGAAATAAGTGGCTAAAATGTCGATGACATTTCTCAACAGTAAAGTCTCTTTCATGCATTTGTGCATTGCATAGCATCGCCGCAAGTGACGCCGTTTATGCGTACCACAAGCGTCTGTCAACATACAATTAATTGATTTTACTTATATTTCCATGTCACTTTAAATTGCATGCAATTTATGGGACAATTCAATGCAATTTAATGCTAAGACATGGCCATAGACTCTCACTCAAAGCGAACATTAAACTGTGCAAATCTCCAGTGTGTAATTTCATTTTTTTCTATATAATTTGACTCTCAATTCATCCATAACGAACTGAAACGACTGCCAAATGCGCGTGTTGGGAATCGAATCTATATATTCTATCATACAAAAAGATAAAAAATGACGACACATAAAGTGAGCACCATTTTTTTCAAAAGTCATTTGAGTTAATGAAAATTGAAGCATTGCATGCTTTCGCCACCGTAAAAAAAGTGGAATTCGTGATTTTGATAATCTTATTTCGTCGTCGACATAATCCACTCTCTCGGTCGACATACATGAAAGGATCAAGCGAACAAAAAGTGCCGATTTCGAGAGCATCGACATAAAAACACCGAGATTAGAAGATTGCATCGAAAGTCGACAACAACGACCATGACCAAATCCATTTGGAATACGCAAAGTGAATACACAACACAACATACGGCCGAAAGAGAGCGATAGAACGAAAAAAGAAAACTAAAAGCGGTCGCAACGACAAAACCAAAAATATATTAATTATCTGGCTGTGTGGCGTGATTCAATTAATCACCGAATGTCGGATCCAGCATAGTGGTTTTTCACTTTTTTAAGGCTCTTTCTCTTCGCTATTTTGTGTACATGTTTTTGGTTGCTGCACGATTTTTCGTATTTGATTGTGCGGTGCGAGCGCGGTGTGTGTGTGAGCATTTTTTTGAGTGCAGCATAACACTCACGAAACCAGCAGTTACCAGTCAAATTCATTAAGTGTAGGTGTTGAAAATTGATATCAAAAAGCTGCACCATAAACCACAGACTCCACATTTCATGCTTAATTATTCTAAAGCAGTGAAGAATTGATGTTCGTGAACGAAAATACAACGCGTAAGAGTAAAAGGAAACTTATTGTGTAGATAATATTCTTAGGGTGAATTCAATTGAATGGAATCTCATAAAGAGAGTGTTTTGCTTTGTGTCGTATCGAGTGTGTTGTTGTCAATAAAAATATCGAGTATTTCATGATTACGAATTCTTTTGCTTTCTGTTTGTGTGTGATTTGAAATATTAAATTGCGAGGATAAAAGAACCAAGCGAGACATATTCGGAATTGTTAGACCGTATTGTTGCCGCACAGAATCAATTCATCGTTCTTCTGATCTTTTGTCGCACAATTGGAGTACCAATCAAACGAGTAAGCAAATCTGTTCTTCATTTCCATTCTGCATTTTTCAGCGTCTTGGTCAACACATGCAATTTAAATTGCATCGAATTTGATACAAAAGACGTTTAAAGTGAAACAAGATTTCGTTCTTTTTTTCGTCGTTCGTTAGTCAAGTTACGGGGCTTTTAAATGCGTCGGCTTCGTTTTTTTTTTTTTTTTTTTGCTCGATTCAATTTGATATTTACAAAATTTGCGCGCTTGCGAGTGATTTGCATTTTATTTCAGCTTGAAATTACATTTGGATCGACCCTCTTTTATTCATACTTTGCGCGCTGCTCGCGAATGTTCTTTCGTGTCGGCCGTTTCGAGTTTCCATCGTTGGATTCAAATTGAGGCACGAGATAGTAACCACATTAGAGACAGAGAAAGAAAGAAAGACATTTAATGCGTGCGGAATACATTGCCATTGATATTCAATGGAAATATGCAGCATATACACATAGTGAGTGAGTGGTGATGGCAACGAAACGAACGTCAAGGGACACGTTAAGTGCATAAAATGACATAAAATGTCGCCCACACAATCATAACTGCTAACACACAAATTAAGTGCAATGTGCTACAGTGTATTTGATAAAGCCAATAGCAAGGCACCACTCCAATCCGTTCGCTGGTTGTACGCGAGAGCCGCACACAACGAGGAAATATAACAAAAAGAAGATTTATGCTTCATTTAAAAAATTAATTTTTATCTCTTGAATTTGGATTGTGTTGAATAAACAGACGTCGAACGGACGAACTAGTGCAAACATGCGCTCACAGAGAGCATAAACCAACACACACAACACACACAGTCAGTCGAACCGGCGGTCGCTCAATCTTGGACCAAATGACAATTTAGTTGGAGCAAGCTATCTCGATATGTGTAGGATGCTCAATTGGACTCGTTTTCCATCTTAAGTGTCTGATTTCATGTCTCAATGGCTTTTTCCGAGTCGTTCTTTTCTTCCAATTCATTTCAGTGTCTCACTTACGATATTTTGCCGTCTCTATCTTGTTTACGTTTATTTATGATTCGCTCCGTCGATTTCAATTCAATTGAATTTCAATGGCGAAAGAGTGAAAAGAAGAGAATATAAGCTACACAGGCTCTCTCTCGCACACACTAGAAATTGCAAAGGAATAACGTGGAATAATAAGTGAGATAATGAACAAAAGTGAACGAGTGGTGATGTTTTATTGGACGTCAAGTGTGAAAGGCCTTTTGTGAGTAAAGCCATTCAATGTTCCATAATGCAATGACGCCCGCACAATGAGAAACATTTACTACAAATCGATCTATTGAGCACTAGCTGCTCTCTCTCACCTAAACGTCAATGCCAATCTTCGCATTCATTCAGCGAGTTGAATGAGCAATCGAAGAGATTCAATTATAAAAATACTCAAATGTAAATCAATCAATGGCATCTTCAGTTCGTGCTGATGGCAGATCTCATTTTTCATTTGAATTTGTCAGGCGTTAACTTATGAATTCATTCACTAGAAAACTACGACAACATCCCTGCTTTGACATTCAATGCAATGCCCATCGATATCGATATTCATTCATCTCTTTGAGTATTCATCGTTTCTCTTTCGTCTGCCTTTTTGCCTTCACTTACGTTTGCTGACTTCACTTCAATAAAAATGAGTATTTAGAATTCTGTCATTTTCATCATTCAAATTTCGTTTCTTTTTAGAACCTTCCTTTTTCTGAACTAAGGGTGTTAAACAATCAGTTCTGGAAAATTGATAAAGAATTTCAATGACAAAAAGCCGTACCATTTTGATGGGGTTTCAAAAAACTTTGAAAAATGTTAGAAAAGATATTGCATTATAACGATTTCTTTTATATGTTTAACAAGCTCCTTTGTTGTTTACTGATCTCAAATCCCTTCAATATATAAAAAATAGCTTCAAATGAACCAATTTATTTGTTTTATGAAATTTTCAACACATTTAGTAAATACGTTACATGAAAAAGGGATACAAAATGTTTTCCATTAATTCCAAACGATTCCAATCGATTCTAGTCGATTTCCATCAATTTCCGATAAAAATATTGTTAACCATAAATCGATTCGGACGATTCGACAGAAAGTAATACATGTAATTTTCGTCACCCACACAAAAAAACGAGTAATTAGCGTTTGATCTCTTCACTAAAATAATCAAAAAGGTAGATCAATAGCAAAGATACAAAAGAAACCCTTCGTTAATAATAATGTACAAACAGGTAGCTTTTTTTGGGTGCCTGATGGAATCCATTGTGGATTTTTTTAGTAGATTGTATATCGTTCATTATTTAAAATTAATTTGTCATTTTCAGGTCGACAAAATTAAATTTGGTAAATAATGAAATTCCATAAATGCGTTTTTGTTCGCATTCAAACAAAAACAAACTAAAAGCCCATTAATCAATAAATGGAATGTACATTGCACGTATTTTTCATCGAAATTGAATTCGACCTGTATCTGTTTGAAGCAGATGAATTTAACTCGTGTTTGGCGAACACAAAGGCAATGCGAAGTGCCCGATGGAATTGAAACGACACATCGCTTGTGAATGTATGTGTGTGAATTCAAAAGAGGGAGGTTAATCGAAGAAATTCGAGGCGATACCATTTTTCAAAAGCTCACAAACCCTTCTTCTACTATTCGGAGCACACGACATGAGTGTTAACATGAGCTCAATGAAAGTAGATTAGATTTTCACGCCGGAAAAAGAGTGAAGCCGGAAAACGGACGAAAAGAAAAAAATATTGATTTTAATATATCTTCAAACGGCCCTTTTTTGCTGCAAAACTTGTGCTCCTCATTGCTTGTTTTCTGTTTCGATTTCTTTTCAGTTATTTGGGCAAAACCACACAGCTCGGGCTGGTTAATACGAATAACTCCGTTTCCATTAATGCACGTAAAACGACGAATATTCGATAGGCCAACGGGAAAATATGTTGTTTCCCGTTTATTTTGTAATATTGCATATGTCCACATCGATCGCACACAAATTCTTGTTTTTCACCAAATTCAATTTGGCCAGTAAAGCGTGCACGGGCACAAAATCGATTCGAGAGAGCACAGCCAAATTGTCTAAACGAGATGTTCAGATAAGCGTGTTTGGAGCATTTGTTCGAAATAAATCCATTTAAAGATGTTAAGCGTTCGCACCGTTTGCATTAATTGTTGCTGTAGTCCGTTTCTTACGCCATATTCTTGCCTTTACTTGAATAAATTGTTTGACTCGGATGTTAAGCAGGTCAGATGTGACTTAGGAGCAGCTATAAGATTGTCGAAAATATAATGGATGAGTCGGCCAGCACACATCGACGAAAATGGCATGAGTGTAATTATTCATTGCAGCAGAAAAAAGGCTATCGCTCATATTATATATTAATTTGACATTGCTCATAGTTTTACTAATATTCAATACTTCATGACAATCCCAATCTAAAATTGCTTGAAAATGCCTTATATCTTTATTTACCTTTCGTTGTGTGTCTTTTTATCTATTTCGGCCGAAAATACTCTAAATTCCGGACCATTCTTGGGATATTGTGTTTTCAAAATAAATATTAGATTTCGCTGCGTCATCCACTTATAAAGATATATGTCGAGCGTTAGACTAGCATTTGACCTAAGGCAAAAAAAAAAAAAACACAACCGACACGCTTCTGTTCAATTCATCATTGTTAAATAAACGATTCGGTTTGATGTGTACTAAACAAACATGAGCCGATCCACAGACCAATATACTCTCAAAAAGAGTAAATTGGTTTTTCACATAACAGAAGCTTCTTCCACTTCGGCTGCTCTTCCTTCGCTCGATACTAGAAACGACTTCAATTCCGAAATATTTCCAATGAAATTCGACTATTGAAATCAGTTAGAATGTTATCTTTTCATCTTTTTCAATCGATAAAAACATCTAAATTGATTTGAATTTATGAGTTGAACTTGATCCACCGCAAAAACATTCGACTGAATCGCATGTAAAACTTAAATTGATGCTTAATGCTGTCGACTCGACGCCAACTTTTCAAGAGCACTGATGAAAACCGATAATTTCTAATAAAAACAGTGTGTATGTCAGACAAGAGTAACACGCGGATTGAAAAGTCCCGAGGCTGACACCTAGATGACGCCTGTCAAAATTTCATGACAATCTGACGTTTAGTTCACAAGTAAACAGTGGTTTTAGTGAAGCATTTAGTGTGATATTTTCAAAAAAATGGATTGAAAGCAATTTCGTGTGTTGATTTATCATTGTTTTTTGATGGGAAAAAATACCGTCACAGCAAAATCTTGGCTTGATAAATGTTATCCGGACTCTGCTCCATCGAAAGCAACAGTGGAACGATGGTTTGCTGACTTCAAACGTGGCCGTACAGACACCGATGATGCTGAACGCTCTGGTCGTCCAAATGAGGCAGTTACTCCAGAAAACATCCGAAAAATCCTGAAAATTGTTCGAAGTGATCGTAAGCTGAAATTGCGTGAGATTGCTGACATCGTAAAGATATCAACGGAACGTGTACATCATATTTTACATGAACATTTAGGTATGAGAAAGCTATTTTCGAAATGGGTGCCGCGTTTTCTCACGCTCCAGATCTGGCCCCCAGCGACTATTATCTGTTCAAAGATCTCAAGAAAATGCTCCGTGGAAAAAGATTTGGGTCAAATGAAGAAGTTATTGCCGAAACTGAAGCTTATTTTGAGGGTCTTGACAAATCGTACTATAAAAAGGGTATCGAAATGTTAGAGAAACGCTGGACTTATTGTATCGCCCTCAAAGGAGACTATCTTGATGAATAAAGTCGAATTTTGCCTAAAAAATTTATTTTTCTTAGTTAGCCTCGGGACTTTTCAAACCACGTGTTACCTATGGCTCTGAAGCTAAGAATAACTCTGTTTAGTTGATTTGTTTTCGTTATTCGAAATAGAATGAAATAAAATATAATATCAATTTGCGATCCATAAACTATTAATAGATTCGAAGAATTCGACGATAGTATTTCACTTTTGATGAAAAAAATTTGAAATAATTGAAATAATCGATCGTAAATGTTTTCTTTCCGTTGCTCATTCTCGCACATGATACAGTCAACCAATGTTTCCACGTTACGTTAAACTATGAAATGTAAACTGATATTTTGAATAATCCGATTTTGATGGAAACCATTGCTCGGATCACAAAGCTAACGAGCGAAACGATAAGAGTCGATGGAATTTAGTATATTGTTCTCTTTGATTAATATTCATAAGCGCTTGAGCGCGATGCAGTTTTGGGTTATGGGTCAATAGCCGAACGAACGCGAGCACATGACGCAATTATAAAAAATGAATAAGAGTAAACGAAAAATGAGCAATTAGCACCAGAGCCATGCTATGTATTGCATGGTGCACGAATATTTTTGGAATATTTCTTTTATTATTCAAAACACATGTGGAGAAGCAAAGGCAAAAACCATTTTCGGATACTTTCAAGCCCGCTTGCACTAGCATTGGATGCGCTTGACTGGAAAGAGCATGTGTTCACCGGGATTGCATTGTCGTATCCGTTGCTCGTTTAAAATTTGTAAATGTTAATGCATCTTTAATGCGTTTGAATGCTTTGCCACGATGAAATACGTGTGTCATTTACGGTCTAGCGAAAAGGAAAAGCGATTCGGTGAACTGGTGTGAACATATGCAAAAATAAAATAAATTCGCTTTTAATTTATTGATGTCGACAAACGGCTAAACAGGACGACGAATATGGCCCACCACTTCGAAGATACAAATATGAGAGAGAAAGAGAGGATGTGCAAAAATTACGATATTCAAATTAAATTGCATCGTTAAATTTCACACGAAACAAACTTTTCTTATGAATATGCGGCAACACTGTACGTACAGTCGTACACTCTGCGATTACGGCCCGCTTCTCCGTTTTTTGTGTGTTCTTTGTATTTTTGGTGAAAAACAAAGCACAAGACCAACGAGTTTATCTTTACAAAGAATAAATGAAAATGCACTCGGCTAGGAAAGCTCTATGCTCTCAGAATGAGTGAAAAAAATGTGTGTGGCTCGACGATGCATGGTGCCATTATAATGAATGCATTAGAGAGAAGTGCAAAATTCTGATAAAATGAACAATTTTATGCTGCTAATTGCTTTCTTTAAAATCGTTTACACCATAATCGTGCGCATGTAAATATTCAGCGTTAACTTTTCATTTTTATCCGCATGAGAGATAGCAAGCACGCATTACGATTCATTTGTGTTAGCCGCACCATACCTATGTGTGAAAACACAGCACCTCTATGTGCAATCTGAAATGCATTGAAGAATGTGCGACACATGCACGAGCAAGCGAGAGAATTAAATAGAACAATAATCGCAGAACAAGCCACTCCAAGTCCTAGTTGATCTTTCAGGAAAAATGAACGAACACGAACGAACAAAAAACAAAACGCACAGCAATTCTCCGAGCATTTCAATGGTAATGAACTTTGAGAGCATGATTAATAATGGAACACACTACACGATGACTCTATTTTCATGGCGGCGAATACAAAGGAAAGGCTGCGCCAGAAGTTGCATCGCTTAGATAAAAATAGAAGAAAAGTTCGCACAATGGACTATACATAAATTATATGGGAAAATGAAATAGAATCATGAAACATTCAGCTCGTAATTCTTTTAAGAGCCTCCAAAGTGTAAGAAAGAAAGGGAGTGACGCGCATAATATTACTCGTCACTACCCGTTTTTGTGATTCGAATCTCGATAAAAAGTGCATAGCCACTAGAATCAACCTCAAGGCTTGCAATTTTTCAAATATCCAACTGTTGTTAGAAAGACTTCCACTTTGGAGCGTCAACATCCGGGAACAAAGAGTAAAGAGTCTTTGCTAATGATATGGAATTTTTATAGAACTGCCTACTTCGACCCAAATCAGATTCACCAATCTCAGTTAATTTCATTTTTGACAACTTCAGCCATTTGAAACAACTCATTTCAATCTGCTCAATTTCAAAAAGTTCGCTGAATTTGTCCAGCTTGCTACAATTTCCGATTTTTCTCCTCTTCAAATGCAATGATAATTTTGGTGTGTCCGTGATGTTTTTATCAATGATATTTTTGTTTTTCACTCTGAACACTCGTTACCTCACAAAAACCAACAGAAACTAGCTTATTATAGCGACATTTCGACATCTCCAAACAGTTCTTTCGAATATATGTTAATTTTTTCAGTTTATTTTATGATTTAATATCCGTTTTGTTGCCAAAATATTAACAAAATGTGGTTTTCATTTCAGATTGATGATTTGAAGAAACCGCAAAAATCAGTTTTGTTCAAAAAAACCTAAACGTAAGTAGACATTTTCTACAGTATTGATGTGAACAAACAGAAGAGTTTTTTTACAAATATGATATTGTCAGTGTATAATATTTGACGTATCGAATGTGTACTTCGGGCATAATTTGATAAAATTAAATAATTCACGAACGAGAGAGAGACGTCTCGCCATGAGGAGAAGGAAGAAAATATTGGGGCAATGTCATAAAATCAGAAAATCTTTTAGTTTGCAAAATGTGGTTGGTTTTTGAATGTCAAAACCACCAAACAGACGTGCTTATTTCTTGTAAACAGCCCTACAGACGAATGCGAGCGAGCGTTCGAATGGAATAAACCGTGAATAACCAAGCTATGATAGGCCAGACATGCATGCCCGCTGGGAATATTGAAAGTATATGTCTCGAGTTTGTCATAAAAATTCAACTGCGAAAAATCACGAAAACAACAGCTTACATTTTATTCTCTCGCTCTCTTTCTCACACAAACACTCTCTTGAACTCGCTTTGACATTGCAAGCCCATATGCAAATATTTCGATAGCTAATAATGGGAGAGAGCGTGCGCCAACGTGTATGCCATTATTTATTCTATGCTCAAGTGAATATCATGTATCACGGCACAAGCACGTACCGTTCAAATGAAATTAGAAAATGTGCACACAATGAACAAATAAAATGGGCGAAAATAATTCCATATTCAAACAAGTGTGTCCAAATGTTTAGGCGAATAATGTGTAGTTTTTCATTCATTTGGCCAAACTAACAAAATGTTCCAATGTGCGTTTCCCCGCAAAAACTAATTTTTGGGGAATTTCGAAATGGATTAGCATGTCATAATTGAAATAAAATGTTTGGATTTCATTTTGAATGTAAATTGAATAGGAATCCAGGATATTTTATGTGGTTGATTTTATTCATTTCGTAGCGCGTGTGCGTATTTGTTTATTTGCATCGAATTTGTTTGTTTGCATCGAATTTGTTTTATGTGCGATGCAAACACACATACACACAATTTTCCAGCGAATTAATTATCAAATGGAATAAAACAAAACAATCTAAAATTTCATTTCGAAATCATTGCCAATTTACTTCTGACCACATCCATGTTTATGGTTTACATTTCCGTCAAACCGCAAAAATCATCATTTTGTTGTCATGTTGAATCAATAAGATAAATAAACATACACATTTCAAAACGAAACAGCTTGCACATCGTTTATTTTCTACCATATTTTTCTAATTTCCTTTTCAAATAAATTAAAATTCGACGAATTTTGGACCGGTGGGTTATTTGTGTTTGACCAAATCAATTGTGTTGTGTCCTAACATCCGTCACATTGCACAACCAAATAAGCGGTTCTTTTCAAACAAATTCTTTCATTTGATGAAATAATGCATTTTTCCGGGAATTCTCCATGAAAACCAACAAAATAAGTCGACTGGGTCTATTTTTATTCCTATTTTTAGGTTTGACTCAGCTCAACCATAATTTGTAGCTTTGGCAAAGCATTGAATTTGTGTGACATAATTCATTATTTCATGCTGTTGTTTCGCAGCCATCTCGAAGCGCACTCCCATACACTCTGATGGCACGCTCAACTCCAAAATAACTTGTAATTGCACATCATTTACAGCTCCAACCAGCGATTATAAATGTTTCAATTGGAAATGCTTAGGATTAAATGAACATGAAAAAACACACATGCAAAGTCATAATCATAGAACAACATCGATACAGTTGCATAAAAATGTGAATTTATTCAATAATTCGTTAAAATGATGTGCGTATTGTTGTTTGGCTATGCAATTCACTGAAGCCAGTTGACTGAAATGCCAACGCCGCCACTGCTATTTATTACATCCATAAAAAGCAAACAATTTATTGCTCACTCCAATTTGCTTTATTTAACTCAATCTATGAATATGAATTTTATATCCCTCGAAAATGGCGAGCTGCCTCTTACTTCTTTTTTCATTTACAATGATTTGTTTTGCATACAATTTATGCAATTGCATTTATTATGTGATAAGGATACTTCAGAACTGGCTTAACATGAAGAATGGACTAGCATTTTATGGAATAATGTATTCATTTCGGTATGAAAAACGGTCATGAAGTCATTTTTAAATATTCCATGATCCGAAAACGGTTTATATTGATTACGTTTTCGGATACCAATGAAATTATAAATTCTTTAAACACAATTACGTCGGACAAATCGACGTTTACAATTATCGTTCTTGGAAGTTGTACAAATCAAGTCAAAAATTATATCCCATTTAGTTTTCAGCATGGCGTTTTCAGCGTCTTTTTTAACTTTCCAATCAACTTTCAACCACGCATGAGGAGGTCTGAAATAATTCTACTGAAATAGTTCGAACATTGTGCGTGTGAAGATCACTCGCGTGAAATATTCCAACATTTTTCAATTAGTTCTCAACATAATTTATGGTATACTTTATTCATTATACCATTATTGTTATTTTATTATTATCATGATTCTTTGTCAAAATACAAAAAAAAAGAGAGAAGAGAGAGCAAAACAAACTGTTTCGTTTTTATTTCGAAGAGATTTAACATTTGAGGCTCAAAATAGAATGTAAGAAAATATCAAAGTATGCATTCGTGTATGCGACGAGCATTAAGATTTATTGGTCATGATAAATAAACAAAACCATTTTTTATGGTTATGTCGAGCAACTAAGAAGATGACATTGAAATGTGTGCTGGCTTTTATATACACATATGTGACTTTATGTGATTGTGCGTGAACTTCGAAAGCAATGCTTTATCAATTTCAATACATATCGCGCATTCGACATTTTTTTTTCCATTGTCATTTGCTCACACTTGCTTCGAAATCATTTATATTTTTTTGTTCATTGCCGCTGTAATCGCTGTGCAATGAAACGCATGTGTTCTATTAACAATTCGAAATAAATGAACGCCAGTTGAGAATGTTCAGCGAATGGAGATAAATGGTCGTGTTCATTTTGTGTGTGACTATTTTTATGATCATATTTAATCTATCTAGTTTTTATAAAGTGTTTGCCCATGCTTGTGTACACTGCAAGCTAAAGACAGAATATTATTCCAGCGAACTAGTAAGCCTAATCGTTTCACGTATTCCATGAATCACATCAAAAATACAAATATTTTGATTTAGATTCGTCTTGATTACACAACGAAATCACGGCTCAAACACATTCTGTAATCAAAAAGCATCTCCAAAAAATGGGTGTGAATTTAGTTTGTGTAACAACTCGATCAACCGAAGCAAATATTATGCGCTGAGCTCATTGAACCTATACGATGTTATCTGCAGCGATGAAGAAGACTCATAACTGCTTACAATCTGATTGGAGGAGGAGACTAATTTTCATTCGGACAGTTCTTTCGGCCTCAAGTGCTCAACGCATCACAAAAATGACCAAAATTCGATTTAGATAAGAAAGAAACATCGAAGATTGCACAGATCCGTGAAAAACATTCATATTACTTTTTTTCCATCCTCAATAGAAAAATAGGGAAGATTTCTTTTCAATGTGCTCGCATATTGCTTCCATGATTGCAGTACCATTATTCTTCTGTACACTTTCCGCATTATTCAAAAGGCTGCGATGAGCTTGACAAAAATGTGTAGCGAACAAACATTTTCCTCATCCAAATCACGAATTATTGGAGGGTATCGCCACCGCCTTCGTCAAACACCCGAAGAATTTCAATCCAATTCGCTGCCACAATGAATTTGATCGAAGTGTTTGCATAGACATGCGTAGCTCTGTTTGATAAAATCGAATTCGCTGCCTTAATCAATAAGTGTTAAAATAAATAGCGTCATTTTTTAGCTACGCTCCAAGCATTCCCTGTCTAGCAGACAGTTTTTACTTATATTTTCCAGTTCAAGAATCTTCGTCTTTTGTAATCAATATGAAATATTCCCGCCATTCTATAGGACAACGACAATTTTCACGCGAAAAAATGCGGATAGTAATGAATCGAATGAAAGTGGCGTGAAATCCATTCCGAAGAATGATGACACATGCAAAACGGCTTTTGTTATTTTTCAGCGCCATTGAGAGGCTGAAATGCAATGAAAAAAAAAATCAATATTATCTCCAAGGAGAAGTGGCTCAATTATTGATTTATTTCAATATTTGACAATATTTAATAAAGAATCTTTAAACTCCCAAGAAGTGTTAAAACAATAAATTGTACAATAGATGTAATTGTTACGTTTCAATCGTCAGTGTTTGATGCCGCAGTAGTTTTCCCTAGTTTTTTGTCATTCAAATGCCACTTCCACTTGCGGCCTGTTCAAACGATTGCGTGGGCTAAACTCATTACTATCTATAATTCACAATCAATAATAAGCGAACATCTTAAATGAATTCTGGCATGTTAACAACCCGAATTCACAGAACTTTTACGACAAACATTTTGTACATAAGAAATTAGACATTTGCTCTAGACATTCAACAGATATAAGTTGACGGTAGCGTGTACTTCGTGTTTGCCGTCCAGGAAATTTATTACTGAGTTGCAAAAAATGCTTATCACAACACATATGCCATTTTTTCAGCAAATCATTTTTAACATTTTTATTTGCGTCACTTTCATTATTCACTTTATGACATTAAGAATTCAAATTAACTATCCTTACTTACTAACAGCTGAAATTGTCATGGTCTTTTCCAATTGATTCGGTTGTTCGTAGATTATTTTATCGTAGATAGCCTCCGGTTCCTTCAAAAAAATTGTGTTATGAATTTCCGCTTTTGTGACATTTTTCGTCTCCTGTTTCTTCACAAATTCATTTGTCGGGCACATATTTGATTTTGAAATTTATTCCTTCGATATATGAATTCGATCCAAAAATGATGTCTACTTTGATTCAAAAGAAGCGCGGCTCAAGGTGAAATATTCATGATTTTAATTTTCTACTGAATGTGAAGTCAACGTTGATCTCATGTCGTTAGTTTCAATTTTTTTCGTTCGCAATATGCAAATGACTTTTTTCGCCGACATTTCAATGTCGTGTGTTTTCTCGCTAATGAAACATCATACTTTTCCGGAAAATCCGCGTTGCAGCTCAATATTCGATCGCTTAGTGCCAAACGAATGACATTCACTGATGACCTTTTTTTGCTTTTTTTCTGCTCCCCAAAAATGATATCTGATTAAGTCATATGACTCGCAAATTTTTTCTTCCTTTTATCAATCACTTGCGAAAACTACGAAATCAGAACTAAATTTGTTTATCTCAGCTTGACATGATAGGTTTTATGTGTGATTTTTATTGAGATATTTGGATAATTCTCGATGCGCGAACGTCGCTTTTGCCAAACAAATGTCTCGTTGATCAATTTGCACGCGATGTTCACTCCTTGTTTATTTCCTTTCTAGTTTGTTAAAGCCTATCGGCATGCTGTGCTTCCTAAAAGCTAAAATCGAACCCACGCCCAAAACAAGCGAAAGCCTCGAGCAGCAAAATGGTTGGGGTCGTTTCAGTAGCGAGGAAAAAAACGCGATGTCATTATAACCAACGATGCGCTTAGAATGAAGCAAATAATAATAGATCAGGCAGGCAGAGCTGCCGTTTTATATCCGCTAAGCACATCATTAACGTCGGTGTTTACACCATTTACATAGTAGCCCGCGCATGTATGAGAATACAACAAATAATTTACGTATCGTAGATTTTCGAGTTTACGGAAATTGAATGGGTTTGCTCTGGATGTTTATCAAAACGATTGAAAATAATGGAAAAGCAGTTTATTTTTGGAGGAGATGTTGTGAATGGGAGAACGATCGGCAAAGTGGCGATATTTGTTTGGGTAAAAGATAAATTTTGTGAAAATGCGCGCAAGAATTTATTTCATTTTCAGCTTTATTCAAACGCGCTGGGTAATAATTGGTGTCATAACGAGAGAAGCAACCGACGAAAATCGTTCATAACAGAGGAATGTAACATTTTTGAGTGTCAACAATGTTTGAAAATTGTCTCCAAAGAGCTAGAAACAGAGATACTTTATTTACACAAACGCTTTTTCAGAAAATATTATTTATCAAAAGGTTTTCTTGGTTCGCGGCCTGTCGATAAATCATAGCGTCAATCATTTGCTAGAAGTTAATGGAATTCTCATTGCCGTTTCCGCTTCGATTACCATCGAACCATTAAAACACTTTTGGACATAGCCGAACATTTCACATCAAATAATATTCAAATTGAAAAAGAAAAGTTTTCAGTGCAAATACAGAGATAGAGCGAGAGAGCAGAAGGATGGAGAGAGAAATTACTTTTGTTACCGTAAGTCAACAAGCTCTAACCAACTGGTCCGAAGAAGCTTTGTGTCAAAAATATTTCCAACACTTTAAAGACACATTTTCTATAGAGTTTTTTTTAACTGAAAATTCCATTTATTTCTATTTTTATTCATGTCATTTTTATCATTAATAGAATTCGAAAATGTAATGACAGAAAAAAATGAGAGATCAGGTTGGGAATTAAACGTCAATGTCAACAGAGCTCATGCTCGAAATTTTCAACATTTTTTCATTAAATCATAGACGTCGATATGGAAATTGCCATTTTGCTTTCATGAAAGAGAATCAACATATGAAGAGATGATATAATTTGAGAATCACGGAACTCCAATCAATTTGCGGTATAAAATCGTGATGCACGTATTTGGCCGCCCGTTCTTTCTCTGTCCGACTCTGGCACTTGATCAAAAATGATCAATAGATTTTGACTGAACGAAAACCTATTAGTGGAATAATGTCTGATGGCTTTTCAACACATATTCCCAACAAACACATCATATTTTCAATCATGAGGACAACTCTTGAACGTTCCGGTGCATAAATCGACGCAATGAAATGTGCGGGCACATGGAGCGGGAGGCGCTTAATGACAAAATTTATAACGATCATTATTATGATGTTTGAACAGCGAATACAACAATCGGATTTACCTTTTGAAAATTACCAAATTGCTAGATGAAAATACAAAAGGGCTTAAAGTGACGATTTTCAATGAGGCTGCAATTTTGAGTGAAAAGAGGTTCAGAGATAGATAGAGAGAGAGAGAGAGAGAGAGAGAGAGAGAGAGCTAAAGAGCTTAAAAGTGAAAATAGCACATCCATCTATACACACAGAGACACAGTAGCCGTTGCATTGGCTCATGCAAAATGAGTGGCACCGAAACACGATGGCGTAATTTCAAGATGAATATAAATTGTATGGGAATTTGTAAAATGGTCGTCGTTGCTATGCATGTCGCTCTTTTCTGCCAATGAAATTATGTGCATTCAGGTAGAGTGTTTTTTTTTGCGACTTCCGTTCGTTATAAAATGGTTGGTTAGTTGGCTGGCTGGCTGCAGACTGGCTGTACGTACATAGCAAGTGGTATAAGTGACAGTGGTGTTAATATGAGCCCTTTGTATACGATGGCCGTTAACCCAAAAGAACCAACACACGCAACATATTTCACTAATCTCGTACATCAAGAATTTATCTCTGAATCCCTGCTGACCTTTCTGAATACACAACGTATTTAAATTATTCTCCTTCCTTCGGTTCGTCACTTTAAGAGCACTACTAAACAAAAACTATTTCTCAAAAATATTATTTTCTATGGCGATGAGTGTGAGTATTTCCTTTTGTTATGTGCATTCTTCTATCACCCTCTCACTCGCCGAAAGCTGGTATCGCTGTTTTCGCGCTGGTGCTACAACTTCGAGCACGGCACAAAAATAATATATACACTTCTCCTGAAGTAGAAGTGCGATGAACGTGCATGATAAACAAAGAAAACTCTTGCCCTTGTTTATTAAAATTTATTGTTATGCATTGTTCCGTCATTATTGTTTCTACTGACTGATACTGCTTTAGCTGCTGCTGCTGCTTCTGTTATTTGCTTGTTTGAACACTCAGTTCCAACCGCATGGGATCTTCACTGGCAACGAAATCAAGTAGACACACTTTGCACCAGCCCATTCAACACATGTAACGACCCAAAGTTCGAGCAATGAACTGAGAGTTCACCGGCAAATAGGTTAAAACTTGTTTATATCGTTGCTTTCAAGATGATTTTAATCGAAAAGTGAAATGGCGTACACGGATTTTGCCAGATTCAAAATTACTATGAGCATAAGCACACTTGCTCGCATAATCATTAGTACATAGGATTAGGCTCCCATACAAAATGCTTCAAGTAATTTTGTAATCTGCACATATCCTTCTATTTGCATCAATTTTTCTACGTTCGTTCCCCCTGAACGAGTGAAACAAACGTTCGTCTGCTGCCATGACTCACCATCACTTATTGTTCAAATTGTCAACTGTTGAGATTATTTAAATTGTGTAACTCGGAGAGAGTGACATTCTTCGAATTCAGGTTAAAATTGAGATTGTTTTTGAATTGGGTTGCTTTTTGAGTGGTTTAAGCGAGACTTTAATCCAATTACTATCTGAGTTACTGCATTGTTTTCGATGGCATCCACTTTGTTTTTACCATATTTTTCGACATCATGTTGTTGAACATTCCATTTTAATTAGTGTTCAACAACTAAGCATGCAGCCATCGCTGCATAAACTAGCTTCATGCTCCCGATCTCTGTTGCAACGTCATAATTTCTTGGCAGAACAAAAAAGTGCTGCACATCACTGATCCGAAATCATGAGCAACTGAAGTAATAATTAATGTGACTTTTCACATTTTTGTTCAGCTGTGTGTGGGCTGAATAAATAAGATTTCCGTCAAAAAAACGTAACGAATTTATCAGCAATAATCGCAAAAATTCCGAAAGAATACATTCATTTTAAAATTTAACCAAACAATCGAAAAAAATGCGTGTTCGTTTGTGAGCAAACAAAATATGCGTTTTAAATTTTATCTATGGAAAATGATACAATCACATTCGCAATGGAATTGAATAATGGCAAAATGAATTTCGACAAAATATCATGCCAAGATTTATTCGGCTCCGGAAAAATACTATAGCACCATCACGGCCACATTTAAATTGGAGATAATTGTTTTTTCTCTGTCGTCATTTTGTTCCGCCGGCTCATTTTTCGGCACGCATTTTCCCCTGATCTCTTTAAAATTATTATTATTCATTTATAATAATTTAATAAATCTGTATCCATTGACCGCTTTCAAGCCGATTTTTGCAGAGAATCTGCTTTTGATGATTCCGATGCATTCGTTGGCAGTGTGTTACCGCTGAATTGTTGTCGTTTTTTTTTGTTGGTGTCGGATTTTTTCACATTTTATGAAATAAATGTTTCAATGGAATTTAAATTGAATCATGATCTTTTTTCTTTGATGCTTTTTATGGCTCTATAGCCAGGTTGTCCTCAATGAGATGCAAGTTATTCATTCATTTATTCATTCAATTTCGGGTTCTTTGTGGTTGGTCCGAAGCTTTAACATGCACTCATGAAAGAGAGAGAAAGAGGAGAGAAGAGAGAGAGAGAGAGAGAGAGAGAGAGAGAGCAAGTCAGAGGAAGCTTCCAGTTATTTATTTGAAACTCGATTTGATGCTATGATACATTCGGCATTATTCATTCACAATAGATAATATCCGTCGTAGCAAATGAGGAATGGAATGTTTGAAAAACAACTCTGCTTTTTTGCAATAAAATTCCTTTTGAAATGTAAATTCCATTAAATTTATGCATTTCAAGTGTAATCAAAGTGTTTTATCAATTGTATGACAAAAGCAGAAACGTCTATGCCAAGCATTATCATCTTCGTCCATGAGGTCCAAATGTGATTATCATCTGTCATCCGTTTGACATCTCCCATGAAAATTTGCATTGAAAACGAATGGATTGTATTTTTCCAACAATTACCGATTTCATGATAAAAGTTCGTTTGTGATACGATCAAATCGAGACATATGTAATTGACATGATGAGCCGTATTCCAAGTAGCTTTTATAGTGGGCTACAAAAACAGAACGGTTTGCAAATCTGTTCCATAATCAGTTGACGTAATGCAGGTAGAGCAGCGCTTCAATCTACGAAATGGTCTTCGTCCATTCGAAATGGTTACGTATTTCGTTACATAATTATTATTTGCTACTGCTGCTTGCAAAGGATACACGATTGCTTCTAAACAAACGGACTTTTGATTGCCAAAAATTGTATACCGCAAAAACTTTAATAATCGCATTGTTCCAATTTGAAGAACCCAGTTTTGTCGAAAGCCAAATATTTTTATACACAATTTCAGAACGTGCAGCATGTCGAGTCTATAAATTTGGGTTTTTCCTGAAACGACAAGACTGAATTAAAAAAATATTACCGTTTCCGTCTGCGGTTGGCCGCCCGCTTTTATATAAAACTGCTTTCGGAACCAGATTACGTTGTTGGCTTGATTCAGGAGGTGTTTACTTCGCAAATTATTACAAACGTATTTTCGTTTAAAGTAACGACTTGGCTAAGAATCGACCAAAGTTTTTTTGTGAATGTTGTGAAAACGGGTTGCAAAAAACCATTTACTTGCAGAAAGTGAAATTTGCAAAAGCTAGCTTATGTTCTTGCTCAAGCGTCTCGGAAATATTCTCACGAAAATGCAATTGAATCGACGCTATAACTTCAGATGTGCACACAGTGCAAACAACATAAGCAACTCACATTCAAAACAATTAACTTCAGTTATTTCATAATCTAACAATTTAATTCTTGCCATTTTCCTCTCATTCATTTTCTTGCGCTGCAAGCTTGGTTGGTTCTGAAATAATGATTCATTACTAATAATGAACAGGTCTTCATTTATAAATGGAATTAGAATTATTCTCAACTATAATCGCCCGCAAAGCGTAACAATTTCATAGATGAAAAACAAATTGAACTTTTTCTCAACTTTCTTTTTGGAATGAGTGCCGAATTAAAATAAATTGTTTGTGAATGAAATGCATTAAAAACGCTTCAGCGTTCGTTCCAGTTGTGTCGCAGATCGACAATAGCCGGGAATCTTCGCGTCGCAAAATGTACATTAATGACAATTGCATTAAGGAAATGGGGCATAAAGCGATATATAGAAAATAAATCAAATTTGCTGTATTTGTCATCCGCTTTTCATTTTACCCCCATTCCTTGCAGTTCGATTGCAATCACTGTCGACGAATCATTATTTGTAAGCTGCTAAATCATCAAAACAGAAACGCTCAGAATCTCAGGTCAATGCAATTCTTTAAACGAGTTTGCAATTTCACGAAACGAATCAATGGCAAAGGATAAAATCATTTAGCCGTCGAAATGCCTTTTCTGACAGATTGACGACCATTGTAGCCATGGATTATGTTTTTGTTGAACGTTGATGAATCGCCTGGAAACGGTGTTTTTGTAGCATGAATAAAATTGAATACAAAACACAAAATAACACAAGTTTTCCTTCTCAGTCGAACATTCCATCCCACCGAGCACGCAAACGCGCTAGCATATCTCGAATGCAAAAAAAAAGCTCTTTAGTTCCGACCCGGCGGATACACTATTAGCGGCATTTCATCTTAATGGCCAGAAAATATTTTCAATATTAAAGCGATTTCTTTTTCTTTCTGTAAATCCTTTTCTCTATCTTTCTTGTTGTGTGCTATAATTCCGTCGGCTCATCATCGACATAATTTGCACAACAGAAGCCATCGAGAGATGATACTCAAGAGATGCTAAATTAATTTTTGTTTGGAAAATCAGTTTTCCTTCATTTTGTTTCTTCATCTTTTCGTCATTTCTGTAACAGTCGTCGATGCTTTTGATTGTGTTATTCATCAAATTTCTTTGTGAAAGCGAACGATTCCACCGAACCGGCGAATTAACAACAAAAGAAGATGCGAAACATGCAAAACGGAAACGAAACAAGAGATTCCCATATTCTCGAGCAAAAATTGTATGTTTTGTGAAGAAAGACAGCGGAAGTGAGATGAGGCAAAAAGCGATACAAAATCAAACAAATGTGTGTCAATTGTTCAAATATACAAATATTCCCTTATTTTTTCTGTTTTCCATTCATAAATGGTTCGAATAGAAAACTAGACAATTTTAAATTGACCGAGGACCGAGGAGATAGACGCTTTAGATTTCAACAAAACCTCTCGTTAAAATATTTTCTATTGTGATTTTTTGGCAGAATGAAAACGAAGCGAAAATACGAATAATGTTATTTCCAATGTAATTTTCGGTTGTTTTCCATACAGTTCAGTTCAGCTAGGTTCGGTTCGGTGCAGATCGGCTGACTGCGATGCACACCGAATGATACGAATCCGATTCAAAAGATGCAGTCAACTGCCAGTCACAGCGTCAACCAGCTTGAAAACTTGAATAGCATCAACGAAATGTGAAAGACATAATATTTTCATTACAATATTTTTGCCTTTGTTATTATATGTTTTGGCATATAATTTCCATTCAACGAACATCACAAAAACCGCAACGAAACGAAAGTATTATTTCAATGGCTTCTCTTCTCTCTCATCTCGATTTCACTTAAAACAACATCTCAGTTCCTCGAAATTCAGTTGCAACAAAAAAAAACATGTAATTAAGAAATCGTACAAATCTCACTAATCTTTAGAAGCGATCTTCATCTCGAGGTTTTTTGATCCTAACTCCGAATTTTTTTTCCTTAATGAGTTCTCCTTCGCGTTCATTTTGGAATTTACGCTATTCCAATGATCTTTGGAATGAGCACGCGAAAAATTCACATCTCGTGTAGTTAGCTTTGGTATGTCATTTAAAAAAGCAAATAAAAGATTCCAAATAACGGTCATAAATTTTCTACTTAGATTTATAATCTGCTGAGTTTTATTACAAAATGTTTTTATTTACATCGTTGAGGATTTTAATTTTTCCTCTTTTATCATTTTTCTCATACATTTTGGTGGTCGCGCTTCGTCGTTTTGGCGAAAACTCTGTTCAAAAAAAGCAATCCTGGTATTTTAATCGAAAAAAACGAACTGAGAAACTCGCATTTCTGGTTGTTTTTTTTTATTGCAGCTTCAAAAACATGATTATTCACCATACGATTCAATGCAATTTATTTGGTGAGAATATTGCTTAATGGTTCGCAAAATGAAAACGAAAAATTCCTAATCGCATGGAGCGATCACTTGATTATATTATTTACCAGTTTAAATGGAGCGCATGAAAGTGACACAAAAGACAATTTGCGTTATGCAACAGCAGCTGCATCCACAATGAAACCACCACTAATCGCATTCAATTGAACATAAACACACTTAGCCAGATAGACAAAGGGCATGATAAAGGTCGCGTACACACGACACACATTTTCAGAGCTAGCAATTTCCTTAGACAATGAAGAAAATTACCGATTTTTTTTGTTTTTCCATTTTCAAGTTGGTTAAGCACGTTCGCGTTTGAATTTGAACACATAGACCAATACCGATAATTTTGGAATTGTGCTTGTGTGTGTACAGACGCTTTAGCTGAAATAGCACGGTTGCCTAAGCACAAACAACACTCAATGTGATTATACTCGATTGGATAGTTGTAGGTATAAACGCAATGACGCACCATTACTGCAATCCTTTTCAATTCACAATAGTCGAGCTCATAATAAAACGCAACACAATACGGAAGCATTTCATCGATATTTTTTCTTCCAAGTGCATTTCTAAAGTTTTGGCTGATACACACAGAGAGACACGCAAGATCGAGCAATCGATAATAATATTCGGTAACTAAAAGAGATAAACAAACTAAGGAAATGGCACACATGGGATCAGGAACACACACACACCGCAATCATAATGTATCTTTGAGGAATAAAATTGAATGCATTGGATTTCATAATGCTCGAACAATCATTCGAAAATGCAGCGAATAAACAATGCGAATGAACGAAAAATGAAACGAGCGGAAATAATAATGACAATGCATTCTGTCCGCACAACAATGAATATTTCTCTCTCTCTCTTTCCTTTTTAGCGCATATTTTAACCATCGTCCTATTCTTCTTTCAATTCCATTCCATTTAATTTTTTCTCATCTTTTTTCATTTTGTCCACCATTTCTCGTATTTTTCTATGGCAACATTTCAGACAAGATACAGAGCATTTCTTTCAACAAACCAAGCGGACGATGCTTTGTATCTTCTCCTATGTAAAGGGGTAGTGAATGTCGTTGGAATGCGCCATCTCTATCTAAACGATTGTACTAAACGCTTCAACATTTCACACCTTCCCCGCCTTCCCCTTCTTCAAACAGCGAGTTTGACGGGCTCCGAATCTTTGCTGTCATTGTTTGAAGAAGGGGAAAAAGTGTTTACCATCCATAGACGAATGGTACAGAGGGCGCTGCTGTCAAGCAAAATGTCAAAATTCAATTTTGCATCGTCCGCTTGCAACAAACAAGCGAACACATGTTTGTCATTTGCAAATATCGCAATGTACTTTTCTGCAGCCAGACAATTGCAACTGAAGCGATTTTTCGCAAGTTCGTATAAATATTTATTCAATATTTTTCCAATGGTCGTAGTGTTTGTGCTGTTGTTGTTTGAGATTTTCTTCGTATTTTTTCATCTCAAAGAAATTTGTTTTATTATTTAGAGACGAAGAGAAAAAGCGAATCGAATGGGAAATTCAAGTGTGCTCTAGTTGGCACGAGAATAATGAACACTTTTGCATGTGTATCGATTTCTATGTTGAACTGTCCATGCACATGATTTTGTTGCTGTGCAGCCCTCAAAATTCTCGGCTCTCCGAATTTTCCTTCGGTTCTTCAAGGAAAGTATCATCTTGTCTCGATGCGTCTTTTCCTTTTGCCAAGAACGGAAGTAGTTCATTACTTTGGTGATTGGACAAACACATCTTGCAAAATAAATTTGATTGACTTGCGATACATAGCGCAACCATCGAATATTCTGACTGAAACATGTGAGTGTGACGCTTCTATTTTGCAAACTTCTCAAGCGAATAAGATATTCGTAAGGCTAAACTAAACGATACAAATTGTACAAGAGCATGGAAACATGAATAATGCGCCCACTGTCACTAAGAATGGGGTCCAAGCTATATGTAATCCTTTGCATTCACCGTTCAAAATGCCCCAATTCTATTCTTTCTCGCTCACCTTTCCTTGTCCGGCACATGTGTTTGTGCTGGCGCGTGAACCATGCGAAACATGATATGGGTCCAGAACCGATCGATTTGTAATTAATCAAACTGAGAGAGGTAAACAAATGTTATCGTATTATAATGTATTTGGGAGTGGCATCACCTATTATTGCTAGAAGAAGAACGTTCGATGTCAAGTGCAGCGTTCGAAAAATCAGCTCATTCCATGGATTTTCATTCGTTGTGACAACGGTGATTTATCATAAAGTTAATTTCTGTTACTTTTTTTTTCTCTCGTGATGGCACCAAATGCGATTGAAATAGCGCGTAAAAGAGATAAAAACGCACACACTCTTTCGCTTCGTTGTTCCGAAAAGTTCATCTTCTTACAAAGCGGAAATCAATGCCTGGCCTTTCGTTGGAAATGTTATTAATGAAAATAAATAAATCTCTTGAACTGTCACATGCAAGTGACAGGAACCTCGCCTCAGAATTTCTACAATCGATAAAATTCCCATGCAATTTACATTGCGACAGTGCTCCATCAAATGCTGAATATTTTATTCCTTCATTTTGAAAGTTTGGCAACTTCTGTGTGTGAAAATACAGAGAACTTTTAATTTATTCGCAAGCAGCAGTATTAAATTGCAGTGCACTTCATAGGATACACATCGCCTTGCTTGGGCAATTCATTGATTTCGAGAGTCTCTCGAATCGAGACCGAACCACACACACAAATGGCATCTCATTTGATTCCAATGAATTTCCCTTGGTTTTAATTATGAGTTTGTTTTGGATTTACGGTTAACTTTATTGGGATACATTCATATTTTATTTACGAGATTCGTAAATATGCAATAAAATATCAACCACAACATGCAGCATGCAGATGTGAATGTTGGTTAACTTTTTGGCTATCGCACACACACACAAACACACATTTTCGCTCTCCTTTTTTCTCTTATTCACATCGTTTGTGTTGGTCCAATATCATTTAATGATTTGATGGTACGGAATTTCCGGTCGGAACCAACACTAAGCCATGGATATTATTTTCCGAACGCCCGTATTATTTTACTCGTTGCATTTTGCTCTATTATTTTAACAAAAGTTGTGGAAATTAAATTGGTATTCGTCACTTTGAAGCTGAGTATATTTACATATGCCGTTTCTGTGGGTGACTGTGCACGGAATACTGCCCGTGCATGCTAGTGACATCAATGAATTTGTAAAGAAACAATATGCACACGCAGAGTGGAAGAGTGAGAGAGAGAGAAACCATTCAATGACATATCCATCAGAAAATTATTTGGATTTATATGGAATATCACGAATAATCACGATTGGGTTTAATTACAAAATCGGCAACAATTTCAGGATAAAATAAATCAAAATTCACATTGACAGCGAGAGAGAAAGGAAGATAGCCTCTCTCTCTCTCTCTCTCTCTCTCTCTTTTGTTCTCTATACTAGAGAGTAAAAGAGAACACGGAAGAGGGGGCGAAAGCGGGAAAAGTTTGAAAGCTACCTTGGTAATCGTTTGAATTTGATAATCCCTTTGTCAGCATCGATGAATCGTTAATTTTGGCCGGCACGATGGATCGCCCATCCCGATGTGAACGGTTTTTCAAAATGCATTTCCATTTTCACCGAAAGCGAATCCGACTGACTATCATCAATTTTATTTGCTTTAAATAATACAATATCAGTGTTGCATTTGGTTGATCGTGCTCACAATTCAAGCGTAATTAACTATTAATGCTGTAAACGATAAATGTGCACAATAAAAGGCATCCAAGTCTGCCATTTAATTTGTTAAACACATGAATATTGCAAATAAATAGATTACTTTCACATTTAAAATTAAAATGAGCGCGTATTTAGCAGCTTAATTACGTAATAATGTTTATTTCGTTGCCGAGCGCAGCCACACGGTAGAGCAGAAAAAGGAATGAATTCGAGGCAACAAAATGAATGAACGAAAAAATGATGACAACATAAGCAACAGTCGAAAATATTTCTGCCATTTCGCATATGCCATTTCTATAGTTAAAAATTGGTTAGCAGTGCAAATCAATTAAATTACGTTTAATGTGCGACACTAAAAAAAATTCCATGAATGTGGTCACTTGAATCAGCCTGAAAACGAATGCTCGTGCACAACCAATTCAATATTTCCCCGATTTTTTATTTCGTTCATGCACCATATTTTACACAGACCAATTTTTTGCCGGCCTCAATTGAATGTTTCTCTCACCGTAATTTGGCGAGTTTATTTTAAATTACTGATGAATTAACATGGATTTTATGACAAATTGAGTGGAAAATAAACAAATATTTGTCGCATAAAATCGATTTTTACTCAAACATTTCAATTACACGAATTTTGGGAGCGCATCGTTTTTGCACACATACTGCCGCGCATATTTCAAAAACTAAACATTTCCACCCGATTTTATTCGGAATAAACGAAAAAAACTGGCACCCTTTTGTATCGATAATTTGACAATAATGAATTCGCCTATTAACATAATTCCGAATAGGCTAGCATTTGTTTATTACTATAATGCAAACACATTCATCATTTAATTAGTTGCGTGCAGCGCAAATTATTGATGATGGTTTTCAGGCGCTCTGCGTTTGACAACATTTCAAGTTTTTACAGAATGAAAACTACCAAAGTGATGAATACAATACACCCTCAGTCATATCCACCGTTGTGACGAGAAGTTACTTTCGAGTAAATTTTTAATGTCCAATGCAATTGCATTATATTTCATAGATGTTCAGAGATAATTATAAAATAAACAAGTTGTAAAACTTAATTTTTAGAGGGATGCTGTGATATTTTTTTCTGTAAAAACTGATCCGTTCCGCAGTCAGAATCTGGCCGCACCATCTATTTGGCTCTGAGTCATTTTATGTTCGTTTTTCGTGCAGAAATTTTGAAGTAATATAAAAATCAGAAATAGATTAAAATAATAAAATCAGAACTATTTCCGTCTAGACTCTGAAGGCATGCATTGGCTAGTTTTAGTCATTTTGAGTTTGAACAGTTCGTATATATTTTGGACTGAAAGATTAAAGCAATTTCACCAGATTTCTTCTGACATAGCAGTTATTTGACAATTTTAAAATAACATGAACCATTTTCACGCTTATCTACGTGCGCATGTTGCCGGTAAGTAATCATATGGTGTTCATCAAGCGAATAGCCAAGTGGAATAAAGCGAGCTGCAGTGCATTTTTGATCACTCTCAATATTAAATTGCATGATGCACTTTGAACTGGTATGTTTAAAAGTGACGCGGAGGAGGCGTGCGTACACGACACATAGCAATTCTCATATGTTTCACGAGAACGAGATAAACTCGTATGCAGTCCAATTTTATTTCTTGTCTTGTTTGCATTATGGCGCAATAAATTACATGAATTGAGATTGCAATCGAAGTCAGCAGGACCATAAGAGCGCCAAAGCAAAAAAATGGGGAAAGAAGTACAAACCAATGAAAAACCATAGACAAAAAAATAAGTAGTTGCGATTGCAATCGAATAAAGTGTATGCCGGAAGAAGGCTACATGCTCACACACGAAGGAGCGAAGAATAAAGTAAAAAAACTCCGACAGGGAGAAAAAGAGAACGCAAATTGTATTGGAGGTAAGAAGCGAACATCGCATAATGTACTCCAATGTATGTAATTTATTTGTCTGCTTCAATGATTATGATTATGACAACGATTGTATCTTGTATTTGGCTATTCAGTGAGCAACAAGAGCGCACACACTTCAGTAGCAGCAGCAGCAGCACACTACAGTTCGTTTGCTTATATGATAACCCGTGCATAAAAGCAAATTTGTAGCATTTCTACCGCATACCAGTTACCACATGATACTTTATGAGCATTTATGTGCATAGACCCGCACCAGAAACCGACACAACCAAGCCAAAGGGAGAAAAATCCGATAAATACGCAAAAATGGAAGATGGAAGAGAGAGAGAGAGAGAGAGAGAGAGAGAGAGAGAGAGAGATGCTATGAGTCAAGTAGTTGAGTGTGCACGTACGCCTTTGGTCTCGGCACATTTCACAGCATGCAATACCAATGGTGATTTTCATTTATCTGGCTATCCGACATTCTGCGATTTCCCTTTCTCTTTTGCTCACCAATTCATTCCTTGTGTAAAAAGCTTCATCGATCCCTATGCAATCTCAAGTTTTGAGTTTATTCGACATTTAAAGCTCTCTTTGAATCCACTTCACAAGGAATATGATTCACATCTTCTATATTTTTTCGTTTGATCTCTCTATTTCTCCGTGTTCTCTCAAATGATAGATGAACTTCAAAAGGAACTGAGTCGAAAGTGAGCGAGAGTACTCGGAATGGCATTGCGAAGGTCCAATGGTTTTTCTGGATTGTGCTACAATATGCGATTTATAGCACTTAACGCTCGAGCAACTGCCCGAATAACTCATCGGAAATAAGGCATCAAATTGGTTGCCTCAAAGTTGAACGAAGCATGCGATAACATTAATAACCATTGGAATCACACACAATAATTTATATTGATTCGATTTCTGATTGCGAAATAGGTAAACAACAGTCAGGTAATCATAATTCCTTTTGATTTATCGAGAAAATTCGCGGCGCAACAATTTTTTTATTTCGCAGCGTTCATTTCTCTATCGATTTTGGCCTTTTACTTAAATTTTCAATAATCTTCGTCGAACTTTAAAATACACCATCAATTGCGCCGGAGATGAAGGATTCAATATCCATTAAAGCCGAATGTTAGTTTTAACCACAATTCAAAAACTTTTAGTTGATCTGCATTTGTAATATGAAAGTTCCATAGAAAGCTTCGTATATGTTAAACATGCGAAGCGGCAACGGCGGCGGCAGTGTTTTGTACGAGTTTCAATTGCTTTGATTCAAACTGTCCCTCGATGTGTTTGTGTGAAAAAGGCGTTGTTCACAACAATTGTGTGCTGTCCACGTACACGATGCATTCCGAATATATATTCGAAAACAATTCAATTTGTATGTGCAGATTTGTTAGTCATTCCGGAATGCTGGCAACCAAGAAAACACCGATTATTACGAATATGGTTTTACAAAGATGAGATGTGGTCCACACGTGAAAGAGAGAGCGAGAGAAACAACGTGTGCAATCGTACATACACAAAGTGATGGATAGAGCGAATGAGCGAGCAAGAGAGAATTACAACAATTGAATTAATCGGAATGGCATTAAATCAGCTATTACGCAATAAATTGTGTAGATTCATTGCGACGATACAGGATGAAAATCACATATCGTTTGGCCTTTTAATACCGAAACGTTGTCTTTGGCTAAAGCGAATGAGGTGGAGCGAGAGACAGAGAGAGAGAGAGAGATGGGATTCACATATCGCTGGTTTATAAAAGGATTCATTTTGATGGCAATTTCACCTAGTTTGCTGTATGCGGTTGCTCCAGCCGACCGAGACCAAGGAAAATCAATAGAATTTATATTAGTTTTTGTCATTAAATGCAACTAATGAATCCTTTTATGTGCGTGCCTACGTCATACAATGTATGCGAGCAAGCGAGGCTGGATGGCTGGCTGGCTCGTTGGCGACGATATGTATGCAATGGAATGCATTGTTTATTCGGCCGTTCGTTATTCAGTTGAACAGCATTGTAACAACTTTTGAATAAGTTTATCGGATGGCTGGTTTC
This sequence comes from Obolodiplosis robiniae, assembly GCA_028476595.1. Classification (NCBI taxonomy): domain Eukaryota; kingdom Metazoa; phylum Arthropoda; class Insecta; order Diptera; family Cecidomyiidae; genus Obolodiplosis; species Obolodiplosis robiniae. The sequence continues at coordinate 10,609,588 of CM052014.1, read as the reverse complement.
GTTGTTACCATTGTCGTGTTACATTTCTCGTTGACAAACACGAAGCAATTGTGTTATGCCGATTCAAATTGCGTGCACTAACTCTCTGCCATCGCACGTCCCGCTCCCTTGCTCTGCCGGACAGCGGCATTTCAGTCTTTCGCCGTTGCCATTCCAACCAGCCAGCACACGGCAAATATTTATAAAGCGAGATGGCATGATTTATAAAGCGAGACCAAGATTCAAATGAAGCCACAATTTTCATCCATATTGATGTGTGAATTTGAACAAATATTTGCCTAATGACAAAAACAAACATTGTTTCAACGCTTTGCGCGGAAGAGCAAAGTATCAGCTTTTCAATTTTAGCTCCAACTCTCGGATTTCAATTAATTCTGACGAATTTGAAAAGCTCTAGATATACACACAAGTTCGATCGCCATGTGCACACGCACACCCAAATCACTTCACGAACGAAATCAATTGATCGAACTTTTCATTTGATGGCTTAACTATTTCACATCATTTTCAACAGCAACCAGATCGAAATTTGAAAATTCGTTATTGATTTCCAATAAATTTCCGTTTTTCAAGAAAATTTGCAGCTTTCAAACCGATAGCCAACAAAATAATTGATAGAAATTAATAATTATTTAACGGGCTTACGATTTGGCATGAGATTCAATTTACCGTGCGTTTTGCAGATGCTATTTGTATTTGCATAATTGGCTTTAACTCAGTTATTCGATTGGAAAGTTCCAAATTGATTCGGATTGAAATTTACACATTAAACATTTAAGGAAGCTTAAAGTATTTTAGATGGCTACCGATACGGCATTCGTTCATTTTTGGAATGGCAAATACCTTTCGAATGGTCGCATGCCATTTGGATGTGACAAATAGATGCTTGAATCAATTGTTCTGTTGAATTTTATGCGCTCAATCAATCTCAATTCAATTAAACTTTACCAATTATTCTATGTGTCACATGGTTGAAAACCACTTTTGATGCATAAAAATTTTTGTTTCACCGCAGATTGGTAGTTGTACCGAAACAGATTGAGTTTCGAAACTCGAGGAACTTGTATCTAAACGAGGTCAAGTGCTCTTTTCTTCTCTCACTCAGAAACACATTTTCCAATCATCGACAAGGGAATTCATCTCGAGAACGTTTGAACGTAATTAGAGTGCAGTATTTTACTTGCACAACGGAATTTCGACGATTATCTTGATAGATTTCCATTCAACTCCCTAGAAAATACCCATGAATATGCTTTAAATTGAGAATAGAGACAGGGATGGTCATTCGGCATCCACATCGGATTATGCAGTGTGGCAAAAGTTCTGCGTAATTTCAATTACGGTCAAACATAAACTCCGACAAATGTGCAAACTAACTCAATTAACATGAGAATCGCGAATTGATTGACAGTAAATGAATTTTATTTTCGACGAGATACAGTTGATAAAGACCTAACACACCTGATATTGATTAAAAAGAATATGCAATATTCGTGAGCGGATCAGGAGATTGTAAATATTTTGATGTCAACTCTCGCAGTTTAATGTGCGGCATTTGCAGCGGATGATAGAATGATGAGGAAGCAACGAGAATTACTTAGAATGGAAGAGATGAATGAATGGACTGAAAAGCGATGTAGCTTGAATTTCATTGGAATATTCAAGCTCGCTTGAAAAAACCGAATTTGAATATTGAAAAATAAAATGGAGAAACACACAAAATCAAATTATAAAAACCAATGTGTTCGGGAGGGTGGCGGAGGTGTTGGTGGCGTATCACATTCATTGAGCAGCAGCAATATGTGGATTCCACATTGTGGAAATGGCCTGACCACCCTTTTCAATTTATTCGTTGTTGTTCAGTCACTGATATACAAAAGCAATTTTCGATTGTTTTTACATTCTGGAGCGCTTCGTGCAATTTGTTTCATATTGAATCTTTCAGCGGGACCGTTTCAAATGGATACCGTCAATTGATCAGTCACATTTGCTGTGTGTATTGCTCGGTGAGTGTGTATGTTTATGCAGTGCATCAATGAGTTATGCACAAAAGCATCGTCATTGCAACGGTTTATCTGGCCGCTCATCCAGGAAGGACAACTATAAAACTTATAATTCGGTTACAATTTATTCGATTTTCGAACTTATGACTTGAACGACATGCACAAAATATCTAATGGTTATTGTGTGTGCTGAATTCGGCCGCTCGTTCGCCACATTCCAATCGATTTTTCGAACAACGTGCTAAATTAGCGTGTTGAAGCACTAAAGGGATGCAACTGAATCAACTCTGTCTCTGTCTCTCTCCCTCTGCATATATATGTGTGTGAGTGCTGCTGCTGCTGCTACTGCTGTGTCGTGCGAAATTGGAAAATGATTGAACACTTATTGTGTTATGGGTGGGTTTATGCAACCGATCGATGCATCGAACCAAATTGAACAACCAGAGGAAATTCATGTCTGAAATATTGCCGAAAAAGTGATGAGCTCTTCAATAGAATGTGAATGTGATCGTGTATCATCCAAAAATGTGCATATGCAATTGTTATGTAGATGTAAATCCACTGTGAAACATGTATCGATTCAATTCTCGGGCCATCTCTCTGCAGCATCAGTTTTCATTTTCGATTGTCGCAAAAAGGAATTGCGTATCCCCCCACACATGTGTATGTGTATGATTCTCGTCTGCAGCAAATGAGTCGCAGCTTTTCCATTCACCGATTATTTCGTTTGCATGTAAATTAAATTCCGATCATCCGAATCGAAATATCCATAGATAACGACACATGAGCGTATGGATTTTGACTCAACATAATGCAATTTCTACCAATTCGCCATTTGGTTTTGTTGCTTTTTCCGCACTATTGCAATCGGCATACGGAGACAGAGAGAGAGATATTTTGCAACAAATTGACATGAAAATAACATTCAATTCCTGTTCGAATGTGCTTCGGCTTCGATCATACCCAATTTATGCGTATTCGGAGTTGAGTCGGTTCGACTTATCTGTTGCAAAAGCCACCGAGCAATTTTGTATATTGGTTTTATAGTCTGTTATGCCACTCATTTGCTGTTGTTGCTGCGCTTAGCCATGCTTTTAACAAAAGCTTTTTTTTGTCAGCATTTGCATTCAATTTAGCACCACAGAAATGGTGACATGGAATATAGATTGGAATTCAAACTTCATTATTAAGATCCTATTTTTAAACAGCGATATTCTACGAGCAAATTATCTCGCAAAGACATCTTTGATGATGATTTTTATTATAATTTCAATGTGGTTCATAGACATTTTCGATTTATTTGCAGCCAAAAATGTCCGGAAAAAATCGAAAAAACGCATTGTTTGCACATTGAATCTTGGTTCGGTTTAGTTCATTTAAAAACAAATTCTCACCTAAAATTCAGGCGTTCATGTGATATAATAGCCTATACATTTCAAAACGCATGTCTTCAACTCGCTTTCGCTAATATCCGTTGTTTGGAGAGTAATTTAATGAACATTTGAATGGGTTGTGTCAGCAACATGCTTGCAAATTGTCGATGATGCAACATTCAACGAGAGAGCGTGAGCGAGTCACATTTAAATATAATCTGGAATATGTATTTAAGGCATTTCACGTGAATGTGTCCGTCTAATTGAAATAGATGTCTGTGCAATTTCCTACAGGCATGACAAATTAAACGACAATAATTGATGCTTATCATTCAAATGTGTTAAGCTAGCCCAATATCTGCCGTTCAATCTTACCATAATTTTCCCTCAAGCGACAACGTGTTCCTCATTTCCGAAATAATTCATGCTCACCTCTTGGCTAAACAACATCCAAAACAGCTGTAACAAACATCTTTGAACACACGTCACCTGAGCATTTTCCAAGAGATTCTGTCGTGCTGGCAATTCACGGGACAAAATCAATTTGATGCGAAAACAGATGTCTGCATGTAGCTAATTGCTCTCAATTGGTAACCAAAATTGCTTTCGACAAGTGGAATATTCTTTTCAAAATGCCACTTCGGCTGCGTCATCGACGGATCTCTTATATTTCACCATTTAGCATAATGATGAAAGTTAATAATGTGGCAAAAGGCGATTCAGTTCAATTCAAATGACTCCAATGTTTTCATTAGCACGCTTTTGCGAGTGATTGTATCGATTTGCCACAGACTGGGCAATTTCATTTGATTTCGCTTCAATTGACAGGACAATTATCAATATGATTTATTTGAATGACTGTGTGTCGATTTCATGTCAATATTTATCAAAACTGATAAGATAAATAACAAGCACAGCAGTTACGTTTAGTCTACTGTAAAGAAAACCGTTGCGATAAAAAACGCGCGACTGCCGTCACCTGGGATGCGATCATATCACTATTTATTCATGACACTTTTGTTCATAGTGTTTATATTTCTGGTTGCTTTGTTCACCTCATTTTTCACGTCTCAAATATCCAGGCCAATGTATGTTATATTTTGCTAGGTTTCAGAGTATCGATGTCATATCGTTTCCCTTTTTCTCCTGGAATTCTCACTTTCTCTTTGGCAGGAAAAATCAAGTTTACTGCAAATTCAATGAAACTGAGACGAAAATGCGAGTTGAGTCCCGGTGTGCGTGCGCGCCTTATATTATATCGTATAAGCGAAAAATCTCATAAATAATAAGCAAAAATCGTTCGCCTTGAGAAGTGTTTCGTCGGCTGTCGTTCCATTTTTCCATCATACTGTTGACTGTATATCGATAAATGGATCCTTGAGAAAAAATATATTTTTTGCGGATGTATGTACGATTGTCGAATTTTCCTATGGAAACAGTATAAATATAAGCATTTTCTGAGTGAATAAAAAAAAAAACATCAACTCAAACGGTTCGATAGACGAACGATAGCGAAATTTAACACACAAGATGAGAAAAAAACCACACAAAATGCGACAAAATAATTTTACAATACACGCATTTCACACTATATATCGAAAAATATACCGAAGGGGAACAAATAAATAGCCGAATTTTCTCTCTTTCGTTCTCTTTCTCTGTTTAATTTTATGCTAAAGCGAAGCAAAAACTAAGAATTTGTGGAAATGGTGTGCAAAACACAAATCTCGACTTAATGAATATGCGAAAAACGAATGAAGCAGCATATGCGACCGTTGGCATTGGGATTTCGGCGTTAATCTGACACAGTATATGTGAATGGCATAGCAAAATCAGAGTGAACGCCATTTCAAAACATGTTTATCCGCGATTTAACCGTACGTATGAGAAGAAAAAAACGCACATTAAGAAACATGCCTTTCAGTTTTTGATTTGCGTGTTTGCGGTGAAAGTGCAAAAAAATCCGTTTTGACAGTGAGAGAGAGAGAGAATGTCTGGAAAAAGAGGGAAATCGTGCCCTACAACCAATACTCACGAATGGTATTTTCGTGTTTATGGTAATTTTTCGACAACACAATCATTCCTCATGAGTGAATATACTAATTCCGTATGCGATCCATTCGTCAATCTGATACATTTGCGTCAGCCATTCTGCAATCGATTGGAAAGTTGCCGATATTCTATCAAATCGACTGTCAAACATTTTCGCTTTGATTAAACTAACTGAAAACAATTCGACGAAAAAAAAACCGCACGCAGCAGAAGTTATCGCAAAACCAATTCGTTTCACATTTATTCAAAAATCATCACGTGACTTGATGACATCATTTTCAACTCGAAAAATGTTCGAGCTTCCATGGGATTTCTTGTATCAAGTGCATGAAATGTATTGGGAATTCTTGAATATTCTCGTTTTAATCACTTGAATAAGAGTAGATTGTGATTCGGAGTACATTAAAAGAATCTGATGTTATCGAAAATAAAAAAGCCAAAGTTTCAACCAGAGTTTGCGAAAGTATTGTGTTCATAAGATTTCGAATTCTACGTATAAAAAAAGCATTGCTATGTGGCTCTTTATGAATTCATGATTATATTCTCATATTATGCGTTTGCGTGTATGCGTGAGTCGAATTGAAACGGAAATTGTGGACAGCAGCTACGATGTGTGTGAGCACGTCACATTTAGGCTCGACCAAAAATGAGAGGGAAAAAGTAATCGAATATGGCCAGCAATTATCCATCTAAAGTCGAGTAAATATTATGACGAATGCTCAAACGCCTAGTACGAATCAATACATCAATACACACACGCGCGGTCACAAACGTATAATCTGAATTCATTCCTTTGAATTCACACATTCTACGAACTCTGTATATCAACCACATCTAACACGTTTAAGTCAGTTATCCAAGCGAAGGATTCTAATCAGTTTGTCCATCGAATCCGGATATTTTTTTATTCCAATGGACCATATAACTTTCTACGTCAAGATGGAGAATTCATGGAAATGAAGAAAAAACTGCCTTTTGGTGTCGCATGTTGATTCCAGCAAATCCATCCTCCGAAGGCCATTTCGTCGTGATCTCATTAAAATAATTTGATGAAGAAAATTAACGGTCAGTTTCGCTTCATTCGTGCATCGCTGAATACGAATACATCGAGTGAACCCTCACAAATAACGCCATTTCCCTCGCATTTGTCAAAGCTCAACTTGTTTTGAACCTGAGTGGGACAGCATTCTCTCTCTCTCTCAACTCGTTTTAATGTATTATATAAATATAGACTTCATTAAGTCTCAATGTTTTATTCATTCCGAACATGGCGTTATGGATTCACATCTCTTTACATATTTATTACATGCTCATCTTTTCCAAGTTAATCTTGATTTGTTGGGCGTCGAAGTGAACAAATTTAATCAAATCCAATTGAGGAATGAACGATGGTCTCGATTATTCCTATGTTTCTTCAGGCTTTTCTTTCCAACAAAGCTAAACATGAACATGCAATGACTTCGATGTATTTTTCAGTGAAAAAAAGGTTTCAAAAATTAGGGAATAGTTCAAGGATTATTATTCAAATGCGTGACAGGATTCTGTTCTGTTTGCAAGTGAAATGGGAGGCTCAGAAAATAAGTCTAATTTTACAAAATAATCATGATCATTTTGTGACTCACTTCAGTATTTTTATTACTTCTCGAAAAAAAATTAATTTGTTTGTTTTCATGCTCTCGTTTCAGATTCCACGAAATTTAATATTGTATTTATTCAGCAAAAAAAAGCGTGAGTAGATTTCCTGCATGTATTTTTCCCATTTAATAAACGTCATTGGTGATAAAGAAAACACGAGGGATGTTAATCCAGAGACTCGATTTGAAAATATAAATGTTTACTTTCCCTTTTCAAATTGTATGATTTGTTCGAGGAATTGCGAAAGACGCACGTCAAGCACGTATTTAAGGCGATAGCAAGTGAAATGTCTGATAAATAAATAACCCTCATCGCTCCAAACGATTCAAAAAGCATCGAATTGCAAGATGAAAATTTATTTTGTTATTAATTAAAAGTATATGTTTTAATTGGAATTGGTTTTTTCTGACGTAGTCACATGTCTTGAATAGATGTGAATCATATCATTTTAAAGCTCGCAACGGTAATTTTGTTAGTCACGCAGCCATGACAAAAAGTAGCCCTAATCTCGAGCAAATAGTCTATGGTTCCAAATGACAACTTATTTACTTTTATATCTTATTTAGCTCGGCTCTGTTCGGCAGTGAAATGGATTATTTTACTGTAAACGAACAACAACAGCTGAATTTGCTGTTAATTTAATTATATCTTGGATGACACAATGCAAAAATTGAGGAAAACTTGAAAGCGAACCCTGTTTCTTCGGAAAGACTTTTTGCGGTATGAAAAACACAATACACTGTCTGTTTATCGTTCCGAAATCGTAAATTTTCGGTGAAAATGTTTCTCCATTTGATAGGCGCTGGCAATCGCATCCTCGGTACAATCTCAAACAAATCGCCATCATTTCGACAAGCTTTATTTTCTTTTGTTCTTAATTAGTGTAATTATGGCGATTGAGGGAATTCGAAGGCAATCTTTTGTGGAAAATAATCGTATTTTGAAAATGAAATTGTGAAAAGAATGTCTTTTTTGGTTTAGCTCGATTCAAAAACCCAATGGTCAAAATCAACCAATGAATAATCGTTCCAAAAAACTTTGTAAAAGATGCTGCCATCAGCCGGCGGAAAACTCTGCCACAATAAACGAATAAAACATCACATTCATTCCAATTTGAATGTGTTTTATGAAATAATATGACGAGCGTGTTTTTCTTGTCGACTTCATGCTGCAAACCGGCGCCACTCATTTTCTACTTATTTATAGCCGTAGATTTTACATTACCTAGGGGAAGACATGAATTCCTAGTATAATTATTCCGAACAAATTGCATTTAGTTTTCATAATTTGTGCCTTTCATAGGCAAACCAAACACATTAATATCAGTTGGAAGAAAAAGAGGAGCAACATTTGGCGAAAAAGATAAAATAATATTTCCATAAAAAACTATTGGATTCGTTCTTTCTATAATTCCTCGTGCATCAATGCATTTGCTTACGGACAAATAAATACATTGTGCATAACAGCAACGCAGGTATTAATAACGAATTAAATGGTCTCTAATGAAATAATAATTGGATCTTTTCCGAGAAAAAATTGTCTATTTTTTTCCTGTTTTTGCTTATTTCTGGTTTTCTCTATATTAGCTATTGTGTCTGACCCCTAGTCCAATGCGTTCCATGTCAATCATTCTATCCGTTATTGAAGTTGAAAAATCGATGCTCTACGAGCCCATTGTCGAAAAATGAGAGACTTTGCAAAACGTCAATAAAATCAAGAGCATCGTTGGCTTTTTGAAATTAATGAGGCATTCGCATGAAAATCGCTTGATCTTGAGACTTTTAATTGGGAATCATCCTTTAAAAAGAAAAGAGGTTTGCGAGAAAATAAGCTCTTGTGGCAAAATGATTCATATTTTTGCACCTCCTCCCCAATCCAACGAGAATTTTCGGCCAAATATTTGAACGATTTAAACTTTTAACATGGCTTCAGGCATTTTTCGTTAAATAGATCATTGTAACAGTGAAGTATAACAACACATTTTTGAAAATTGCTCGTTGCCATTGAAATTTACAAGAAATTCATCTCGAAAATGGCTTCACAATCAATTTCAAACAAATAACATTCTCCGTTCAAGTAGTAGCAGAATTAATAGGCGGACTTACATCGAAATAAATACGAACTAACAGCAGAAGCAACAAATTAATCCAATTAAAAGTTAGCAGCGCGATGCGAAATAACAAAATATTACGACAACTTGCGTGCGTGTGCGATGCAAAGGGAAATATGTTAACTTTCTAGTTGATTTGATGAAGTATCGCATTTGGTGCATTTGCATAGAGTTGTTGAAATTAAAATGCGAGAGCATCTTTAATTTTCTGATCCAGAGAACAGCAGAAAATGGGAAGTGCTTACAGAGAGATGTTAAAAGGATGCAACGTTTCAATTGTATTTGAAAGTTGCTCAATGAAATATACAAGTTAAATAGTTGTTTCAATTATGTGTTCTTTCAAATTGGAAGCTTTGAACATTTTCCTTTAAAAGTTTTTGTATTTTGGTTAGTTTCGGAAATGAAGCATTCAATTACCGCATTTTTTGCGGCAAAACTTTGAAATAAAATGCCTCGAAATAAAATGCTACAATGTCGAAATCAAAAGTGGAAATCAATTTGAAAGGAATCTTTGATTTATTCCTTCTGTTTTTCACCCTCACGTTCGTCAACGGAACGGAGCCATCAATGTATGGAAGAGAAGAAAAATGTTAAGTGCTCGGGGCACGTGTAGACTGCCCTTGTGAAAAAAGAGGGCTTCAACAATAAACGATTTTAATAAACTTTCTGTCAATTTTTCTCCAGCCGATTTATTTGGGAAGTTCACTGTTCATATTAAGTTGGGAATAGTCAGTCAAAAATATCCCAAATTAGTTGATTGAGTAGCGAGTCAAATTTTTTCCACAAGGGTGTTCACAACTTCAGCAAAATGAATGGACCATCGGATATAATTTTCAATACGAAAATCAGGCTTGCAAACGGTTTAACACTCTCTACGTATTTATACATGGTCAGAGAATGTCTATACTATAAATTATATAGAAAAACTCAATCACACAAAGCTCCAGTTGCTATGGTTGACATCTTCCTTTGAATGTGGCCGATGTATGGGCGCATCTCAATGCCAGATAAAAATCACAGTAATAGGATGTCCGTCATCAGTGCTAAAGATGTTTTTTGTTGCCATTTGATTCAATAACCGTTATGGTCTCACATTAGCCATCGCACATAAACTATACTTCTTTGGAGGAGAGTGGGTGCTCGTCTGAATTAAGCAATTCAAAACAGAGAACTGGAAAATTGACTTTCCTCAATGTGTGCGTTTGTGCTCAAGAAGTAGTTGTGCGAAGCAGCAATAGCACAAAAATCAAACAGGTTATAGATGTGGTATAGTATTTCATTGAAATGTGCCGCACAATCGGAATCGACTCAAAAAGAGGAAACCATCACACACACACACAAGTGCCATAGAGTTTCGGGTATTTATATCCCTTGAATTGCTTTGTCACTCAACATGAGATGAATTTCTCGACATTTTTCATTTCCACCAAGTGTTCAATAAATAGAGCACGGAGAAGTGACGATGGCTGCGAATTGCTCTGGATGGATTGACAATAGACTAAAGATTTACTTACTTTACCAATTTCTTCCGTTATCATTTTGTTGCAATGCTTTTGTCATTGAAACTTATTACGGGCACTTCAGTTGGAAATCATCGTGAAAAGCCGTTTCACGCTGATAAAATGGGATGTACTCATTGGCAATTATTTGCTATGGATAGTATTGTCACAACACATCAAACACGTGACATTTTGACAATTTAATGTGTTGCGACAGTAAAAATATCACATCCAACGCCCACATTTATCCGTATTACACTTCAAAATTACACCAAAATCTATGTACCACTTAGTTTCATTCAAATGCCATAGCTGACTCATAATTCACATGGTAAAACATCATATAGATTACAAAATTGCAAATCGACGAAGCGAAGAAAAATGTTCGGCTGGCGATGAGATTCATCGCGTGTAACGGAACCAAATTGCACATATTGCAATGATTATTGCCATTGAAACTTTACCATGACTAAGTATAGATAGTGAAAAGAGCTCAAATCATACCCATTAAATTTAAATATGGAAAATTAACAGCGCATTTGCACCAACTGTTTTTTTTTTCGGTAACATTTCGTTTCAGTTACTTTTCTCGCAACATTCTCTCTTTGCTTCGTTGGCACAATTTTGTTTTATCCCGGTTCGGTAGCACATCATTCCTTTTGCTTGACTTTCGCTGCCCGTCTTCTGATTGGTTTCAGTTTCTTTGTAGCCTTCACTTTCCGGTCGTACTCTTTTTTTTGCGCGACTATGCATATATTTGCGTCGCGCGCAATTTTCTTATCACTTGAACACTCATTTCACACTGCAAAACTCTTCTTCGCCACACTTAGAAGACACCGAATATCATTAGACGGTTATTTCTTTTATCTGCAATATTCCACATACCATTTTCGTTATTTATTTTCTCTTGACTTTGCACATGGTTTGCGACTGTGTGCTCTCATTCTATTCACTGGGCCATATTCATTCGCCGTAAAAGCAGAATGTAATGGATGTTTTTGCATAGATATTGCATGTAAGTGCCAAAATGCTGAGCAATGTGAATTCTTTGAAGTTCTTATTCGACATACGGTAACTCTGAACGCTTATATACTTAATATTTTTACATTGTCCTACCATTTCGCACATTCTTCTACTTTTAGAACAATTCTATCTTTGTCACTTATTACAACTTGTGCGGTGCAATTCTTCTCTTCCTTTTCTCGTGCCATTCTTCGAATTAGACGATACATTTTCACGCTGAAAGTGACAAAAATGTGGTTGTAATTCGTTGTTCTTTGACACGTTTTACTTTTCTCAGCAATATTGCTTCAGCGTGCTTCATTATTCGATTAAAGCCTTTCACGACTTTTACAGCGACATGAAGTAGTTCGGACTAATGTTAAAATTGGCAACTAAAAGCCTTTCGTATTTTGATAATTGTTATACATTTCACATAATTCTAGAGCTGTAAGTTTTCGCATTACTCAGTTTAACATTCATCTCATACGAGATGGTTATATTTTTGAATTGCAAGATATTTTTCAAATCGAATACATTTGTTTCATTGATATAAATGTGTTGTGATGGAAGGTCTTATATATCATTCCCACCAATTCATAAGTGAAATGACGTTCAAAAATGGTTTAAAATGAGGAATAATGAATAAAGCAATGGGATGTTGCATGCAACGCAAATATATCCGATATTGATACAGTTATAAAGTTACTAGCGTTCAATTCTCATTTAAGCCACCTGAGAACTGCATAATGTTTCTTTCATTAAAGGCTTTAATTCACAACCGAAAAAGAAGCACGTTGAGGAAATGTTGAGTGAAAAGTCCTTTCGAAGAAATGAGCTGGAAATTCGTTCTTCATGCAGAAACTTCATACAGATTTCGATAGGTGGCGCTAGATATTTGCATACATGTTCATATCCTCCACCGAATAGCGAATCTGAAGGTTTCTGGACTGCCGTTCCTTTTGAAAGGTTTAAAAGCTCTTCGGTGGAGTTGCGCGTAAGCGATATTACATTTGAATAAAAAAGATTTTCATATCAGAAGCAGGACAAAGTCCTTGATATCTTCGTTATAAACAAAAAGCTTCTGAAGCTTTTAAAAAGTAATTCCGAACCGAATCAATTTTTCACTCAATTTTTAGCCACCTATCATTTCAATCGCCCAACAAAATTTGAAAATTTCAACTATTTGTGTTCGGTTTGCCAAATTCCACAAATGTCAATTGAAATGTGAATTCAAGCGGCTATTTCATGAATTCGTTCCTTTTTTTATATCAGCGCCTATCGCACTTCAATATTCAGTGTATTGTTTTCCAAATCCCATTCGCCAAGCGTAAACATCCCGGGTAAATCCGCTTGCCAATGGCAAAGCGCTTCGGCAACAGTCAACAGAAAAATAATTAAATTAGATTTATGCAAATCCATAATCGTATGTCGTGCTCTCCGCACTAGTGCTCTGCAACAAAAGAATATGCGATATTCACAATGCGTTTGCTAGAAAAACGGTTGGCCTCTGGATATTTATCATTCATCAGCGGCACACATCATAAATTCTATGCATTGGCTTTGGCCGGTGTGACTTCTGCACAGTGTCTGTATGGAAAATTGACTCTCACTCGGCGTGAAATCCGTTTTCAAACAAAAAAACATCCATAAATTTATCACTTCGAATGTATCGACTTGGCCCTGACACACCGGCAAAAACCGGCGATTTATAAGCAAAACGTTTACCCGGTAAATTGAATTAAATACAAACTCTTTGTATACAAAAACACCTAACAAAAGGTGTTTTGACAAAATGGTTTGCTTATTTTGGCTGCATAGAAACACAAGATTGGAAAATTACAATTTGAAAGCACATCGTGCAAGGAAAAGGGCTTACCTTAGAATGGAAATGACAGTACATCACATGAACATGACAATTGCGCCTTCCGGTTGACATACTGAAATAACAGAGAGGGAAAAAACTTATTTGCTTCGTTTCAAACGAGAATTCGTTTAGGAAATATTTTATTGGCCTACATTTTTGGATTCAACAAAAACTGCGAAATTCAATCCGTGTGGAGTCTACATTGTTGACGAACTGAAGATGGTTTTGATCTTTGATTTACAATTTTGGCATTTCTTTGGGTTAGTTTTGCCTTTCCTATTGTGTGTTTTTCTTAATTTATTCATTACTTTACTTTATGCTAGATTTGGTTCGAGGCTTTGTGCTCATGACAATTCCATTGAACAACAATGCCTGCAAACTACATGTTGTTATTCGTAATATTCAATTTTGCAAAACTTCCTTACGTTGAAACATTGTAGCAATGTTATTTTGGAGTCCAACGGACAGCATTTTAATTTCATCTAAATTACTAACATTTCCAAATTTCGCTCAAATTAATGAAGTCTTAATTGAAACTTGACGCTGCAGCAGATTTGCTTTGAATATTTCTAAATTTTTGCGGTATTACTTTCAATAAAGTAACTTCAACCATGAATATGTACCTGCAGCATAAATGTTCAGTATTTCGAAAGTGGAAAGAAACTATTTTATGAATTTTGCTCGATTTTGCTCATTTACAAAACATATAGAAAAGGCTCTTGTGAAACCTCAAATTTAATATGCACGTCTCGTGAATAGAAATAGTTTTGCACCGAAAGATGTTATGTGGTTCCCTGACAACATCGTCACGATGCACCATGCAAAATGAGTCCCAAATACAACCTTCGCCAATCAGATGCATATGCAAATTGATTCCTTTTTCTCAGAACATATGAAGTTTTCCAATCATTGAATATATTCTCGCTACATGATTTTGCCAATAAAGAGATTGAACACTTTTCAATTAACATTTCGAGATACACTCAATCGATTTTCGACGAAAAAAATTGGGTTAGACATTTGAGAGACTTTTAAGCAACTCGTCTTAGTGTCACATGTAGTAAAATGAAGATTTACTTTTTTTCTGATGCATTCATTTAAGTTCTCTGGAAGAACACCTTTTGTATATTTTGCGGGCTCAGTAAGAAATTGAAGTCTTATCCAAATAAATCAATTCAAAATACGAAAAGGTCTTTGAAAAATAAAAGAAATGAACCGATTTTTTTTTTTAAATATTTAAAAGGAATTTTGAAAGAACATGAACTGGACAGGAAATTCCCGGACATTTTTATACTTTTGTCAGTATCTCAGAACTGGCACAAATATCAATTTCGATTGGTATATGTTATAAGTAACAACTGAAACTCAATTCATTATTGTTATATTTTCCCTTTTCACAAATTTGAAATATAAATATTCTAAAACACCATCAAAATTTAGAAGTATTGTATTCCCAAATAAATAAATCATTTTAGCATAAAAGTCATATTTGTCAACCGTGTAAAAATTCTTTCTGAACGCATAAAATCAACATCTAAAATTCCTGTTCCATATTTGATGAAAAAAGGGAACCATCTGTTTCTTGATGATTCTTCCCTTTCTCTTTCGTTTTGAGTCTTGCGATGCCCTCTCTTTGGTTTGGTTTGTTCACCCTCTGTTTGTTTCATTGAATTTCTCCAGTCTTTCATCATTCGTGCATGTTCTGCTTGAGACATATGCGTTCAGATGAACCACACGGAATGCCGACGACGAGCGAATGAATATGTTTTTACAATTATTAGCATGTTTTTAGTTGTGCCAGTAAAATGGAATGAACAAAAGTTGAACGTAGAGCGAAAACAATGGCAAACTGGAAAAGGACAAGGAGCGAAAATCCAGAGTTTCGTTCAGGAAATAGTTTGCAGCTGTTATTATTTCAAATGTATAGCAAAGTAGACAAAGTTCGGTAAAAGTACAACGAAAGAAATGCATAGACACATTGTGAAGAAGTTCATCAAAGGATGAGAAGTGAACGATTTCAAGGGAATCGATTGGCACAGCAAGTTTTTTGTTCCACCTTTCAAGCAATTGTATAGCTTTTTTATAGTTCGTTAGTTTGTTGCATATAAATTGTGCTCGGTGGCTGAATGCCCTACTCATGTGTGAATTTAATTTCAAATCGCGAACGCGATGAGCACATACTTGAGGTGGCACATGTATTTTTGCATGTTTTGCGGTTGATATTTATTCAAGTTTCATTTCACAATTTAAGTTCTTTGGAAAATTGCCTTTTCTGCACTTCACACCATTATCCGTTCAACGCGCTCGCCTGTCCCGGAATGAAAATTGTATTCCGTGTGTGCAATTTCTGTGTCTAATTCATTGAAGGCGGTGGTTGCAAGGATAGAAAAAGTTGCATGAAACTTTTCGCAAATACCTCAACCGAGTAAAGCAGCAAATACTTGGACTAATTAACTGTCTAGTAATGTGTATATTTTCAATAACACGAAAACTTTCGTCATTTAAAATTGTGTTCCAGGAAGTGCACGCTCTTTTTCGAGTGTTTTAAGGCGAATTCCTTTTCGACATTACACACCAATGCATTTTTCGTTCTAAAATTTAATTGCGTTTACGAACAAAAGATCGAATCGTATATTTTTTTTGCGCACAAATTTACATTTTCACACATTAAAGTTTAGTCTGTTTAATTACATCATCGTTCGCATTTCACTCGCTCGCTTGCATTGATCGGATTTGCGTCTTGAGTTGCAATCATTTCTGCGTGCTATGATTTTGAATTTACATTAACAAATTTTCCATTATCATGAAAAATTAATTGCATCAACACATAGTTTCTGCTTTGAAACGACAAACGATGCCTGCAAAAAATGATTGATCGTTGAATATGTTTGCTTCTTGTTCTTCTCCTTCGGTTGCGCACGAAACTCGAAACTCAACAAATAAGAAAAAAGTAGAAAATTGTATCGAATGGATTGGCATCGCTTACAATGTTGAGATGCTGAAGGAAAAATGCTCGACAACGAACAGTGAATATATTGTACAAAAGAAACTTTGGGGGTAAGATGGTGCAGCGCAAAAACAGCGCTATAACAAAGCAGTCATTGTCTTGTAGAAGATGCGATGATGCACTTAAAGCAGAAGACGAACAAAGTAGAAATAATACATGAGAAAACATTAGTACATGTGAAAAAGGTTTTAGCTCTTGAATACATTATCGATATTGGATTCGTGTGTATGTTTCACATCTCTCGTGCACCTAACCAAGACAAATGTGTGCGCGTTCTTTCGCACCGAGCGCGAACCGACCGGTAGTGAGTGAGTGAATGGATGGTTAAAAAAAAGGATGCATGAAATACATTAAAAAGAATTCTATCCTAAAATAATATTTTATGATGTAAATGAGGTATTGAGCATCGTACATAATAAGATGCACTCGATGTGACGACGACTGGCTGAAAAAAGCGAACGATATTTTCGCCGGGAATACCATTCGGTTAGAAGATCTAAATATGCCGCATATATTAACAGACACCGAGCGTGTTCGGCGCTCGAGAACACAACCAAAACCTGAAACCAGCAGAAACAGGATGGATGGCGGAGCCACAACGCGGCAACGGCGGTTATCATAACAAAATGAGAGCGAAAATGCGCAGAAAAAAAAGTGAATTTTAATTTATTCGCATTTACTTGTTTTATGCTTGTTGTTGGGTGTTTTTTCAGGATCCATTCTCCCTTTGCCGCTAACTTTTTTCGCGTTGTTCTTGTGGAGCCATCAAATAACCGTCTGTGGTCTGACATAAGTATTTGAATAACGTGGCACATTCACTTTGGCGGATTGTTATTGCACTCTTTAGGGACTAGAAGAAGGTATTAATTTGATGCGCTCATTTTTTTTCACCATTATTGAAACGATTCTTCGCACATCTCAGTTGCTTGGATACTTTTACACAGGCAGAATGAGGATGAGAGAGAGAGAGAGAGAGAGAGAGAGAAAGGGAACGTAGGCAATACGTTTCAATATTATTTCTAAGTGAATAATAACCGATGATCCTTTGGCTCGACGAAGAAAGCCAGCGGTTTTTCTGTTTTTATTGTATAGCGAAAGTTTGGCGCGATCGAAAATACTTAAAATTAAATTTTTCTTCGGTTGTTTTCGAGTTTATGTCATAATTTATGTATTTTATCCGAGCGACAAGTAATTCTCTTCACTTGTTCACACACTAACAAAATCGCTGTCTACACGAGGGGTAGAGCACCTAAATTATAACTTCTCTATTAATCTTTTCTCTAGCTATTACTTCACCTCTTTTAGTATTCATTTCTATTAATTTCGACATTGATTAGAATAAAAAGGCATATAAAAATAGTGGAATAACAATTAATAGCATAATTTATTGAGTAATAGCAATTAATATAGTAAATAAAAGCAATTTAGCAATGATATAAAAGCACAGGCTTTTGCTTGATTTCGGTGAAAATAATTTACTGATGCATTGAATAAAATGTCGGAACTTCCAAAATATGTTCATTAAATTTGGTCATTGAGACAAATATGAAAATTGGCCTATTTTTGGAATGGCTTTTTCGAATGAAATTCTGAATCTCATGAAAATTCAATTAAACTAGTTAATTTAGACAATTCATTTGGAATTTACAACCTTCCGACTTGGAGAATTTGTTTTGTATTTCAGTTTTTGTTTTTTAATATCAATTGCAGCAATTGAATTGCTGATAATTCACGTTTTGACCGATTTTTCGAAGCAAAACGCTAACTTCAGATTAATTATATCTTTCGTTTCGCTGAATGTAATATTTGATAAAAAATTTGAAGCTCGAGGCTAATTAATTGCAGCCGCTTCGCACAGACGCTGAGCAATTTACGAGACAATGGACGATCGTAACATTGTTGCAAAGGTCGCACCGCAAAAAATGGCAAACATTGTGGCTGCTACTTCAATGCATCTGAAAATTTCATAAACTGTTTGAATGGCGCACATTTTCTGCTCTTTATTAAAAGATTATATAAATGTAATAAATAGCATTTCAGCGCTCCACGCTGATTTTTCTCATTCCGAATGGATTTTTTTCATTGAAAATATTGTGTAGCACACCAAAGGTTTGCTCCGTAGAAGCACCTCATGAATTGAGCACCATAAAATCTTTTTTTTCTGTTAAAAAAATATATGTATTTTCAGATGCGATGTATTTTATTGATTACTTTGAAAAATTCTCCATGAACTAATATCAATGCACACATTAATTTCATAGATCGATCGAACAACAAAACAAACCTCACAATATTCATCTCATTTCTAATGAATTAGCGACTCAGTATGGCTGTCACTGATTCGACTAGATTAGGACGTATTGAATGCAATAATTTCTCATTACTCTAGATTATTTTCATTGATTCATGAGGCGTCAATCAAATAAATAATATTATCAGGCGAATTAGTATCGAAGTTTGCCCGATATCCCGTTTCGAATTTTAGCCGCATTTATCCATTTAACTGCATTCTATTTGGGTCATAATGGTATAATTTGGTTCAAAACACTTTGAAAGCGGATATGCACGGATAACATTTATTTTTGATCAAATATAGAAGATAAATATAGATTGAAATGGAATGTGGTTATATACTTTTCGCAAAATGGACATTCAATCATTAATTTTAATACGAGTTTCCTGCAAAATTCAGCTGAATTTTATTGCAATTCAATGCTCTGGCATTCCAAATCGACCCTTTGATCTGGAAAAATGCACTTTGTATTTTATTTATGTGGTTGCACTCTTTATCTGTCAATGAATTTCGGCTATCAATTTTGAATTAAATTCAATGGGTAAATGGATGTGACATTATGAAATGCAAGTACGACATTTCACATTTTGTGCATACATTTTTGGTTTGCAATTGACAAATCTACCGCAAAGTGTACGAGAATTTGAAATAACTGTTTATTCTACTCGAACTCAATGAGAAAAAATGGAAATAAACTAGTTTGTGTCCGTAGAAGAAACTTGAATTGACGTTAGATGCTGAGGTCTGACGACTAGTCATCATCTCTAAACTCAAGCATCAATTCCAATACAGAAGTTGAACGTAGTCATTTTCAAATCACCTTTCACATCTACTGCAATGTGATTTCCAGTATGTTGCACTTAATTTAAATGAATTTGGCTTGGTTGGCCGACAAAATTATATATGAAAGGCGTACCATACAAATATTGCGAAGTTGCAAGTTTTCGATCCAATTTCCGAGATGGGATATTTCAAAATGGTTGGCTTATTCATGGGACGCGGTGTGGTGCGGTGCGTTGCAAGCTGCAGCATGTGTGCACGAGGGGATAGTTGATGGTTGCGAGAGTATTTCTGACTGATTGCCAACATAATCTCATAAAATGGTATCAGTAGTTGTTGTTTAGCGAGAGCGTCACTAAAAGCATGAATTCCGAAAACATATACATTGTACTCCATTTGCTGGTGAATCGAAAATAAATAAACATGAAGTGAAATGCTATGGCAGAAGGAAAGCACCGGGAAAAAAACACAAATGAGAAATAGACGAACAGACGAATGATTGTTGGGAAGCATGGCGTAAAGGCATCACAAATGCCAACATTGTACCAAACTGAACCGCAGATGTTATCATAAAATACGAAAATCCATGATTAATCTGTTGTTAATCCGCCACCCGTATGAATTCGGCTCAAGCATTCACTGCGATTTTCTCTATTGAATGCGAAGACCGACAAGTGAATACACGAACAACAGAATGCAATGAATGAAACCAATAATTTCGCAAACAACATTTCCAATGTGTGCTCATTTTATGGGTTCGTTTGAACAATAATGATAACAACAGGAGCAGCAACATCATCCGCCTTCTCATCTTTGTTCCACTCATTTCACTGTGCAAAATTAAGTCTTTTTCGTTGTATTTTCATTGGTTTTAACTCTTGTTCTCTTTCCACTTCTATCTCTCCTCCTCTCTCGCTATTCAATCCACCGATTGTAATTTATCTCTAATTTTCCAAATGAATATATTTTAAATTTATATAAAATATGTAGCTTTGACTCGAGTAATTTTCCAAATTGAACGCTGATTCTGTGTGTTTGAGGTGCGATTGGTTTTCGGACATGAAAAGTTGAATACGACACTACATTTTTCGGTATATTACATGACATTCAATGAATCTTCCGTGACTGGCGGAATTAGCTCGCCCATCTCTCGCACGCTCGCTTCCTCTTTTTCCTCGTCTACACATATGATGCTGGAGCTTTTGTTGTCGCTCTGGATCATTTCGAATTCATTTATTCAAATCCGCATCATTCATTTATTTAAGCTTTTTGTGTTGTTTTTTTTTTAATTCCCATAATCACGTAATGAGTCAAGCATTAAAAGCAGCCGCAATTTAGGTTCCGGTTTTTGGATTGTGGCTTGCATTCCTGTTTTTGTCGTGCATTAGCTTGCTTGCTTGCTCACTCTCTGCTATTGAAAAGTTGCAGTGTTTGCGTTAGTTTTGGAATGAATGAAATGTATCAAGTGTAGCATCAGCGACAGCACCAGCAGCGGCGTTCTGACCATCTATTTATTATATGGTCCACATAGATTTTAGGGTGAAAAGCTGCTTTAACTATTTCTGAAAATTTCATCAATTTCTCAGAGAGTTTCAAATTAATAAAAAGCAAAGCAATCGGACACATTGCACAAACTTTGTAATTAAACCAATAACACCGACTGTAATCTTTTATCTTATGGCATCGCATAAAGCGATTGAATTTGATCAAGCTTTACCATATTTTGGCTTGTGAGAGAAATTTTCGGACGCCGGACAGGCGATTATTCGTTACTGCACAATTTGCTCGTCGGTGCAATTTTGGAAGCGGGCGTACGCTCAAAAAAAATCTTCCCCTTAATTAATATCGTTTACAATGAATAAATTTTATTATTTTATTTTTCTCTCCCATATGGATTTCATTGAACATTCATATCTGTTGAACGAGGAAATATTGAAAAAGTTGGCAATCGTCCGCGCGCAGGAAGTCAGAGGGAGGGAAAAATTATACACAAATGTACGTTACGTGCAACGTTTTAATTAAAACTTTTATGAAATCGATTATGGTCGTTGGATCGTTGGTATCAATGTTCGATTCTCACTCATATTCTTTCGCTCTCTCGCTCCCATTTGCCGTCCTCATTCTCGAGAAACCAAAATAAAAGCCAACGTGCACTTTTTAATAATAATTGCTTTGTAATTGCATTTCGTTGGCTGAATTGGTCATTGAACACATGGAAAAATCCTGGATATTTATTGTCGCAATAGTATTAAAGCACACAAATTCCCCCTATCGTTCACCAAATTCGATGAAAATTTTCGATCCGAACGGAAAAATACATAATAAATAATACCCAGATTACGAGCTAAGGATAAGAGACTGAATGTGAAAAAAGATAATAATTAAAGCTTTAACATTTCGCATCGGATCCAAAATGGATAGCCGTTTATTTCCGTAAAATTCTTTCATTTAAAATGTGAATTTTTCTCAACGAAAAGACTAAGTTTGTGTGCATATTAAATTTTATTGCTGCCGAGCCAAACAAAAATCTAAAACAACATGTAAAAAACGAAATGAAGTTTTGGAAGCTCAAAGTTAGTTGAGCTCGTCATGAAATATAGTTAATTTTTAGCAAGCAACGGTTTGCAAGGGCTTGTGATTAATTGAATTTCAAGTGTTTTCCTTTATAAAGAAATATTCTCACTAAAATGTTCATCGATTGTGCCGTCAGGAGTTTTCATAAACGAACCTAATTGATTGTAGTGTAATGCAAGTTCATGAATGAGTTCGAATTGAGGGTCGATTTCAAGATAGCCAAGTTCACTCAGCCCTGCACTTGATACAGTGAATTAAATGCCATCATTAGAGCATCCAAACGGAAAACGATACATAATTAGCAATCAAATCCTGATAATAATTGGTATTATTACCTGCAATCAAACGCTAAATATCGAATTTCGTTTTCTGTGAAGGGAAAACCTGAAATAATGTGGACTGGAAAGTCTTCCATTTCATAAAATGATGTAATTCGTAGAAAATGTGAGATCAACACAATATTTCGTATTGTTTGGAATTTAATGCAACTTGTTCTTTTCGACCACAATTACAAGATATTCGCATTCCACTTATTTCCATTGTGGAAATGCTGTGTATTACTTCACAATCATAATATTTGTACATCGACTTCATTGAAATGGGTTAATGGAACATGATTTTTCGATTTGCTGTAGCAATTTGTTTGCTTGTATCAAAAATTGTTTTCATTTTCATGTATTTACAGTAGAGTTCAATGCGTTCATTTTCCATTTATTTCGGATAAATTGTTTCGGCGAATTTAGCGGTCAATCAACGAAAATAAACATCGTCATAAGCTGATCTCTTTTAAGTGTTTGTTTTTAATTATCTTAATTAAAATACCTAGAGTAATGGGTATTTGAGTAAATCACTGTTGACTATATAATATCACAAGTAAAGAGCTCTTGTGAACGACAATTGTTTGCTATCTGTAATGGAAAATCTCACTTGCCGCTTATATTACTGTTGCGCTGCCTTGTGTTATAAATGTGTTTGCACACTTAACGGGTTTCGAAGCTTAGCTTGAACGCCATTCACCGAATGAAATCATCATTTGTGGTAATTTTGCTGATGGCAAGACATTTTCTAAACGATTTACAGTAAATTTTCATTGCACGCAATAAATCATCATAAATGCACTTAGTTACACACTAATAAAATAATTGAACTTAAACTCTTAAATATTGCTCATATTCATTAGTTATCGCTTGCAATTAATCCAGAATATATCGGCTCAATATGGAATGACACTCAATTCAGTCGCGCTTTCACACTTTGCCATCGAAGATTTATTTAATGTGTGCCGCTGCGACGGCATTGATAATACACTGCGCAACCACATTCAATGCAAAATTCATTAAATCCATCGTGTTTAATTCGTGAAACACAAACACACACTATGTATTCATGGCTGATGATGATGTTTATGGGAAAATGTTATCGCATCAACGCTCACCAATCAATATTGCATTCGAAATTATGCACAAATCAATTTCATCTCATTATTATAAAACGCCCGGCCAATAGAGATTTAATTAATTCAATTTTATGGATCAAATACAGCACTTTATTGAGCAACTGCTTCGAATGACATTATGATGATTTGCGATAATTCGGACTTAACTTCATTAATCCAATATCGAGGAAAAAGTGCTCAAGAAGATTCGGATTCACATGGAAACTAGATTAAGTATTTATCGTTCGACTGGGAACTGAAGGTGATGTTAAGCCGGATTGAAGTCTTATTAAAGTTGTTTTATAACGTTTAATGAGCTTAGTACGTTCAATGACCTGAGCATGTTGATTGAAATGACATTTTTCATTTCGAGCTGATTTTGAGAGCCTTGAAATAGACCAGAAAATCTACCAACATCAGCTACTGATCTTCATCGTAATTTAAATGAAAATTTAATGTTTGTCTGTGAAGCATCTTCAGCGAGCATTCAAATTAATTGAAATTCAACATAATCCCAATTGTAAAATATAGAAGGAATTTTTGAAATACAATTTCCAATGTATGCATTTTTACAAAATTCTTGTGCAAAGCAGCAAAAAAACAAAACAACAACAATTCAACATTGAATGGTTAAATATACGGCAATTAGTCGGTGGGCTTCCATAAACAACTTTGATATGTACAAGGCATTATTTCACCGCAATCAACGAAAAATCAATTAAAAACCCAGCAGTCGGGATTACATTTTTCCAAATGATGTATTGAAAATGCAAATTAAAATGTCATTGAACAGCCATTAAAAATGTCGAAAAAGTAAACACAAAGGCTTTAAATAATTCCCATGCAAACCAATCAAAAATAACAAAATGACTCTATTTTTCGCTCATGCCACATCGACACACACACAATTGCTTTGTTAGCGATATTTTTTTAATGACATTTTTGTATTTATTTGATTTCCTCTTTTGATTGTTTTCACTAGAACAGCGTGTTTTGGTTAGGTCATTCGTTCATTCATTTTTCTTCCATTTTTGTGTGGCAACTTGTCTGTAAATGACCACGTGCAATCTGAGAGAATTGATCAACCCTTTGCCTTTCGCATTGGTGTCGAGCAAAACGGATCGACACAATTAAGGAGCGGAAATCACTCAGCAGTCGAAGCAAATGAAAATGGCATTAAGTATGTTTTAATGCGTCATGACACACGTAATACTTGAGTGCACGTTTTTGATTGTATATTTTATCGGCTACGAACAAAAAAAAAACATTCGGAATCAGCATGAGCTGGCCAAAATGATTGCGCCAAATGATTAAAACAACATTTGTAAATAATTTATCAAAGAACATATAATATGGACATTTTCCAACCGCATAAAAATTGTGTAAACTAACCGACTTCACGCAAAATACTAGCAATCGCAGCTATCTGATCTCAATATTTGTGGTTGTTGTTATTTGCGCGCCATTGCGAATGACCGATTGCGACTGCGACTTTTGAGTGGCAGACAATACGCATATTTAAAATTAAAACAAAAAACCACAACGGGATCATTAATAAAATGGGCTGTCGGAATCTAAATCTAAATCTAAGGAAAACCTTATTCAAAATTCGTTGCGGAATGGCGTTTTTCCGTTTGATTCCATACTCGCCGTTACAATGCAAATTCTTTATATGGCATTTCATTTCTATTTCTGTTCAATGTTACAACATTTTTTATTCCCGCGAAAATCTCTGTGTAATTACATTCTTTAGAATTCAAAGAAAAGCGAGAGAAAAAACAGACCCGTTATTAAATCGAATTTATTATATTCTATTGTTCTTATTCGCTCAAGCTCTGGCAGAAATGAAAATAAAAAAGGGACGCACAGAAAAAGAACACATATTTTGTTAAGCTTAAACGTTGTGTACATGCATTTTTCTGAATGAATACATGAACGTTGTGTTGCGCGATTTTAATTTCCCTGGTTGATCCATATTAATTTGCCCGGTCGCGATTTTAACTGTAATAATAAAATCTTTGGATCGTTTCGTTGCATGGGCATATTTCACTTTCAGGGCTTTGGCTGGTGTTTGAGCTGAACAAATCAATCATTGAATGTGCGCGATGCGGCGTTCCCAATTCACAGTATCAGCAAATGAAGATTTAAGTTCCTTTGAAAATTATGACGATACATCTTGGTTGTTAGAAAAGAAGAAATGGAAAAATTGTATGCGGATAATTCATGATTGATAAATAAATTCGAAGGGAAAATATGATCCAGAACAGATGAACTCTCTCCCTCTCTCTCTCTCTCTTTCTTCCAATAACAAACGATAGGCAATGAATATCGCACCTGCTTGAAATGATTGAAATTGTTTTTAAGAATATATTCATTGGCACCTTTTGTCTACCGCCGACGCCAAAACACTTTTTCCATAAATTATTACTGATGATATTCCACAGATGACAGCTTGTCGCTGCCAGTATCATCATCAATTTTCATGCATTACCGAACAGTCAAACGACTTTAACCGTAATGAATTTCTCTAATGGTGTGTGCACGACATTTTCGTTCGATGCGAACTAATTCAATATGGAGAAACATTCACTTTATCTCACACACACACCGAGCAATAATTGAAATTAAACATACCGAATGCTAGAATTGGCGGGAATGTGATGCTGAATGGAAAATTGGGAGCATTTGCTCTAAATCTATAAGATTAATTTCGCGTTCATCATTCGCATTGAATTTATGCGGTTTACACGAGTTTTATACATACTCGACTTGGAGAACAGTCGAAAATATGGTTGAACGGCGATATCGAACTATCATTTTTTTCACGCACTTCGGGACTATTGAAAGTAGACTAAATAAATGTAGAAAAATCCCGACCCCGATTGCTTGTGGCCTAAATAAATTCACTCTCTCTGACACTTTTTTCGTACACTCTAAAAAGTCTGCCTATTTGAATGTCTGCATCACATAGTTAATCTTATGCTTGAAAAAGCGATTAAATTTTATCTTCATTTTGCGGTGATATTAAAAATGTCGCAGTCATAGCAGCATATGCAAAGTTTATTCATAATTTATACAGTTAAAGCGACGCTTTACCACATATGGGATATATATTCTCCATTTTTGCCATGAATTATCTTGCGGAAAAAATGATGTACGCGCGTCTGTATACAGGATTCAGAAATGTGGACATATCGAGTTGATGAATTATGAGCTATAGGAAATCTGTGTTGTACTGATCCATTTAAAATGCAAATGAAAACAATATATTTCATAAAACTCCTCGTTCGCTTATCATTTCACTGATCTGATTTTTTAATATCAATGATGAACAGAGTAACAGATAAATGTTCGAAAGAATGATACTTCTGTCTGTGTTTGTATCATAACCACATGTTTTCTATCAAGTTAATGGTGAAAAGAGTGGCAAACCTGGTGGAACTGCGTAGAGCTCGTGCCAGCAGGTGAAAGTGAAAAATTAGCATTCATTCCAACTTCCTACTTCAGTGAGAATGATTTATCAACTTGAACTCAGCTAACGAACTTTTGACCCGACACACTTACACACTTTGCAGTCTTTCACTTCATTTTCTTACAAATTTGGAAAAAAATTTACATTCTCAATATGCATAGAATATGCGCAAAACTTGTCTGTATTCGAGATTGATTCATCTATATTCGCATTTTAACATTTGGTTTTTTAGAAAAATCCCCGATTGGAATTGGAACGAGCTACATTTCTATTCACGCTCATATTTGCATTATCTTATTTATTTTTAGTTTTTTGGATAGCTTTATCTCATTCAAATTGGCTCAGATCCACATAAAGTGCTAGTTGATCCATCTACACAATCATAAAATTGCGCATCAATTGATTGAACCGATTTTAATTGTGATTAATGCACAAAATTAAACTGATTATTCGGGGGCTCATTGGCCAATTCCAATCTAACTTTCGCATATATCAATGGAAAGTGTGCAATGAATCACTTCACATCTAGGTAAATGATAAATAATTGTAGATTTCGTAATTATAGTGGCAAATAATGAGGTGATAATTCAATTAATCAGGCATAAAACCCTCACACAAATTTAATCTCTGTGCGATGTAAATGCAAACAATTCTATGATATCGTTCGGGTAGCATAATTTGAATGCTGATTGAGTTATGAGTTGTTCAGGTGCATGTCTAGCGGATATTATACACTCATTTTCAATATTCAAGAGGCTTTTATTGTAGTTGACTGTAGATTTATTTACGGACCAACAACCGATAAGTAGTGTTTGAGCTGTACAGTATACAACAAGCATAGATCGAGGCAAAGATAGAGAAGAAATCGAATGAGCAAGTGAATGTTTTATCGTTTTCAATAAAGCAATCGCGAAACGAGCAACATCGCCCATAAATAAAAAAATTCTGTTTTGTTTCCTGAAGTTCGGTGGTTGTTGCTTGTTTTTGCTATCGCATCTTGTTTCGCATCCGGGCTATATAATAACAATCGAATGGAGTAATAAAAGTGGAACGCTTCGGAATGTGACCCGTTGCAGCTTTATGGTGCATTTTTTGTATCATCTCAGTTGATTTTATTTTGCCATTGTTGAGTTTTCAACATCTTCGTAACAGCAGTTTTTTTGTTAGTCTATGGAGTTGGGGTGAAAACCTGAATGCAATATTCGTTCCATATAATGTTTATCTCTCTCTACAAAGGATTCTTAAGTGAGTTTTTGTTCTCCCATCTCATTACATTCTGCCTTATTGTTATATCGCATCGTGCTTTTTTTCCGCCGATTTTCATTCATTGTTTATGTTTTAAGCTGTAAATTTCGATGGGAATTGCGCAAAAGCATGCAGTTTAGATAAAGAGATACATAAGCATAAAATATAAAATGTAAAACGATTTTCAAATAGCGACACAAACGGGAAATGAGGTAGGAAAAAGCCAACGCAATGTTGCTTCTCATAGTTCTTTCAAAATATGGCTACTCCTTTTAGAACATGGATAAAAGCAGCATGAAATACATGCACAATATGCGACAAGGGACAAAGGCAAAATTTGAAAAAAATCCTTTATTGAAGACATTAACGGTCCATGAAAAATAAATTCAGATGCTTTCAATTATTCGTGTAATAAGACTACTCCTTCTCGAATAGAATATAACTTGTTAATTAGGAAAACAATGGAGTTTCATGAATTCCTCAAAAAATTTTCCCAAGCATTTTCTCTCCTTCGATAAATTTCTTGTATACTTTGTTAACAGAAAACTATTTTTTATTTCTCTTCTAGATTTTGGTTGATGCAGATACTAAAGTTTCATCCATCTCTCTTGCAATATTTTGGCGAATACGCTTGCGTTGGGTAAGTCATCTGCTTGAATTTCGAAATAAATGAAAAAACTGTTGTCATGTCGACTGATTCCAAAATGAAACTAATTTTATTGAAACCAAAATTAGAAATTAATCGATCATATAATGCTCCATTCGAAAAGTAGGTAAAATATAAAATCGGGTAATCATCGGATAATGAAATAAATTTGACTTGCTTCAATCAAGACTCAAAAAACAATGAACATTTTAGATTATTTTAACTTATTTAATTATTCCGATGCAGCACACCAAAATAGGAGCTTTTTCGGAGTTTTCAAACTCATATTAAAAAAATAGCTTCTGTATTTATACAAAAAAACATATTCTGCGAAGAACTTCCGCATCAAAACAAAAGTTGGCGTTCACCATTTACGGAACACCATCACAAATGCTTGAAAATATGGGAAAATGTTTGAACGTGGTTATGCAATCATATCACGTGTAGCATATTTATTCAATAAGCACTTTACTCAGCTACTGTTTGATATTAATAATTCGAAATGCTTACAATGAGGACCCTATATGCTAATTTAGAATGCTGTTCCAAAACTTTCAACGATTTCAAAATTGAAAAAGGAAGCTTGAGTAACATTATTGTGTTCATCGAATGACGGAAAAAGTAATTGAAAAATGAAGTAAACGGTGAAGAGTTACCAAGAATAGTAAATAATTTCAAAACGGAATGAGTTGATGCACACTTTGGCTCTAGCAACGTGAATTCGATAGCTTCGAGGGACATAAAAATCAACGATGGCTAGAAACTATTAAACTGCACCAGTTTTTCCAAGCGATGAATACTCGATGCTTCGTGCGAAAGCGATAAGACGATGGATTTGGTTGGAACGAAGAAAAAGGATACGCCTGATAATTATGTCGATTTGCGTGCAAACGCAAACAAATGCGCTATTAAATAACATCTCAATCGTCGTCGTACATGATGAATCCAAAGAAACCGAACACCGATTATAATCGTCATCAACGTCAACAGCACCATCATCATCATCATTATGAGAGGCGCCCGGTTTTTGCTGTCGTTGCCGTGCCTACGTTTAGACACCTATGCCAATGGGAAAAGTGCAATGATGAAAAGACGAATGAAAACATTTTATTCATGGCATGAATGACATTTTACACGGTAAACTGACGGACGTGGTTCAATGAATGAAACACGTGACAAAAAATCACAAACACTTTTTCGCCAAACAAAACCATAGTATAAGTCGGTGTTCTGAAGTTGTTAAGAGATCGCTGTTGCATTGTTGTTTCACTTGAAATGGCACATCCAGAAAATTGTTTGCTCATCCAGTTTGTTGGCTTGTTCCGAGTTGGCTGCTGTTTTTATGTCTTCCATCAATAGAAAGGAATCATCAGAAAAAAGTTTTTTTTTCGCAAAGAAAATGGAAAACAGGTGCAAAACGGGCGAAAGGCAGATGTAATATGGCAAAATATTATGGTTTTAAAATGCTCGTATTCGAATGTGTAAAAATGTTGATGTCTCACGTCTTTGACACCTATTATTATCATCCGAAAGTTGATGCTTCTGCGAGCGTTCGTTTCATTTGTTTTGTGTGTTTTGTTGTCGATTCGAAATATTTCTTTCTATTTTGCAATCGATGTGGAAATTTGATGCTGAACGCAGATCCATCGCATTGTATACATCTTTTGTCATGCTTATCGCAAAATCATGCACAATCAACACTTGGCGAAAGTAATATGCAGATAATATCGAAATGGATTACAATTTATATTTTCTTTTCGAGTTTTTCCTTTCATTTCTCTCTTTCTCGCCCTCGGAAAATTGCTGTTTCCAATCGATGGCGCTTTCTCTTTGGCGCCACGAGTGATGGTGATGGATTGAAGCGGGGGAAGTTTGAGAAACGGCATTAGTTAATGGAATGAACATGAAGCGACAAGGCATACAAAAGTCGAAATAATTTCTTCGATATTTTTAATGTAACGCGTTGCGCTCACAGCGAATGAATAATGAGAACATTTATTTCAAAATATGGCGAAAAAAAACTTGGTGTGCAAGAGCCACTTCAAGCGACGCACGATTCAGTACAAACGATGGTTATTGGCTTAAACGTCTGCTATTTATTAAATGTCTGCAAATGGCGACAATTCTTTTTTGTGCGCCCGCAAATCACGACAAAAAAAACTTTTAGAAATACGCAATTTTTTTTGTCTCTATCCGTTGCCGCTCAAATTTAAATCACTGATGAACAATGCCAGATAAAGGCTATAAAACTTTTAGCTACTGCTGCTGCTGCTTCTTATTTATTTTCAACTTGCGTTTGCAAACATTTGCTCTTGCTTTCATTTGTACACATTTGATGCACTTTTGATTTTATTAACATTTCTTTTTTGTGTGTGGCCAATAAAGAAATTACCCGGCGACGAAACAAAAACGCGCACAAGCAACACAAACTGATTTGAATATGAATGGCTTGGATTCGTGGTGTCCTTGAAGTGGAAAGCTTGAAAAATTGTCTGGAATTATGGCCGCCGACACGATGTGCCTTAAGTGTGAACATGAATTCATTTGGCGCGACGCGAATGCTAAAATAATAATCAGATGTCAATGTTACTTCGCCCATGTGATACCTAATTACCGTGGTGTCGATAGGATCGACTCAATTGGCAGAGACTTGGGAAACCAAAACCACAAACAGGCTATCGTTATTATGCCGGCCAACGGATTCTCTCTTTTTTTCGTGTCGCTTTCTATTTTTGTCTAGTCTACATAAAAAATGTAATAGGCAAAGAAAAAACAGTTTAATTGAATTGGTGTTGTTGCTGAAATACGAGTCGCATTATCCGTCACTATCATTTTATTCACGTCACTGCAATGACGCACATATCAAATACGCTTCAAAATCACAAACACTTATGTTTGAATATGTGTTGAACATAATATTGTGTCTGGGTAGATATAATATTGAATAATGTGCAAAGTGTCAAACACTCAAATCGCTGATTTATTTAAATACTCGAATGATATTTTGTGAATCCAAATAAGGAATTGAAGCAAAATGAGATTTTAATAAACGCAACGGAAAACGAGATTTTTTCGTCGAGAAGGATGAATAAGATGCAAAAACCGAGCAAGTTGCTTCGCTGTTTTCTCACACTCTCGAACTTTCTTCGTTAAGAAATTATATTTGATTAAACTTTAAATATTTTATTGAATGAGAAATTGCATTTCATGAAAGCCATGGAATATTCACAAATAAAGAGCATCCAACAAGTTTTCCAATGTAAATATGTTGTGCAAATATAATTCGAATTTTCTATCTATTGAAGAACATCTTGCACGCCCATTCGTAGAGCAAAAAGAAGAGATCATTAAATTGTGAGCGTTGCTTTTAAATTCGGGTTGAAAAATGAATGCATTGCTGCTTTCATATATTATTTATCCATTTAGTCACTGGAAGAGCGTGGAAAAGTTGTCGTCTCTTTGATGCTGGTGACCGATTCAGCAGCGACACCAACAATAATAACACTAACGTCGTCGTCGGTCGCTTGGTCGCTTGGGCCCAATGCTAACGGGCCAACGATTGAATGGTGCAATTTGCAACTTAAATATTAATCCAATTTGTTCTTTTCGTGTTTTCGGAAGCCGGCTGAATAGCGATCCGATTTTGCGATTGCAACATACAATTGAGTTTCAATGGTATTTGCATATTACCATTCTTGTTGCACCAACGTCATGCAATTCGGCAAAAAACTGAATTAGAGAATAAAACAATGAAAATCAATGGATAGAGTCGTACAATGTTCGTCTCCCAATAGATTCTACCAAATTCAACGACACCTCATACAAAATGTATGATTGAATCGCGCAATGAATGCGGGATGTTTTTGCATCCGTGCGGCTCTATCTCTCTTCCTTCTCTTTCTTCCTCTCTCTCTCTCTCTCTCTCTCTCTCTCTTCCTTCTTTCTCAATACCATCATCAATTTGTCGCCAACACTGCACAATTTTCCCACTTTTTTCTGCTCGCTTGCTCGCTCTTTTTCTCGGTAAATAATAATCAACTTTTCTTATTTGTTGGATTGCTGGTATCATTCGTTTGTTTCTTCTCTTCTTTCGAACTTTTAAATTAGGTAGCGAACTTTGTGCAGTCGATACAAAAACGGTGAGCAAGTTCTTGCATCCATGTCGTTAGTTTCAACCAGCATAATTACGATTCTTTGTCATCGTATCGATTTCTTCCGAAGAAATTGAGCCCCGATTGGCAACAGACATAAAATAGCGAACAAGCGAGAGAGTGAGAGAACGTGGCGCACGTTGTTCGAGATCGGTTTTCCTGATATCAGCAGATTCTAATCAAATCAGCAGCTGCACCAATTTTTTCAAGCCACACACCAACTCATTCGAGCATTAAATTGTCATTTTACAACACCGATGGCTTTATAATTGCGAAACTTTTCCATTCCAAGTAATTTTAATAAGTTATTGAGCTAAGTCAATCAGATAAATAGCGAACAATCATTATCTGTGTCGGAATGAATTCAAGAACTCTTATATCTTATCCATTCTTACGCGTATGCGTGTCACGGCTACTCATTTGATAATTGAGTTAAAAGCATTTACTTTAGTGCATATTAAAATATTTAACGTTGATCTATCAATCCGGACAACAATCAACTTTAATTGAATACTTGAACTTTGAAAGTGGAACAAAGTTGAAGAAATCGGATCAATTGAATTCTGATCAAACAAATCCAAACAAATAATTGTGTTGCACTCAGTAAAACGAATTTGTTTGGATTGCAGCAATAATATGACGACTTACAGGCGATTCCTGGATGATAATGAATAGCGCGCAGATACAGTATCATATCACTGATTGATAAATCAATATTTAATTGCTTTTAATCTTAGGATGAACAGCACACAACCTTTCAACAAATTGCCATCATCGATCAATTATTCACAAAATTCACTGCTTTTCTGTAAATATTTAGAAAACCTACGATTCGTACTCCCATTTATTTGAATCGACAAATTGTATCATAAAAAAAACTATTCTCTTTGAGTGACTTCACTTGATACCAATCCATCCATCTTCGCGAAAAGTTAATATCAATGAAAATTGTGGATACAAATTCAAACCATTCATCAAAAATTCAACAATAGGCATCCTCATTTGACTTGTTAAATTATCAATTACTTCGCTAATGTGACAGCGATGTTTATCAACTTGTTAGTCAATCGAATTTAGAATGTTGTGCAATGAGAAATCTTTTGAAGTGCTCCTCCAAAAAAAAAAAAAAATGAATGAGATATTTTAAAAAGTCAGTTGAAATATCCGTCTAAGTCAGCAGACAATCGATTTTCTGGGATAATATGTATATTTTTTCAAATTGAAAACTTCAGAAAGTTGAAAGTAGACGAAAAAATGCAACGAAAGAATGAACAAAAATATTAGGAGTGGAAACAAAATGCCGAAAAATGAAACGATACGAATAATTTGCGTACTCGCTGAGTACATGCTACATTCGAAAGTTGATTTGATTCTATTTCGCTCCAGCAATTTTGTCAATATGCGGTGTGTGTTTGTTGTCTCGCCGCTTAATCGAAAATCAAAATATTTCCATTGTTCACCGCATTGTTTGTTCGTTCACTTCTGCACGTCATGCAGCTTTTTGCTCTCTCCCGATTTTATTAATAATCTGACGAAGCAAAATAGACAAAGTTTTCGCGTAACTTTGATTTAGCATATTTAAACGACTTCTTTGTTTGCTTTCTTGGCTTGATTCACATAATTTTGGCATTTGCATATATTGTACATACAAGCCGAACATGAGCGCGCCGATAAAAAAATGAGTATGCATCATCTCTTTCTCTCTCTCAGCCTGTTTTGGTTGCAAGAAATTATGAAACAAGTATTATTTGAAGAGATTTAATGGTACGATAATAATGATACGCACAAGCATTTCCATAAACCAAAGAGTCTTGCATGAGTTTTGTCTGGCATTCCATTATCATTTGACGCTTTTGACACCCGATTGCAGACGGCCTCCGCTCCATATTCTCGAACGACTCGATTTGTCAGTTTACTTTTGTTGAGAAGCGTTCAAATTTACAACAACAGCAACAACCAAACTAGCAACGTCTTCATTCTATTCAATATCATCTTTTGTCTCCTTATCGAAAGTAAACTTTCACTATTATATATCATAGAAATGTTGTAGATTTTTCGAGTGATACGATTAAAATTTGTGTTTACAAGCAATTGCTCGGAAGGAGACAATGTTTTGAAGCTATTTTCATTTATTCGGTTCCACATTGCAAGTGACTGTCATGAAATTCTCTCTCTCTCCCTCTCTCTCACACACTCTCTTTCTTTCTATATCTCGAAAGAATTTCATTTTCACAATAGACAGTTGGTGATTGAAGGGTATTTTGGACGAAACTAAATTGCTATTGGCGACGACATTTGCAAATAATGACGTTGTCGTCTGATCGAACATTTTGATAATAAGGAAAAGATGTTTGATATTTTCGTTAAAAGACAACTTGTCAAAGCAAAAGTTTGTCTATCGAAATAGATTCGGCGACCGCTCTTCTCGGCAAAGTAATCACAAAACCAAATAAACATCAACGCAAACACAGCCGTCTGTTTACATTTTACTTGCAAAACATGAGCTTAAAACTTTGGCACATGTTTGTGTGTCACTTGAAAATGCTTATTAGTAAATTAAAATGACTTTATCAGAGAAACTGTCTTTTGATTTAGTCATATTTGTGAGTATGGGCGATGCATTTGAAATTTTCATGCATCAATTAATTGGATCAAAAATAGCCTTTTGGAAAATGTTGCTCATTGATGCATCGTATGAGCTCATTTCGAAGCCATATTTGTCATTTCACAGCATAAAAAAAATGAGAGAGAAAACTAAATGTATATAAAAATTTCTTATTTCAAAATGATATACGAGTTCCTTTGAAGCGGCTTAATTGATTCCATTTCTATCTTTGATGCTTGAAAGCAACGGAATAATAATTGATCGACTTCGAGTCGAATCTGGCAAAAACTCATCTGTCTTGAGCCACAATATAAACATTTTCTCGAGACCGAGAATTGTTGCTATATTTGTGTGCTCCACGGAAGAAACGTACGTAGATGAAGGAAAAGGGAAAAAAACACACAAAGCAACAAGCCAACAAACCACCATTGATTATGAGCAAATTTATGAACTGCTTGCACATGCACATAGAATTTTCCCGGCGGCAAACATGCATCGGAAACACAATTTGTCTCTCGACAAATATTTTTGGTGATTGCAGCAATTTGCTTCTGCCCAAAAATAGACTTGTCGACATTATATTTCTCTAGTGGATTCCGGCGATCGACCGACTTAAAAATCCAGCACATATTTTCGATTCAGTTGGCGGCGGATTTTGCTGTACATTGCACACACACAGCCACAGATATACAGACCAAATGAAAATCAAAATGCATTTTTCTTTCGAATCGTGCATGTATTTTTGCTCTGCTGAATATTGTGTGCTTCTCTGAATCAGTATAAATTCTCGCAACTTCGATTGCGCTGCATGAAGAGTAATACCAAATGTCATCATTTTGGCGATGACTTAAGCTTGTATCACGTAAAAACGCCATGAGGGAGAAAAAATATGCTCCAATTTGCTCAAATGGATGGTGCACGATGGCAGTGAAGGTGAACGTTCGCGTCGCATTGAATATCACTTGCGAATTTTATTAGTCAAACATTACATTTGGCTCATTGGAATTCGTTTAATCGTTATGAATGGGTTTTTCCCGAAGCTTCCTTTACCGAACTGAACTCTTGGAGTACAGAAACGATATATAGCCTTTTACCCGGCGAATGCAATGGATATTACCTACTATCCAGCTTATAATGGATGCGAGAATGTGGACTCGAGTGTCGCTTTTATGAACTGGATAACACTCTTCAAAAAGCACACATGTCCAGAGCTTGAGGACCAGCAGCCACTGGATGACACACAAACACTCAGTATACGAGAGCAGCTCGAATTAGCCAAATGTTGAAGTTCGTATTGCCAATTTCAACGATATATTTTCATTTATTCGGACTTTCAGTGAGATAATTTCGAGTGAGAGAGGCGTTTCAAGTTGGCCATCTTCTCTGTTCAGCGCATTTCAGCTCGACGCTTATTATTTCACAGCAATTTTTTTCTTATTCCGTTCTCTTTTTATTACACTCACACTCTTTGGTAACGAGAAACTAATGAACTTACCGAGCACCTAATAACGGCGAATGCCCTTCGAGATTTGCCCTCACTGAAAATAGAAAAGCATTCCGAATATTTAAGTATGAAATCAGCGACAAACAACTGAAATGACGAAAAACTGGATTCGATCGCCATTTTTACGTCGAATGTTTTAAATTACATGGAATTAGGAACTTCGTTTATTTAATAAAAGGATTAAAACAACGGCTTGCAGACTTGATGGCCATTTCGCGAAAGTTAAAGCCAAAAATAACATCGAATATTCGGGCTACTAATAATGAGCTTTCAGTATTTGTTTCCTTCAGTCTCCTTCGTCCAACTAATTATCAAGTATTTTTTTATGATATCGTTTTCTATTTTGACCGTCTGCCGTTCGAAATGTGTCCTTTCGTATCTAGCTCAGTTCAAAACGTTTTCGTGTCCCCTTTCCATTTTTCGCGTAAGCACTTACGCTACGTAATTACTCATGAAGATAAGGCACTCGACCTGAATTGATCTATGTGAAAGAGTGCGCGCGGTGACGTCAAATCATGAACGGAATGGTTCGCACCGTAATGACAATTAAAGAATTAATTTTGTAAAAGGAGTCGTGCCGTGAGCGATGACACAAAACAACCCGAATAAAATGCCGATGTTTTTTTTCACATGAGCCTTTGTTTCTTTATTGACTGAAAAGTTTTCGCATATTTGGTGAAAATTCTGCTCGCTGCTGTCAATCAAAAGATTAAATCGTAACGACGAATAGAAACGATCCCAGCGGGAAATTTGCTTTGGATTTTTTTTCAGCATTTTCACTTGCTATCGCCTGTTACTTGTCAAAGAGTTAAAACGTCCGCTAGACGCTTGACTGCGTCAACCGGGAGTTTTTCTCTTCGCTACGATGATTGTCTGGCTGATTATTCATGGCCTGGCAAAAGTTGCGATCTCACAGATGCGATAAGAATTTCGGATTTGCAGGCGGCGTTTTTTGAAATCGCTTAGCCAAATTCCATGAAATGTTAACCGTTTGCTTATTCAGCATTTGAATTTTAAATTGTTTGCCTGGTTTTTAATATTCTGAGCGGTTAGAAAAAGTGAGCCATATGTTGATTAGAAAGAAGTCGGCAATTTTGGTTGTAAAAATTCAGCAATCGCCTGATTGAAAAATTGAATAGATTTTCCATCTTGTTTCCGGAATGTCAATCAATTCAATGCATTTGTTTTGTTGTTTCCGTAAACAAAACGCTTAATTTGAATACATTTTGAAAGTCATGAGTTGCGGACATGATTTGAATTTCATGCCTTCCAATAATTTTCAATCGCTAAATGACTCTCCAGAATTCCATTATAGCATATTTTCGACCAAAATATTTCGAAAGTGATAAACTTTCGGAAATTCGTTTTATGCTCAGCAAATGTTTGTTTTGTTCGTGCAACGAAATACCGCAAAAGTGTGTCAATTTCTGCGTCTGATCGATATCAACGTTCATTACCATAAAAAGTTCTGAATGAAATGCACCGAAATCAAACACTGTGTGCACAAAACAAAAAGTGGAAAAATAGATAAATTGCTACAAATGAATCGTTCACGATGAGCTCCATAAAAAGACTTCATTACATTTCATTGTGGCCTGAAACAATGCCAAAAGTATGTTGAGTATGCACGCGCTGGCTGCATGGAATTCTCATGAGTCAAAGAATTAAATAAAGAACAACAGAATTGCATTTTCCCCAGAAGGGTTTTCGGTCACAAAGAACTATTACGGCTTTTGTACAGAGCGCACCAGCATATTCATTCATTGAAACCAAAACCAAATTAGTGTCATTTGTTGCAGTTTTGCATTGAAAAATTGCCACTTCATCCAAGTTGTGCGCTGGTGCCATGCACTGCATTTCGGTGTGCGAAATGTTGCTTGTGTTAATCAAAAACATTCACTTACATTTTATTGTTGCCATGGCTGTTATTTATCTTCCATTAGGTAAGCCTCGCTCACTAGTTTTACCACAAGAATTTTTATTTAAAATTCGCTGCATAATAAAACATGAGGTCGCAGTCTGAATCACAAATAAATTCGACCTTTGTTTTTCAGTGTAATTTCGCCTAATATTTTTTATTCAGTTTCTTTTTAACATTTACTTTGTTGAGTGTATCTCTGTTGTGCCATACCGTACACGTTTGAACCCTAAATACAACGAAATCCAAATCAATTTCTCTGTTCGGACTCATACAAAATTCTCGTGAATCAACTCCTCGCGAAAGTATGCGATTGCGATTGAAATTTCAATTGTATTTCAAACAAAAGTTTTGTTGAACGAATATTTAGTTCCTTTTTTCAGAAAATGGTTAAAACAGGAAGTTTACTTTTTGATGCCCTTAAACTTTTGTTAATTGCAAAAATGACGACAATTCTTCAAATAATGCCAAATGATTTCAGAAATACCCTCGAAATTATTATTAATGAAATTCCTCCAAATTTCTTCAATTGCATTCATCCGTGACAAATGTCCCATTCACAAACCATTTATGATTACGTTGTTGTGGCAAAACACTGAAATAATTGTAAGAACACTCAAAATTGTTGCAGATGAAGTCACAAAAGTTGAAAATCAGCGTGAAAATGTCATATATCATTTTGAAATTCACAGAATTCCTCATTAAAGTATTCACTTGAATTCGAATAGATTAACAATTTTGAAGTTGTAAAGAAGAAGAAATCACAAAATGTCTCATTCAAATTGGTTTCGAGCAACTTGAAATACTGTTCAACTTTGCAAAATATCTGCAAAAAAATATATATAAATTTTAAATCGTTGGAAATTCGAAGTTAGAGGCAAAGCACAAATTGAACAACACAACAACACTTTGGATTCCGGAGAGAGCGCGAGAGAGAAAAACCGTCGTATTTTGCAAATTTTTGCACGTTTTGAAATTCACTCTCTTTTTTACTCCCAAGCTACTCATTATTTACGTATTACGTTTTACATTTGCATTAACATCTTTTCGTTTGGGTGAAACTTTTTCAAAATGCATCGAAACATACCGAAGCAGACTGCTATCAAAGATAAACACGACGAGCGGTTGTCATTCGCTGAATACAACAAACGACGGGGAAAAAAGGCGAACAAGTTTTCATGTGCTTCATCATTATGGATTACCATCGAAAGAAAGAGAATGAGAGAATCGGCCAGAAGAAGATGTGTAACAAAGTCTGACAAATCTTCAAGCGAAAGACAAAAAGTCGTTATGCTTCTCTTCGTGTTTGAAATTTACAAATTCATTCGAGACGTTTCGACATGTTAAAGGCGTTATTTGTTTGCGCCCTCACTATAATTGAACAGCCATAGCGCACAGCGACCGCGCCAGCTTCAGCAGCACAATACTGTACGCATATGTGCATCAAAGCTGTGAACACAAGCCGACAGACAAAAGCTTGTACAAATTTCCATTCGCTTAATACGATGACAATTTCACGAACAATTGACTGTTTTTTTGTTGTGCTGGCGCCCAAATGTGAGATGCATTGTTTTAAGAGCAATAGGTTTCAAATGGATTTCCATTCAACAACCACAATATTTTGCACAATTTATGTGGTGAATGGTTTCGTGGAGTAAAATAATGAAAACGGCTTGAAACTTCACAAAATGTGCGATAATTGCGATTTTGCGCCATTTCAAAATTGTCTTTTTCGCTGATATTTTCATGGATTATTTTGCTTTCATTCATGCTATTCGATTGTTTTTGTTCGCTTTTGAATTGAGATATGTCAAACATTTCGTTTCAAACTGTGACAAATATTTTGAGTGCCATTTTATGATATTAAATTGCAACAAATGCGCCGAAAGGAGACAAAAAAATCATAAGCCAGAACTCAATTGAGTAAGTATTTTTGATGAATTACCAAATGATTTCGTGAAACGGTGGCAAAAGCGCTGTAATCGTTGCCGTTGCCTTTGCCGGTTCTATACTGAATATGTAATATGCTGTCAAAATTTATTAGCCAATTGATGAACAAAACACATGCGTATACGTCACATATAAACTCGATTGCTCTGGTTGATAGAGCAAACTCACATTGCTTGCGTGCGAATGAAAAATTCGCATGGGACTTATTGCTTCCAATATCGAAATAAGATGCGGCCACGTGTGTGAAGAATGATAAACAAAGACTGCCGCCACCGTCGTCGTTGATCCACTCGCTTGCTCATCGCATCACCAAAAGTGCACATTAGATCGCAAGAGTGTTCTCCGTTCTATTTATTCTAATAATAAATTACGTTATTTATAAGGCCAATAGTCGAAATTATTACTTTCGCTTTTATGTGAGCAAAGGATGATTCCCCGGCAATGCTCGGCTATAATTTGAACCCTTAAAATGCGTACGTTGGAACATATGTAGATGAAATAGAGTGGCTGGCTGGCTTATCATGTCGCCAAGTAAACGAAAATCCGATTGGGGTTTTGTCAGAGTTCTGACACTGCATATAAATGCAGAGCAAGTATCTTTGGAGCAATTTTCCACGGAACAACGTTATGAAATATCATGCGCATTGTAAAATATGAGCAACGATTACAGTTTCGAAGCGTCAGAAAATGGTTATTTGTTTGGGAATCGCTTATTGACAATATGCGGAGCGGAATTATGTGACTTAATGATCGCCCATAAAAGTGGCCCATATTTTCTTCCGCTTTCATCTATTGCACTATATTACGCGCGCATTCACTTTTTTCGGCTCCAGTAGAAATTTTTCAGGGTTTGGGATGTAATATGCAAAACGCCAGCTCAAGTTTGGGATGAAATATTGAATATTTTATTTCCTCTTTGTCTGCCTATCTATTATTGTGCTCATGACAAATGCGACCGTTGTATTTGTTCAATCCCACTCATTCAAGCAATTCATCAAGTTTTTTTTTTTCATTTTTCGATTTCAGCACAGCTTTCCATCCAATATTGAGGCTTTCAAACTTAGAAATTCGTATAAATAAATAACACTTTCGATAAGGAGCAAATTTGCGAA
This sequence comes from Obolodiplosis robiniae, assembly GCA_028476595.1. NCBI lineage: Eukaryota > Metazoa > Arthropoda > Insecta > Diptera > Cecidomyiidae > Obolodiplosis > Obolodiplosis robiniae. Next base: position 10,567,358 of record CM052014.1, on the reverse strand, counting down.
CAATTCTTCGGTTTTTCCGGTTTGGACTGGGCGCCAATGTGCCATTCAAAACTTCGCAGTTCAAATTGTGCACACGCTCGTTTTCTGTATATCTGTTTGGTCTCTTATTTAGAAGCAATAAAATATTCAAGACGATTGCATGATCATAATGGACAGGGATGAAACAAATAAAACGAAAATAAATAGAATTCCAAATCTTCAAATAAAACTAACGAATTTCTCCTTCAGCCTCATGTAAAATGGTGCTAGTAGTGGAAAATTTCAACCAAATGAACATTTGAATGATGTTGAGCAAATTGTCAAAAGTGAACAGTTGTGCCAACGAGCGACAGATTGTTTTCATTTCCTTTCATTTTTTAGCCGTTTTCGCTCAAAGCGATATGAAAGAGAGTTCGCTGGAAGTGTTAAACCCTTTCTCTCTCTCCAAACGTTTTCGCTTTTTTTCTGTCTCTCTGTTGTTTGTGAGTCGCTAATGAAGTTCCAGATTGAGAATGCTTTTAGAAAGAAATTGCCCCGTCGTTCGTCGCCAAGCGCACTGACGAAATGGCAAGTTAACGGAGATGCTTATTTATTCCCTTTCATCTCTCGCTCGCTCGTCTAATGCAGTCAATGTCATTAAATAAATTCACTCATTTCAAATTAAACGCGTACTCTGGCTGGCTCTCATTGCTTTGTCGCCTTGTGTTGCTAACCCATAAAGTATACAATCGTAAAAAAGGCGCGCACAAACATGTCGACAAATTTTTCGACTGCTGACGCAAAAATTGCTAATTAAATATAAATGTGCGTTTAAAAGGTTTGTACGGTTTTGATGATGAACAGATTGAACGCTCCACCCACCCGTGCGCTCGCTTGCTCAATCCGCCAATTCTCTTATTATTGATGAATGGAAGTTTTGAATCAAAATACGCATAGAAATGCCAATGATTAGAATTATGATTATGCTGATCGTCGCGAAACATGTGTTACTGATTTTTGCTACAATTCTTTTTCTTTCGCCATTTTACATTTTCGCCGGAATTTCCTCAAAAGTCTCGCGCGCTAACAAATTAATTGGATTTTGATGTACTGAAAAATAAAGTTTTACGATTATGACTCAATATTTCTTGCTTATTCGCGTGAATATTTATCGTGTTCGTCGCAATATCATGAAGTCACAACCGAAACAAATGACGTCTGTTGATAACACCGTTTTTTCGTGTGCCTAGTCAGAGCTTGTTGTCTGCTTAAACTTGTTTTCAGTAATTGACATTCCAGAAATCATGTCCTTTTCTCAATCGACTTTTTTGGGACTGTTCGAAATGCTAATCTTCCAATTGTATCAAACAGAGCTTTTCTTTTCCCAAAAATGGACAATTTATTTACGATAAATTTCAATTTTTCTCTCTCCCAAATAATTTATCTTTGCCATTCGACTAGTTCCAAATAAGAGTAGTTCAAATAACCGAAGCTGTTGATGTGTTCCATGTGCAAAATGAAAAGTTGTCTCGAAGAAAATCAGCAGTGAAAAAAGTGTTGAAAATTTAATAAAGATGCACACATCTAATGCTCATACTCATGAACTAAGGTAGTAAGGCCATGAATTCTTGATGGTTTCTCTCATCCAATTCTCTTCGTCAAATGATGCGAAAAATGCACATCGCACGCGCGACTCTGTGAATATCATGAACCTTTTGCATTCGACTGCATTGTTGGTTGCATTCAGTGTGCCCATTAAGATTTCCATCCAATTTTTAAGTTTCGAGATGAAGTGGAATATTACTAACCATAATCAAAGTACTGACAAGCAATGTTTCTATGGACACATGTGCTTCGGGATCCTCTGTTGCATATGATTCTATCATGAAACCAGAAATAGAATTGCATCTCAGTTTTATCGCTTATGGGTGTACTTAATATGATGGAGATTGTTTGTTTTCACTTTGTCACCATAATCTCGTCAAGATATTCGATTGGCCATATGGGTGAGATCTACAAAAATTCCATAAAAATTGCGATGACTGCCTTTTTGCTGTACAATTCGCAATAAACAATAAAGCCGAAACCATAAATGGTAATAGTAATAACTGGCTCATATCATGCATATGGCAATTGCACGAGAATCGCACAAAAATGTAAGACAAAAATAAGCATTCATTGGCGGTAGTCAACGTTTTGGTGCGCTGATTTGGTGGCGAAAGAACACGATAAAGGAAAAACCAACAGCACCAACCACCCGAATATCGAGAAAAAGAAATGATAATAATGGAAGAGTGAATTTTCAGCTCGGTTCGAACAAACATAAGGAAATAGGTGTCCGCATTCAAAGTGAACTTACACGCTCAATTACACAAATAAAATCGGGGTGTACAATGGCAGAGAGTTGCGAATCTAACAACAACAACAGCAGCAACCATAAAAATGAGCAAAACTTGAACGTTTACATTGGCAACATTGAAGCTGCTGTTGCAGATACTCTATTTACACGATTCCGTATGTCTTGTTTAGTATTTATCACGATACGAATCATTTAAGCTGTATGCTATTGTTGAATTTGCACGTTTGCTCGAAGATGCGAATGCGTTCATTCGAAGAAGAACTTACTTTTCCCTCACTCTTCAATTCATTTGATCACACACAAACTGTTGAAATGCTTTCTGAACGTTCCATTTGCACTCCAAAGAGAAAAAGGGAGAGAGAAAGAAAGAGAGTGCAAAAAAATTAACAGACAAAAAAAAAAACGATTTTTGTTTTTATGATCTATTATTTCTTTAGTGAACAAGAGCACAAACGAAAAACCGCTGAAAGCAAAAACATATACATTTTCACACACACAAATACAGCACGGGGTTTTTGCTTCGTCGTTCATTTTCTGCAATCGGTTACAATTTCAATGGAAAGTATGTTCTGCATTTTGTGAGTGCTTTCTCGTAACAAACAGCGCATGATATATTAATATGGTGTTAGTTTTTGCTTGCCAGGATTTTCGCTTTTAACCAAAACGCAACGAAACACACACACACACAGAGAGAGAGGGAGAGAGAGAGAGAGAGAGAGAGAGAGAGAGTAAAATAGTGAATCATTGAGCCCGCATCCAACGCGAACTGCAAGTAAACGCTGCATCAACGCCGGGTCGACTTGTTGAAAACACTGTGCACGAGACGAGAAAAAATGCGCATCGAAATTCAGCACAAGAGTAAAACAATGTGCATGATCTTGGTAATATTGCCAACCCATGAAGAGAAGAAACCGACAACATTTTGACTTTTGTTTATGTTTCTATTCGCTGTTAGATTCAACAAGAGATGAGAACATATCGAGCGTACTGGAGAGAGAAAAAGAGAGATGAAAAAAATTACTCGAAAAACTTCATTGTTTTGGGTTGTATCATTTAGTTGTTTCTCATTCTATTGAGTTTTGTTAACCCGTTGTTGTAAATTGTTCGAGTAAATTTAACTTCTTGCAGCATTCACGACGTGAATCATAGTTATTTCATACTTATGCAGGCAAAGATCCACACACACGCCCTGGCTAAATACAACTTTTCATAGCATCGCTCAAGTGAGAGCGGGAGTCTTACATTTTTTACACGCGAATGCATAAAAACAGTGATTTATGCAGCTTCATTATCGTTGCATGTCGTCGCTGCATTGTTATCGGTGGCAATGGCGGGTGTTGGTTGATGTCACGACGTTCGCGTGAGCTCAACTTTTATTTCATTAAGTTTAATTGAATGAATTGAAATGTGTAAACTTTTACTTGCAATGGTACGATGTTAATATTTTCTTTGAAATTGTCACAAGTAATGAAATAAATCTGCTATTTCATGGTTTCAAGATAGCATTATCACACGATATACAAACAGATACCAATCTAGTACGGTCGATTTATGTGTTTGCTAGGAGATTGAGTGCGCATAGTTGATTTATTCAAAGTTAAAAAGTCTAAATCAATCGCAGCCAAATCGATATGGGGTCGAGAAAATGCGCTTCAAATCAATTTGTCTAGCCAAAGCATCCAAAGTATGGCAGAAAATATGGTGGGCAATAAATAATAATTTATTTACATCAATTTTCATTGAATCCTTCGAATCAATTCGTAAGTAACCATAAAGCGATGGTCGTTTTCTCGAATATTTCAACCACAGCATGCGAGCGGTGTTTGGCTGTGAATCATCGCCAAATTTCGACGTTATTCGGCTCGCCTGAAAGGCGAACGCAAAATTTATCTCAAGAACAAATTAACCTCATCGTTTACCGTCCACAAAGTGGTGTGTCTGCGGTATGAGTTAATTTAATAAATCTAATAATTTTATTGTTCAATAATACCAGTAAGTCCCATTCACGGCCATTGAACATGCTGCCGCAAAATTCTTTGCGGGAGAATGTATTCTAATTAAATACGGCGCTTAATTTCTCAACACAACGGCAGCGACGCTGCTGCTTTTGTGTTCTGTCCAAAAATTAAGACTAATTGATTCGCCATTTTCCTATTTTCTGAGCTCTCCCTCTCTCATTTGCAATCTCGAAGCCATTTGCTTATGGTGATCATGTTATAATAATTTATTGAACTAATCGAGCAATGGGTGAGAGAGGAAGACCGAGACGCACACCAAATAATTCGCTCGGCCAATTTGCTGGGTGATTGAAAATAGAAATCAGTGATGGAGAAAAAAAGGTGAACCACAAAATCTGAAAAAATGATTATATTTGAATCAAGTGAACGATTCTAATTAATCTCAATCATCGTAAACGTATAGCACGGCTTACATGCTTAGAAAATGAAGCAGCCATTGCCAAAGACTCATTAGCTGTGCCACTAAACCTCGTACACGCTCTTTCTCTGATTCTAATGAGAATGAATCGACCAAATATTTCCTCATTCAAGCAGAAAATAGCACATCTTTGTTCAATTTTCTTTACAATTAAACACCAAAATTACCTTGATTAAGGATCTTTATACCGACTTATCTCGTTTTAAAATTTTCTGGACTTTTTTTCTCCATTTAAAGTGCTAACTCCGTCTGTCATTTAATTAAGATTAAAAAGTTTTTCCGTTAATCGAGAGCACCGTATTACAGCAAAACGTCAACAAAGAAATGAATCAATAATTATGGCCGTAATCAGCTTTGCTTTAATAAAATTTATTCGAAGATTTTCTTTTCAAATGCGCGAACCATTCGAGTGAACACATTTAATTAAGCAAAGAAGCACATTTTCCTTGCTGAGACAGAAATACTGGGACATCCATTGAGTTCGTTTCGTTCGCTTAAAGTTTTATAAAGTGTCATTTCGATGGCATTGCAATGTTTCGAAATGAAAAGAGGTTCGTTGCATGCGCTTTTAATTCGAACGGACTTTTTCGCCCATTTAAGTTCAAATAATCACATGAACTGCGTTGTTAATGTTGATCGCTCAAGTTGGTATTTTTCATTTTTTCACGTTCGAAATGCGGTCGTCTATATATCAAGCAGCTATCCTGCTGGTTGTCTGACTGGTCTTTCATTTTTCAACATGTATTTTCAGGTATTTTTAGTTTATAAATTGCATTTTTCTTGCTCTTTTTCAATTTATCTAGCCTTGCCATAAAGTTTATCTTTATCCCTTAATCTGGATGTATTTTAGTGTTTTCAAGTCATATTGGATATTGCTCTTATTTAATACTATCCTTTTGACTTTTCCTGGTGAGCTCATCTCTTCAACTTGCACATCAATACATCCCGTCGTTTTTATTTACTGTGTACAAGCCAGATGGAACTGAGCTCAGCCAAATAAAACATGACGACCATTTGATAAATAAACATCAGCGAAGCATAAAGTGGCTTCACGTCGAAAAACAGAAATCTAACAAGAAGAACTTAAATTGAAATATTGACATAAGGTGGAAGAAAGTTTTAAAATCAAATATCGTTTGATGATTTTTTTACCGTTGCTTCACAATAATTTCAGTTCCCAAGCGCTCATACTTTTTTATTACATTTACTTCGCATTTTCCTAGCTTCATCTTGATCATGATTATCGTATTATGAAGTGAATTGTTTCAACTTCAGAACAATTCGAACATGTAATTGCGTATTGAATGATGCTTGGTTAAATCACAAAGGAAATTTTTTGAAAGCAATTTTCTCCTTTATCAGAAATGTGCCGGAAAATTACGACATTTCTATGAAAAATCAAATATTTTTTTATCATGAAAAGGGACAAATATTGAATGAAAATCCTAAACAAACATTTCTGAAACATTGATTTGTGTGTTTGAATCCGTATGATTTACAGTTATTAGTCGAAGATCTCGAATCCAATTTCCCGGTCGTCCACTTGGAAAAAAAACGCCCAGGGAAATGAGTTATGGTGTTTATTCACGAAATCCCCGAACACACAAACTGACACGATGTCATTCATGAAAGAAGTGATTTTGTTATTTTTCCGAGCACCACTTTGCCTTATTTATGTATGCATTTGTATCGCATTAAGACAGCATGCATATTTACCATGTGTCCGTTTTGTGTCGGAAACTGAATCCGGAAACAAAATGCTACAATCCATATAAATCATCGAATCAGAGTGATTGTCTGCATGTTGTATTCGACTTATAAGCAGAACCAGTTTGGTGAAATCGTTTAAAAAGAATGGAAAAAGTTCAGTCCACCAAAATAATGAATTTCAAATATTGGCACTGTTAAATTCTCTACAAAAAAGAACAGTAGCGTTGACTCAACAAAAACCCCGTTCAGAGCATATGTTGCGGATTTGCATTACTGATTGACTGCGTTTTATCGACCTGCCTTGATCCCACAATGTGTGAGTTATTGCACGACATGCTTCCTAAACGTGGTTTCTCGAATTAAAATGAGATGCGTTTTGTATAAGTAACGATTCATGGTGCAACGAAACACTTGAATGATGACAAACACTTCGAATATCATGTCGAATAAATGCAAAAAGTTAAATGGACACGATTATTGAACAAACTGATTTGGTATGCATCGCATCTATCCATCGATACACACATGCAATGTTTGAACATTTGCGCACAAATACACCCTGCAGAGGCGCCGAACTAAAAACGAGTGCAATTTGAAATGTGTATGCGCGCGTTATGAGCATCGAATGTAGGCGCAAATGGTGAGTTTTGGCTCTGAAGTGGCAAACATTTCCAAGCGGTAAAGTTAATACAGGCAAATTTATCAAGTTTTTCCACTTGTTCGGTTCATACGGCATATGGGTGCTCTTGCTCATTTCACAACAATGGACTATTCGATATCAAGGCGGTATTCAGGAAAAGAAGCGTCTAGCCACTTTATGGAGGCTGTGTAACGCATTGAATATTGCTTGAAATGCATACCATCACCACGTTGTGTGCGTGCGTGAAAAAAGTGTTTGTGTAGAGATGAATGCGAATATCCTGGTAAAAGAACAGCAGCAGCAATAATGCGATTTTATAATGCAGAGCCGTAGTTTGTGCCTTTCAAGCATTCATACTCATATTTAATGTGTGAATAATCTGTTCTGTGTGCAGATGCACGAAGCCCGATCGTAATCGCCAAAGTATTTACGCTTCGATGTTTCGTCTTTCAAAGAGAACATAACTTTTTACTCGTCTCTCTCTCTCGCTCGCTTCTTCCGACCAGTCTGTTGTTAGCGTAAATAAATAAAATCCAAACAAAATATGTTGAACGCATTTAGTAAATTGTTGCATTCAAGTTGTTTGTCGTAGCTGCGTTTGATGCGTTCGAGGCAAACTAAAGTGCACCAACGGATAGAACGAGATGCAACGAATGGAAGAGAGTGAATGAGACTGCACAGAATGCTGCTTTGTCCGAAATGCGAGAAAAGTTAAACCAAATGCACTTTAAGCTCCCAAGGTGAAAGCATTATTCAAACTTGGCTTAGAACAAAAACAACTTTAAAATTGATTTTTGCTCGTTGCACTTCTTCGTAATGGTTTCGCGCGCATCGCTCGCTCGCTCGCTCAATGAGCCAGCCTTTATCTGTGTGTCTGCAAAATTGAAATGCATGAACAACGTTACAACGTTGGAACTATTCTATGGCGATTTTCTCCTTCATCTTTTTATTTTAAGCAAAGCCACGGCAGCCTCATGCTACCGTCCGACCAACTCGCTTTCTCTTGTTTCCCAACCCCAAGAGCAGATGCTGCGGAGAGATCGTTCGGCTCCTGAACTGGGAACTCCACCGATAGAGGAATCAAGTGACTGCGGATAGACACACACGGAAAACACTTCAATATCCGTAATATAGATAAATTACGGTAATTTACGGCTATTTTGTGCTTTCCCTGTACATGTATATTGCATATATTTTTCCGCTTTTTGTTCGCTTTGCGATGTTTTATACCGTATCTGCCGTGTCCGGTAGATGCGCTGGTGTGTATGTGTGTATTACTAATTCAATGGCCAGCGAATGTGAAGATAAAATGCATACATTTTTCTCTTCAAATTTCTATTAATTTTCGGTGAGAGCTTTTCTGTCTATTCCAATTTCGCCTAAGATTGAACTATAATTGATTCGGTGCTGTGGGCGTGCATTGTGATGTAATCACAGACTCCTACACAGACACCCTTAATTGTATACTTTATACATTTTGTTCAGCCCAGAAAACCAAAATAACTTGACTCAGAGTGTTCAGCTTATTTTCAAGCTTTTAGTAAGTTAACAATCAAATCATTTTTGAATATCGCCAACCGAAATGTGCCGCTCATCTGGCAACTCAATGGCGAAAATCTCAAACTATGTAGCCACACATGAAATGCTCGAGAATTCAGTTGCCAGAATGATTTCTTGTAATAACGCTCGAACCGGAATACTTTTAATTGAATCATGAAATTTATTTTCGCCTACTGTTTCAATTGCAACTCATTTTGTTTTGTAAACTACATTTTGTATGTTAAAGCAATTCTTTATGTATTGAGCATCTCAATTTGAGATTATCGATTGAATTAAGCTTATTATTGCTACTTAAATCGAATTCATAATGTTTAAATCATATAACAGATTTTTAAATTTTGATCTTTTAAAATTGTAATTACCTGAATGTCAAAAGTTCCGTGTCCTGTCCAGCTTTATTTTATCACAATTGATCTCTTTAAATAACCGAATATTTCAAAAAGCGAATAAAAAGAAATTACAATTCTTGCGCTTAAAAATAAGGAAAAAATCCATTTAAAATTCCGAAAATTTCAAAAACAAACCACGATTAAAAGCCGGTATTTGTTGTTTAACCATAACACTAGAATTTGGCATCGACTCAAGAATGGGCACTGTTTGTTTTCATGTTAAACGAAACAATAACAACAAAATACGATAACAATAGCGGAAATTTTAACCGGAAACACGAACAAAATATCGAGATATCTAAAAAAAAATGTGTTGGCGGCATTTGTGTATAGCCATAACGTACACACGCTACAGAATGAACCGTTTAAACGAGCTTTTAGGCTACGACTGGCAGCACATTGCAAACATCCATTCATGCACACACCCGATATTTATTAATGTCATGGCTGGGGGTTCCGTGTGCTGGTTGCTTATCTTCATTCAAGTGCGTTCGTTTGCCGTTTTCGACCGAATATCGCTCTGTGATGTCGATGCCGTGCGAAAGGTGGCCGCCGAACGAGAAAAATTACAAGTCAACAAAACATAGGCATCCGTTTGTTACACTCCTCTTGTGGCAGCACCACACAGAAATTGAATATTCGCTTCGCTCTGAGTCCACGACGACCAGTTTACAAGATGCGTAAGGTAAATGAGTTAGCATTGCCGCGAACACCCAAAGCGGCGCAAAAACGGTCGGACGAGAGGGAATCAATGGATAAAGAGAGAGAGCAGCATAAATGCGTGCTGCTATTTCTTCCACAATACAACATCGGGCCGTCATCTGAGCGGCGGCAAAATCACGCGTATTTTTCTCAATTTGCGAGTAACACGTGCTATACGCTTGTTCATCGTAATTATTCTGTCGCCCCATCATATCAGCGGCACTTGCAATCGAGCAGGAGAAATTGCGTCGGTACGCTACTAAGCGCCAGCCCAATACATCCATTTCGAATTTCGAAAGTGGGGAACAATCGCTTTCGATGCAGAAGATATTCATTTTCACATTTCTAACGATTTTCATTTAGAGAAAGAGACAAGGAAAATAAAATAAACTATCGCTTTTGATCGATAACACAATTTTCAATTTTCAGTATTATTGAATTTGGTATTTCAGCCAGGATTCACTTTGGGATATTTCCGTAAAATAGATTATTACATACACACAAAAAGATCGGAGGCATGTCTCTAAGAGACTTTGAACCGTAAAAATGTTCCATTATCTTGCTGGCGCTCCCATAGCTTTGCTAGCTTCCAAATCGATTTATAATAAAATATTAAATTTCAATAAATAAAGTGTATTCGAAACTCGGAGTGAGCATATACGCACGCCGTGTTCTAGATGACTCGAAATTGTATCAAGAAAATGAACATTTTGATAAATTGAATGCGCATCACCCAAACAACTCATCTCTTTCATTTTATTTTCAGCCGTTTGTCGGCATCACACATATGAAAGGCCATAGAAAATGGAGCCATGCAGAAGCATTTTTCATTATTAACTGCTTTTACCAATAAACAAAACCATTTAATTCATGAACTGTGGCAATATAGAATGAAAAAAGCATGAGCTTGATTCGAGACTTGTATTGCGCGCGCGTGCAACTGCATTCCGAAGAAGAACATTCTGAATATTTTAATAGAAGCGAATAGAAGTCAGACACAAATCTATTTACGTTTTTCTTCTGCCAAAAAGTTTTTTATTGACAGATAAGCATTTTTTGAACACTGCTTCCGTGCAGTTAAATTAAAACCGTTTTTCTCTCGACGTTTTTCTTGGAATTTTTTATTTATGAAATTGTCTTGTTAATCAAAGGATATTGCATATTCGCTTTGAAATGCCAATACTTCACTGATTGAGCGCAAACATTGCGACCGCATCTTCAAAATGAACCAGCGAAAATGTTTAAGGTAAATATTGCATTTTCGTTTGAGACACACAAAGTAAAACATGTTGTTGATTTGAGAAAGCCAGCAGCAACGAACAGAAAAAAAGGCAAGCGATAGAATTCTTAGCTTCAGACATGACAAAAATGTGTATCGTAAAGGGTGAAAAAGGAAGATGTGGCGGAGATAAGGCAATGTGAAAATAAAACAAAACAACAAGACATTTTATTTTGGAAACGAGGAGCCAGCGGCGGCAATAAAATGACCGAAAGCTATAGGAACCATACGCAAGCGGCAAATTGATGATTTGAATCGTACTTGCACGAAACCATCCCATAACAGTAGCGATGAGAGCTGACATAAGAGTTGGTATTGATATTTCATATTCATAAGATATCTTTCGATTGGATACATCAATATTATAACAGCATCAAACGGAAGAAATCCATGTGAATCGAATTTGCTGGTGGCATTTTTGGTTGTATTCATGTGTGCATTTGACAAACCCTTTCCATTGCGCTTGTCAAACGGCATTTTTATCAATAAAAAAAATTCGGCTGAATTCTTTGTAACGCAAACAATATGTTCCATTGAATATTTGAATCGATACAAATTTGTGACAAATGATGTTGAACTATTTGTGTTCGCCGACACAGTGTTCAGTTTTATCGCTTCAGCATGCTTATTCGCGCTGAGAGCATAACATCGATTTTGATCCGAGTTGATATCCCTCTTCTCAATGATGCCGATTCTCAAAGGACATGTACTAGATCCCTTTATATTTCCTTTAACTGAAATGTACACACCGTTAACGCATTGGATGCATCGTTCCCTTGGCGCAATATCAAAGACCTCGCAATAATAATTCTCTACCTCAAAACATTACTGTAATGAATGTGTGAGTGTGTGCGATCGTAAAAGTTTATTGAAACTATCATTTACTTTGTTGTATGCTTTGCATTGATGAGCATTTAACAGACAAATGTGCAATTAACCCCTTGCACTAATTGCAATACGTTGATGTTGATTCGCTTGAAATTGCACATTCCATTATGTGATCCAATAGATTTTTATCATTTTTTTTTCAATTTTTTTTTTTTTGAATTGTCTAACGACGGTGCCCCTGTTCGAAAAGCTTGCTGGGGAAAATGGATTGGCATGGGCATGCGCATTGCGTGCGGCACTAGCGGCAAAATGAACACTGCATTGCGTTCTCCTTCGATAACTGCCGTGAACGTTTGAGTTTCAATAAAATGAACAAGCACAAACACCAGATATGGATCAGTGCTTTCTCTAACGGCGTTTTATAAACACATACCAAAACCGAACGCACCGTGATTTCGCTTATTTTCGGTACACTTCGAACAAATAATCATAGGCGAAAATCCAGTGCATACAGACAAATTTGTGAATTCAAACATATCAAAACGGATTTTTCTGCTTCGAAAATTGTGCACAAAATTTTGGGTGAAAGAAGAAAATTGCCGTATAGTGAGAGAAAATCTTAGAAAAAATTAACGAAATTAGCTAGTTATTCAAGGAATTTTGTTGCGGCATTTATAAATATTTAAAAGTGGCAACAGATAATTAAGTTGAATTGCAATTGGAAAAAGAGTTTTCAATGTGCATTGAATATTTTTGTGCAGCTACTCATGGACACAGCAAATCGTTGCAGACACCATAATAAATAATTTATAAGACATTTGAAACGAAACGTTATAAATATTGTGAGTTCTTTGTCTGTTTCTGAAAAGGTGTGTGAGTTTCGAATAACGTCGGCTTATTGCATATTGTGCAGCAAACGACAAATCACACGCTATTGGATTTAAACACCGGATTATGCTTGTTAAGAATGACCAGAGTTTAGCACGGACTTATGAAAACCGACGAAATCTTCTCAACACATTCGGATTTAAAAGTTAGTTCAACCATCAATAGCAACTAATTAAATTTTTTCTTTCCCTCTTTCTCTGTTTTGTGGTTTGTTCTCTATTTTTTTTTTCGCTTATTTGTAATCTGCTGAAAAATGTTGTGCGCTCTTTGTTTCGCTGTTAAAAAAAGCGAAAGATGAAATGAATTTTGTAACAACCTTCGTACAGCAGCTTAACTCGCATTTTAAAGAAATAGCATGAAAATGTGCGAATAGTTTGAAATTGTTCATAAAATACCGCAAATGGTTTGTTTCCACCGACAAAATGTGGCGCAAACGAAAAAAAAGCAAACAGTCGCTAAATTTTTCCCATTTGATTTTAATTGGTTCGCCACAGCGAATTTAAGATTCCATCATTGGGGCAAAAGAACAAACGAAAATACATGGAATTAAGGTGGAATTTCTACCATTTTCTTTGGCAAGCCAAACATTTCGGGGAGAAAGAGTTGTTCGAGCACACTCACCCACACTTTGATCGACGACGACGAGGACAACGCGAAGAAGCAACATTATTTGAATTAATGGAAAATGCAATAATGTGGAAAATGTGGATTTCAGGAATCCTCTTCACCGACAAATGAGAAAAAAGGACGTTTTAGATTTGTTTTATTCATTGCCAACGCATGTGTTTGTCTTGAATCGTCTACAGAAAATAGCTCACCCCATCTCTCGTTCTATGGTTCAATAGTGAAATGTGTGCTTGAAGTAACAAACTCGCTGAACGATGGAAAATGTGAAATAAATGTGCTTGAAAGGGTTTTTTTCTGGTTTTTACTCTCTGTACATGACTGAACTCTGTCTACGCGCGCGCACACCGGCTGCATTGACCTGTGCAGTAATCGGAGGGCGGCAAATGATGATGTTTAATGAAAATATGGGGTTTCCCACGCCGCAGGAATGTTGAGCTTATTTTTTCCACTTTTTTTCGAAATTTTTTTGTGCGAAAATGAAAAATGAAAGGTAGTGCATTGGTGTGGGAATTGCGAGCTGCAAAAATATGCAGCGAAATGAAAAATCTTCCGAAAAAACACACAGAATTAACATATTAGGCGGAATGCCATGTTTCATCGCTGACGCGGGTTCCATCAAAGAGAAGAAAAAAACGAAAAAATAATGAGTCAAATATATTGCAGTGGTGTTTGACTTGCCGAAGAATTGGCGTAATTCACACCGGTGCATTCAAAAAATGTCTGAAATCCTTTTCATCCTCCTCTCTTATTACATTATTTTTCATCACGAGAAAAAATCACGAATGGCACAAAAGTTAGTCCATATGAAGTGGGATTGGATTTTTGACATTAACCAGAAATATTTAAAAATGAAAAAAAATATTCGACGTGATTTTCTCCAGTTTCGACAAGCAGCGGATAAAAGTTTTGCCATTACCGCGCTCTGCGTTTAATGGTTAAGAGATGTGAGTCAATTATAAATGTAATTCATATTCCCCGAATGCATCTCGTTCCTTCTCTATTCCTCACACTCTTGATGCACGGTCAGTGGCACAAGTGCACAAATAATTTGTTCGCAAAACGAACAAAAACAATGAACGCAAAGTGCGGCAAGCAAACATCTAACCGTCTGTGTGAAAGAATGTGCACGCGATGAGAATACATTGGAATTTCCATTTAAAACCCGTCTTTGAAATGTTTATTCACTGTCACAAGATGAATTCTCTGCCACTTAATTTGCAAGCCATCCATCACTATTGCTTGATTTTCATCGCACGCATGGTCTCTGTTGTGCTTTCATAGCGTTCCTTAAATGTGTTCATTGAACTGCTACTCAAAATATGCATAGATGTAATAAAAAGTAATTTTTATTCATTTGATGTTTTCGTCTTTTCCGAAAAATGCTTTGAAATCAAGTGTTTTGCATGTGCGATTGGAATTTCAATTGATGATGTGTTTTCGCACTCAATTTGGCTTTGGGACATTTTTAAATCCGCATTCAGAACCTTAATGAATTTGATAGGAAAGGTTTTATCACTCCCAAAGTTTTCTCAATCTTTTAATTCTGACCAAATTGAATCGAAAATCCGTTCTAGAGTTCTACATAGTATCTCCACTTGAGATTAAATTGGTTTTGTGTGGCTGTCATAATTGAAACGTAACGCTCTTCGCTTGATCCAAACATACTGTTTCCGAGATTCTTTTTCACTGAATCAAGGATAAGTTGTGATGTCAAGCAGCAAAAAATAATGTCTCTCTTTTCCTCGCACAACATTCGAGTGTAATGCAAAAATGGAAAAAAATAAGAATGGAAATGTGTAGCCAGTCAAAATCATTTTTATGTATTCAAACAAGATTTTCATACAAACCAAAGCATCAACCGATTTTTTATTGCATTTCGAACAAGCGAAGTAATAATGTAAAACAAGACGATGACGTACAACAAAAAAGAGCTCGAGCCGTGCATTAAGAAGAGATTTCCCTTGATTTTGTAGTTTTGCATTTGTAAACAAAGAAATTTGTTCTATGAAAATATGCCTGGAAAACTGTGAGAGCAAGCACACGAATCGTCAAACTGAAATAAAAACCAGATGAATGAATAAATGGAGAAATTCACTGGTATGGACATGATGAGCTCAGCTCCCAAACACTCACACAACAACACACACACACACTCAGAGAGAGAGAGAGAACGATGCTGATGATGACGATGATGATGCAACGAACCATTTTTATTGTTATGATTATTTTCGTTTTCGCCCGCCTCTTTTTTCCTGATGTTTTTTTCGTATCCATTGTCTGTGCGGTTGTCCACAAGATTTCGTCGGAATTTTTTTCCTTCGCTCTTTCGCGAAAGCGATGGGGATGATGGGCGAGAGTAGGAAAGAACTGAACTGAATCTAAAAGCCAATATAGTCGGAGACTGAGCCATAAAGTATTCAGATTTTGCGTTCACCATTTTATATCTCTCGTGCAATGCTTTCATTTCGATAATAAAATTCAAGTGCTTTACTATCTTTCTCAGAATTACAGCTTGGCAATGTATTCGAGTTTATTGTGTTGTGGCAGCTATTTTTTTCTCTGCTCGACACCAATTTTTGATTCTTTATTATGTTTTCGAGTTTGTTTGGTTGGGAAATAAGCAACAACAATGCCAGAGACGACAAGCAAAAAAAGGAATATACAACTCGCTAATAAATATGTTTGGCTAAACGAATACAAAACGTTTCATTGAAAGAGATTGGAAAGAATGGCCACTGAATTCTGTACTTTGAATAATGTTGAAAGTTGTGTTTGCCGCGTGGATCTAAGTTGTTATTTAGATGGAATGCAAGAAGATGGGTAAATGTTCTTTTAGCTGCAGTCTGCAAACCGACCGTCATTCAATTCTGAATACTGTTCTTTGAAAAGTCACACGAATGCACGTACCCATCCAAATGATATTTTCCGAGATTGTGCACCATTTTTACCATCCACTTTGATACACATATATAATTTTGATGATTTCTTTTCAACGGGAATCCCCTTTTTACATTATTCACAGAATTCTGTCTCACAAACAATATGCTTATTGCTTCGTGCGATAATCTGGTAGAGAGAAATATGGAATGTTTGCTGAACACTCTCAATACAATTTATCGAAAAGCATTTGAAGAATGTGGAAAGTTGAAGGAGAAAAATATGAGTGCATGCAAAATATGTTTGTTGATCCGTGTGTGTGTGTGTGTGTGTATTAGTGGGTCGGTGCCATTTTCTGAAGATGAAATGCAGCAGCTCGCATATCTGACGCAATACTTATTTCTTTTGTCATTTCAACAATTTGATCGTAATTTTATTGTTATCATAAATTCAAGCAATTGAAAAAGAAAAACACACGCTCAAATAAGTCAGAATGCTTTTGATTGAAGTACACTCTCAATACACTTTGCGAAACGAAATTTAAAGAGTTTGTGTCCCAAACTTGAATGAAACTAGATTCATTTTTGTCGTGCATCTTCGGATTTTTTTTATTGAAGTTTCTTCGAACTATATTCAATGTCGATTCTTTTGACAGTTTTTTAGAAAGCGGCAGACTGAATAAGAAAGTTTGATTATATTTTTCTCTCTCGTTCACCTTGTTTTCGAAGTTTTTGCATGAAAATCAAAATCTGTTCACACACTTGCACACGTACAATCAAATGATGCGGAAGGATGCAAAATCCGAAAGCGATTTTATCGAAATCGCTTGAAAATGTCAGTATTGAAACGAAAATATCAATGCGTTCGTTAAAATATGGGTTTCGCACGCTAACTTTGTCAACACACAAATAATTTAAATAGTTGACAGACGTGGAAAACTTGCTGCTGCTCCTTCTGCTCGGAAGTGGAATTTGGCTTTGACATCCGCAAGAAAAACCCATTTTTAAAGGTGTCACCGAAAAACACTGTTTAATCCGCGAATACATTTAAAACTATTCAACATTTTGCTTGGATATCGATTAGAGTTTCAGTTGTGCGATTTGTTTTTTCATTGGAATATTATAACCCGATTTTTCAAACAATCTTTATTGTGTGCATAAACTTCTATATCAAACTTTTTGGATTTTGGAGTGGCGAGAAAAGAATGCAAATAAACCAATTCAATTGGGAACCAATATCTTTCTTTCTCTCTCTCTCTCATTTTCGTTCGCTGCGCAACAATATTGACGTAGTAAATTATGTACATCTGGTGGAAGAGTTTCTGGGTGCACGATTTATGTGTTTGGAAAAATCTGAATAGGAACATTTCGAACTTCCAGAGGAACGAGATTGAACTTATAGAACTTTGGCTCCAATCTTTTTTCATTTCGAATTGGTTCCGAATGTGAGCAGCAGCAACAGTAGCAGTAGCAGCGTTCGGCCAATTTTTTTTCGTATTCCAATAAAAATTATTCGATGTAAAATATGACATGGAATCGCAAAGTTTATGCTTTCAATATCAGAAAACTGGGCGGCGGAACATACAAACATCGGGACAAATGGAGAATGTGAGAATCTGAGAAAGAGCGAAGGAGAGAGAGAGAGAGCGCAGGCCACTCTTACATTTTGAAATGCTGCTGTGACAGATTTATGAAGTTTATACAGTTATATTTACGAACTAGTCTCTTCAATATTTAACATCAGTCGCAATATCTTATCAGAGTAATTCGACGCGATCATACGAAATTTCTTTCCGTTGATTTCACGAAAAGTATATAAAAATCATCTTTGTGATAGCCAAAAAACGAAATTGCAGAACGGAAACTGATGTCGAGTTTTCCAATCATGGCGAACCTTTTGTTTCACCCCAGATCTTGATTGTGTTTTATTATTGATATAAAAGTCGATTCGAGAAGTTGATTCGATATTTGTCTTGTGCATGACGAATCTCAATTTATTCCTAGTAAAATTCATAATTCATTTCATACGAATCGTATCGACAGACTCATTTTAAGAATGCATGATTTCTCCAAATATTTCTAAATTCTCATTGCGTTCGATATTTTGTTGTTTCGTCTCAAAGAAAATAACAATTCATGATTTTCTTTTACCCGTTTTCAGCTTTTACTTGAATTATCCAAATGGAAAAAAGTGGCATTTATTATTTAGGCAAACTCAATCTAACTATTGAGTATCAAACTTTTACTGCAATTAAATTTACCTGGACAACGAATCCAATATTAATTTGAAATCATATCATCTTTTCAATAGTGGTTTTTCATTTTTTGGATTTGTCAGCGTTTCTGAAATGCAGTCAATTCGAGCCATGTGCAAAGGATGACGAGAAACTTTGTCTGTTAAAAACCATTCGATCTTCATTCACTTTTAATTTTGATAGACACAAAATATCAATTCGCTTTCTCTCTCTTCCTCTCATTCGAGTCGATTTGATTGGAACATCAGCTTGAATTCATTTCACACGATTCAATCTATTACTTGGTGACTCGAAAGTTTACTTAGGAATTTCACAGCCAAAAGTAGTTGGTTGAGCTTTTAAAACTACCAAAATGGTCACAACTCCACAAATTTAATATTTATTGTTTAGCGAGCAATGAAAAATTCGGTTTAGCACAGATTTGGTGGATTGGCAAGAGCCTCTATATACCTGTGAAACATTCATGTTGAATTTGAATATCGGATTTCGATTCTAATGTGATTATAATGAGTCGATATTAATGCATGCTCCATTTGTTGAGTCACAGTGTACGCACCTTGATGTCGAGCGTAATAAGTCTGCATCAATGCCGTTGAGCCAAATCATAATCCATTTGTCGACTGAATACCGAAATTCTATATCGTCTTTACATTTTGAGGCTTTGGGGCTTGCGAATTCCGAATCAATGGCAGTGGTAAATGAACTCCCCTAATTTATTGATGAATACATTCGATGCGATGACAGACTCAGTGTGTGGTCAGAGACGGCATGCTGATTTTCCATTCAAGTCACCTCTCTTACATTCTCTCCCTCTCGTTCATTGTGGTGTAGACACATTTCAACCAAATACATTTCGGTGTTTGTCTCATTTCATTCCCCCCAAATCGAAATGCAAACTGTTCGATTGAATTGAAGCTGATGATAAGAAGTGATGGGAAAAAAACACATTGAAGAGTGAAGCAGCACCATGCTGCCGCTTGAAATTTATTGGCTTGGGACTGTTGAAAAAGCCCATCACAAAGACTCGCTGCCTCGAAACAGATGCCAAGATGAGATCAATAGGTGTCAGAATATGGTTGCTGTTCACTCAGGCTTTAACAGGATATTTATCAATATCAATCAATCAATTGTTACGAGCTTTATTTGCTCAGTACAACCAAAGTCTTTTGAATTTTTCCATCGAAACGCTCGAGCTACGATTCAACCGGCGAACGATGAGGCATGAAGAAGTTTCAATGAGCTAAAAAAAATATGAGCCATATCGAAGAACATACTTCATCGATCAGTTAGTTTCTGGTCACGAAAGTATTACGTTCATTGTGAATTTACTGCGCCGTTGAAATATTTATATAAAATCCATGTTCAAGCCTCACTTTATCAAGTATTACAAAGACTATATGATGAATATAAGTACTCATAAATGCTAATGTTGCATATTATTTCATAATTAATTAGCCACATTTCCATTATTTATACGAATTTTATAGAGAATGAGCTACAAAGTCGTTTATGATTAACATTTATCTGTGTCGTTCATTAAAATGATCGTCAAATTTTCGGTGATATAACGACTCGATACGTTACTTGGCTATTTTCTTTCATGGGCATTTCGTCTAAATCATATACTAATGCCATTTCAGAACGGTTGAAGAAAAAGCACCGAACATATTACAATTGATAGTTATCTGTATGAAAGGGGACATTTTCTTTGTCGGGAAGCGAAAAATGTGTTCTGTGGTCGAACCCAGAAATAACCGTGTGACGGTGTGATATATTCAATAATTTATGGTCGTAGCCATAGCCTAATACATTTAATCAGTATTGAACTTTTGTCAAGGGGCAGATTACTGCTAGAAGAGACTAAAAAGGATTCGATAGAAAATGTTTAGTCTTTGTCAGAAACGTAACAATAATCGTCTAAATGATGTTCCTCAAATATCTTGTCAAAATTGTCAATCGGAAATATATGAACTGTACAAAAGTTCAGTACATGTCCATTTATTGCTGGAAAAAGTACTTAAAAGACTGAAAAAAATTAAACGTAAGTGTTGAAAATTGATTTTTTGTAGTGAATTGCCCCTTACCTTTTGTTCCAATCTATTGCGCGGCATTAAAATTCAACATTTATTTATTAGCCGAGTAAATTATGATCATGTATAATGGCCTTTTATCGATAATGCTCATAAATTACCCCGACCGAAAAAGCACATACACAATGGAATGAGCAAACATGGTCAAACGTGTAAATGAACTGCACCAAAATAGAATTGTTCAGAAGAAATTTGTTGAGTTGCGAACGCAATTAATACATTTCGATGTGCTTGTTATCGATATATTTGAATTGTGTTTACATGCATTTTCCAGTCAGCCATAATAGTAGTCATCAGCGAGGCGATTGACCGAGCGAGACCCTTAACACATCCATCAGATAAATATATTTGCATATTTTCGAGCGTTGCGGCTATTCTTGCGCTCGCTCGCTCTTTGGCACATATTTGTCAATAAACTGTATGTACACCTTTTTGAAGCCAAACCAGTCAAGCAACCAAGCGACTTATTATCAACCAAAGGCAGCCCATTACTCACAATAACATCTTGCAAACAGAATCGTGAATGTGGACGTATCAACTACAACGTTAATGTTGTGTCATACATCTCTCTTCACATTGTTGATGCCTTCGGCGTGCAAATGTCTATTTGTATCCTTTGTTCTAATTCAAAGCCAAAAGCGAACACCTCAAATTGTAATTGATGTATTTATTGACTTTTAAGATTACTCGGTCGTCGTGTGTTCAATAGTTACCGAGAGCGAGTGGTAGTTCTGTTTTAGGCTCACACGCACACGCATACAATTGATATATTTCATTAAGTACAAAGGAACAAGCAATAAATGGATATTGGTACATTGTTTTCACTTTATATGCACAAACATTAATTCAGTTCATTGGAAATGCATTGCATCTGCAATGAGAAGCGCAATATTTATGTAAATCTCTTCTCTCTCTCTCTCTCTCTCTCTCTCGGATAATCGCACATTTTCCAAAGACGACCCATTCCTAAGATATGTGTGAATTCTATATTAATTTGGTGGACAGTTTTTTCCGCATGCATTTTCTTGAACATTCAATCAATGAGCGGAACGAAATTCATGTGAACAATGCCATTAACCACAAATATGACAACATGCAACATATTCACATACAAATTAAACGAAACCTGATTTGGCAAATGGATAGGTTGAGGTGAATGAACGCAATACTTGTGCCCCCGAATTCAATCACATTTACCGGCAAACGAAATGCAAAACAACCATTTATTTTCAATGACAAAATAATACCGTAGCCGAACATAGTGCACGAATTAAATGGACTTCCGATTGCCGAAGCGATGAAATGACCCGGAGGGCGTGCATAAATATCGATTGCAATTCAACTCATTTCAATTGTCAGTGTATATACATTGATGCCTTCGAATTGATTGAAAGCTATTATTTGGTGACTTTAGGCCATATTTGAAGATTTCTACTGCATTTACGAATTTATGCATTTTATCCAAACGAACGAAGGATTACACAAACAGAATGTATGAATCGATGTTGGTCTTCGTCCCGAATACAATATGCCAATTCATTGAAAAATCTCCTTTCGATTCATGTAGCCCTCCATTTGGTCCATGATAGTCATAATCCATGGAAATAACTATTAAATCGACATTAAGCGATTTTCTTGAAAGGCCGTCCAATGTCCGTGTCCATTTACTTGATATTCTATTTGTGCAGTAAGCTTCAAAAAGGCCAAATAAAATGCGGTTGACAATGTTTTTGAACGATATTTTTTTCCCAAAATATTTAACAATGCAATTTTTCACGATATTTGTCGGCAATTCATCCTATCCACATTTGGCCCGATCTGCAGTTCCGAAGTGAATTTCACATAAATATGTGCCAAAAATTATGAATGTGTCAGCAACACGACTAATTGATGTGATGATAATATAGAACTATGTGATTTATGAAAATTTTCATCAATTTGAAGCGGGAACCAATAACAGATGTTTAGAATTTTCGCCGAAAATGGTTGGCCAGAAATAGAAGCGGAAATAACATGGAATTAATTTGTGTATTGATCGAAACCGCAATAATGATTTAATAATATGATGATGTATTGGAACGTGATTGTTGTGTTTTCCTAAACAAACATATCTTACAAACTGCTGTAGCATGCCTGAAATACTGCCGAAAATAATTCAATGTGAAAGAATGATTTATTATCGAAATACTGATGGAATTGCGAATCTATGAAATGCGCTTTTACAATATGAAATCCGGAGCTTGAGATCTAGTGGATGATAGGGTGGGTTGATGGCTTGGACATTCTTAACCGACAAAAGAATGAGTGAACATTTCAAGAGCAGGAGGCCAGATATGAAGTTTCGTTTTCATTCTCAGTCAATCAAAAATCATTACTTGAAAAAAGTAAAAGAGAAAAAGTAGGCAAAGAGTTTGGTCGTGGTAGTGAAAAGTACATTCAATTAATATCGAATTGACAGACCGTTCAAAAGGATATTTACATCACTATCGCTCACCATGACAATCATTTCCAATTGACACTGACGATTCGCTATTGCCATCTAATAAATAATTCATTGTATTTGGAATGAATTTCTCCCTAATTCTCTCTCTACCTCCCGGCAAAATTCAATTGAAATTAAAAGCGAATGATTTTGCTTTGCTTGGCTTACATTTTAATTGAAATACAGGCAAATTCAAGTTTTATCGCTTTGCTTCAGGTATATTGCCCGAATGATTAGTGCTTCGGGGCACGGTTTTTGCAAGAAACTTTTCGTTAATTAATTTATTTGACACCTATTTTTTGATTGGATATTCATTAAAGTTGTTTCATCCGCATTTCTTCGACTGAACATGGTAGTGAATCAACTGGATTGTGAGCAAACTTAATGGTCGGATGAAATATTTTTTCGCCATGAATTCACTTTAATAAGCCGACAAGTTGCTCGCTTTCGATATATCACGAGCAAGTTTCGTTGCTTCGGCTGAATTGTTTTGGTGACGCACAAATGTACAAACATTCTGTGCTGTCGATTTGGAACGCCTTACAACGAAACTTCTACTGCAATGATAGAGTTCACTTAAGTTTTTCGGATGTTTTTTTAATACTGTGAAATCATACTGGTTGCTTGTGCCAAAGTTTCATTCATTGACGTTGTTTATGGGCATACCGGTAGTTAGCCGACGAACGGGAAAAATTCATGGAATTCCTTTAGTCTCAAATGAACATTAAACATCCTATTGAATAAGTTTTTGTTGCTCCTTCTGCGACTTTGCCCTTTGGCGTCTGTTAACCTCCTTCCAAATTCTGAATGTATCAATTTTCGGCCATGCTCGCCAAATGCCTCGGCCACTTCAAGACCGGATACACTCATATAAGCGCTCAACCGTTTGCTTTTCACACATAAACTGAACGCTTTAACTGTATTCTTTGTTTCGCTTTTGTTGATTTTCTTGTTCTTCGCCGAACAAAAATTCAGTGGATGGTATGTTTGTAAGGTTAGCTGTGTTGACTTCGCTTGTGAAATATTTGTTCATTCGATTGAGCGTTTGTTGTTTGGCACGTAGCACGCCGAGCGTTGCTTGTTTGTTTGGACAATATCCTAATTTTGTTCGTCTAGCGAACGGCACACAACAATGGCATGTGTTAGCCTGTCCCCATCTATGGCGCTGACACATCATCGTTTCGCTTCGCTTCGCTTACACAATCCAAATTGTTTAGCTGACAAACGCACAAACTATTCACATTTGCAATGTGCTGCTCAGCTGTTTTTGCTTCATAAGCAAATGTTTGTCTTGAAAAAAGCAAGTAATTGAGTCTATTTTCCTTTAATAATCCGAATAAACAATAATCGCTGCTCTTGTAATCGATGAACCCTCGGCTACTGTGTTGATTTGCCAAGAGTCAATTGAGATATGAACGTTTTACTAATTATACGATCCGCCGGCCGCCATAGCAAACGAAAACAATTCGCATTTTGTGAACAAATTTGGTTTCACACGCAATTTCATTTATTTAATGCGATTATTTACTCTCTTTTTGAACTGATATATCCTTTAAATTGATTGATAGAACCGCCGAACAAATAGCCAAATGAAGTAATAATGGGATAAAACTTCAAAATTAGCCATGCAAAATTTCCAAATGAATAATAATTGTGTGCAAAAGTTATGCAAATGTGAAACATTGCTCTTCATTCGGTCGTACTTTTTTCTATCGTAGAATTGACTAATTTTCCAACCAAATGTTACTGTAAAAGTATAAATGCTTATGACTTTATAAAGTGACTCATCGAGTTTTGCCGGGACGATGAAACAGCTGCGGGGTTGATGAAAAACCATTGAATATTCAACAATTTTCGCATTTTCTATTCCCTCCATGTTGATGACATTCCAAGTTTGATACCAGAAACACATTGTCGGTTTACCCTTCACCCGAAGCATCAGATGCAGTCCACAAAAAGTGACTAACTGTAATCGAATCTCTTGCTAACTTTCTTTTTAAACGGGGTCAACTTTCATGAAGCCTCGAACTGAATGAAAGGAGTTCAACTCACTAATCCATTTGCACAAAGAGAAGCTAATTAAATTCAGGAGGAAAGAGATACCTTGATTCCACGCGATATTGCTCGCCGGCGCTCTTCAATCGAATGCGAAACACACGTTTTGCTACTTTTATCATTACAAACACTCATTCGGCTCGTGCCCTCCTAAATTCTTATTTAAAATGTTACTCGTGGCATGTGTTCGTTCGGTGCATCCTTCCGAATGTCGGCGGTGAACGTCTCCTTGCTAAACTAGCTCAAGCGACATTTCTGAATCAAATTGAACGTATCATTTTTTATTTAGGATTTTAATTCCAAATTTCAAGTCATCTTTTTCCCGCACGAACCATTTTTTTGCCAACCCGATTCATGTTCTGTTGTGATCCATTGAAACGGGCTGAACGCCGCTATTTTTCTAAAAAAAAAATGAACAAACGTGCAATAAAATGCGGAAATCCAAAAAATATGCTGAAGACTTTATTAAACCTATTCTAGATTTACATTTGTCTTTTTCGTTTTCGTTTTTCTTTTCATTTCCGTTTTTTTTCGCTGCTCCGCCTGGATTTTCCTCTGTCTCTGTCTTTCGGGCCAGAGCTTGAATACACGGGTTTCATTTGTTTCTTTTTTCTTCTACTAGCTGTTTTTTCATATATTTTTCCCCTTTTTTAATAAAATTGAAACATGACGACGATTTTTCGCAACGAGCCCGACTCACGTTGCGATCCGAACATTTTGTTGGAAATTCATAGAGGATTTCATTTTTATCGCTTTCATTTTTCTTCTCATATGACGTTGTTTTTTTCGCATTCGGATAATAATAAAAAAGCATCAACGGCAACAGTCGCAAAACACTCACACAAAATCACACGACAATATCAAATAGTTTTGCATCGATTTTTCCAAAAATGCAAATGTCTTCAAGCAATGAGAAAACATTCGATGTTTTCTAACGATTCCATTTAATGCTATCACTTACAACATTCGCATTTCGACCAATTTAGATTGCAGCGATATTGCACGCTCAAAATGAATGTCTCACACAGAATCTGAAAAAAGGAAAAACGGAGAATCGATCGATTGAAAAGATATTTTTCTGTTTCGACGCAATTCTTCGACGCTGCTGGAGCTGCACCACCACCAATAGCATCTGCTTAGTTTCTTTGATTTGATTTAGATGCCGTTCCATCGAACGATAGCTCGATCGAAATCAAACGAAACATACGGCTCAAATTGATGAAATGTGAGCGTACGAGCGTTCGCTGTGCGTATATCAAACGCACAAAAAGTTTCTTGGTACATATGTTCTGTAGCAACTAAACGATGCAGAAAACAGAAAGAATTGGCAGAAGAACGAGGCGCGCGCCTTCTTCTCTTCCGGCATTATTTATCGTTTTTGTACGTTTTGCGCAAGTGTGTGTGTGAGTGCTTCTTTTATAGTCGACATCCGCTCTGCTTCGATGGGACAGTGCGTGCCACGATGAAGCGTATACACCATCGGCAAAAAAATTTCATTTCACAATTTGCGTATTGACAAACAACGCAATGCACAATCTTCTATTGGCACGCGCCCGCGCGCACAAAATTAAAGACAACCGAACATCAAAAAGTTAAATCGATAATATTCGTTTATTGTGATGATTTCAATCATGAATAAGCATTCACATTGTGGTAAATTTCATTATATATTCGATACTATGACTTCGTTTTCGTTAACATCGTTAAGCTGATCGACTTTTGCATCAATTTTACTCATGCTTCTGGTTCGCGGCGAGTTTAATTCTTGTCAGTTCTCTGTTGTTGATGTTGTCGAATACCCGTCCTTTATTCTAATTTATTGTTATTTCGAACAAGAACTTTCGAAGCAAAAAATAAACGTATCTTTTGTTTTAACACATTCAAATCCCCTTCGGTTCGAAAATGCGACGAGAGACTTTTCAGGCTACTTTTCGAGATTTGATCTGCGTAGCAACGCGAGAAGAGAGGAAAAAAATTATTTCTATCAAAACTTTCGATACGCATTTCGCCGATATTTATCAGAATGGATATCATCAGCTTGTCGTTGTTCTTATGCATGGAATCGCAACGTTTCATCTTTTGACGAAATTTAACGCCATTTATATTACTGTTTCGTTACACGAACTTATTTTAACGGTTTGTGCGTGAATTGCGTGCTTTTCTTCTCTCTTGTTCTTGTCTTGCAGCGGCAACGCTTAAACTTGTAGACGTTACGTGCACAACACACTCGACGTAAACGAAACAAAAAGTTTAAAGTTTCCGTGCTGTCGAATAAGAGGATTCCAACATAATACCCTGGTACATAAATTTCAGTGTGCAATGTGCGTACACTTGCCAATAGCACTGCTGGAAAGGGATTCGAACATTTTGCCGACGATGATCAAATGAAAAGTTGCTCTTACAAGCGCGCCCCAAACGTTGAATACCAAACATAACAAACTCTCACAGAAAATTGGCACGCGTACACTAAATACGCTGACGACAAACTTTACATTTTCTTTGGACTGGCTTTTGTTTCATTACATATTTTCCCTGTGCCGATGTCCGTAATTTAGCTCAAACACCAAAATCCCGTTTAAAAGAAATACATCGATGATTCGAGATATCCATAGGAACCGGGCTCACCGGACTGAGAAAAAAAAAACCACTTAAAAAGAAATCGAAGCAACAAAAAAAGTGAAAATATGTGATATCAGTCGTTAGCATCCTGGCGACACACTTAGGCGAGTCCTTGTTTACATTCCATCACTATTTTTTGTGTCTCCGTGTCGAACCGAACGACATTCTTGAATGAAAAATGTGCTTCGGTTTCAGCCATTCCAATGGCACCGTCTACAATCTTTCGAGATGCGCTAACAAGAGAGCAGTTCGTACGCAGCACGAAAAAGATGACCATCATTTATCTTTGGCTCGTATCTGGTAATTTTTTTGCGAAACTTTTGAGGAAACAATTCATTTCGAATGAGATTCGACAATTTTAAACGGAATGTGTTCCTCCACCATTTGATTTCCCTTGTTGACTGTGGCCGTTTCAATCCGCCCCACACTGAACATTCTCAAATGCGAAATTGAAAAATGATGAAGCACAAATTCAATAGATCGTTTTTGTTTCGTCACCCAATCCAATTGGAAGAGCAAATCAAATTCGCTTCTTCTTAAATCTTTGCTTAAAACAACGTCGGTTAATTGAAATTCGCTTTCTTTTGCGAGTAATTTGAATAGTTGCTGCAACGATGGATGAAATTTTACAAATTTGTACGGTGAAACAAGGGCGCACTTTTTTCTCAATTTAATATTGTATTTAATTCGATTTTCTCTGTTTTTTTTTTCTCCACTTGCAACCGCTAGGATTGAAACCGAAAGATATAGTTAAACCGAAATTCCGAAACTATAATTATGCAATCGATTCAGTGTCGCGTAGAGAGTGATTAGTATGCAAGCATTCGAGTGACATACGCGAAAGAAACGGAGCATTTTAATGAAATTAGAATGAATGGATTTGAATTGGGAACGGAATAATAGAACAAACGCGCGCAACGCTTCAAAACAGTTTATTTAATCATTTCATTTCATCCGCGGCAACGGAAGAAATCGGTGACACGGAACGGCCAACGAAGACGCGTACAATACGTAAAATTACCACATAAATTAGTAATGATTTGAAAGTTAAAATTGTTTATTGCATCTTTTGGGCGCGAGAGTGAGTGTGTGCGAGAGGGTGCTGTCTCCAAGACAAACGATAACAATATTGAGCACGGCAACCGAATATTAAGAGGCGGCGACGACTTAAAACCGAAATGAAAATGGTGGAAATTGAGAAAAGAAGGAAGAAGATGGCTCAAAAATAATATTGCTTGAATACACGTACAAAGTTAAAAAATAATAGAGTGTGCAGCGAGTGCGAGAGCGCCGACAACAGATAATGCACGTCGTCGTCAATGTGTTTCAAGTGAAGAATTTTCCATTTATGTTAATGAATCCGAAACTGTGCAGTTGTGATGGCAATGAAGACCGCACGATAGAGCCAAAACCTTAGCTCAACTGGAGGAATTTTAACTCGACGAACCGTTTTTGAGCACAATTCCGAGCAAGACTCAGGAAAAAAAAAACAACGGCAGCGAGTTAGACGCAGGCGAGCGAAAAAAGTCGAGGGAATAAATCCCCATTGTAGTTTGTCACGAACACGGCACGGAACATGAGAGACGAATGTGTAATATTGAAAATGTGGCAAAAAACAACGCAATGATGATGCTGATGAAAGAAATAAACAGAACTAATGTTGTAAAACATCGCAGGCACAATTTATTTCTGGAATAGATTGCTCGGTGGTGCATTTTGTATGCGCGCAGAGAGTGAATAAAGCGAATTTATTGAGCATTTTTTGTGTGTGTGTTGTGAGAACCAGCAAAAACAGATGCCAAACCAAACAAAACGAACATTTCAGCAGTCAAACGGCGCGAGATAGAGATATAGTTGGACAAGCAGACGCAACGGGAAAAAGGAAAGAAAAAAGGGCATATTGCGAACGACAAACAATCGATGGAGAGCAAACCAACGGGTGAATTTGCGTGCTGAAAAGGAGTTTTTGAACATGGTGAAAAAGACAAGCCATTTAAAATAGACAGTAGATTGTAAATTCAAATTTAAGTTGGTGTGTCTTGTATGTTACGCGTTGCTTCGCCTGTTTGATTCTTAGTTCCTAGCTCCAGCATGTTTGTGTGTGCTGGCGTCGCGCGATGACGACGATCACCGTATTTGTATAGCGTAAACTAAACTTCCTAAGTGAAAAGTGGAAAATACACACTCTCCAGCCCATTCGGTTCTATGTGTAGCTGATTCACGAAGCGACTGCAGCCAATTGCTGACTATCCAAAGAAAATACGACGGCTCAAGCATTTAAATGCAAATTAGTTTCATTCGGCGGTAGATTATTTGATTTGAGTTCAACACAAGCAACATAGTCGCTCACTCTCGGGCTCACTCTTCCTTTTGAAGTGGCCACCTTCATATTCGCCACAGAACGATGCACGTAAACTTTACGGTTTTTCCGTTTGAAAGCGGAAAGACGAAAAAGTTTTTCGTTTAAAAATTTCCTATTCGCTTCGTCATGTATGCACATTGGCATAGGGATAGTGCACAATCACCATTTCATCATTAACGGAAGCTATATAAAACTAGAATTTCAACTGCAACGGCAAATCCGAATGTGACGGCGGAATGAACAACGAAGCCAGCAATTCCGATCTGATTTCAATTGCTACGTACAGAAGAATTTGTATGTGCATGTGTGTGTCAATCATTCGTGAGTTACTTGAAGCGTTTGCACACTGCATCTAATTGAATAAACTCAATATTCCTATATGTGCTCTTTCTTTTGTGTCATTGATCAAAGGTAAACTGGGAGAGCATACATTTGCTATGTGTATAAATGTGCGATTGCATACAAAACGGCACAAAAGACGTCGAAGATGGCAAACGAGCACCGAACATTAATTGGGGCCGTCTCATTTGTAAAGTGTAATATTAATTGATACGATAATAATAACTAAAATCAGATCGAAACGAATCGAACCGAGTAATCATTGTAAACTCAAGCCTAAAACTATGTTTAGTTGTATGTTGAAACTCAAAATGGAATTGCAACGAATGATTTCGATGAATATATGGTGCTAAGCACTTCGATGCAACAAAGCGTAGTTTTGATATGCCAAACTGTTTTCGTCGACTGAAAAAATAAGAAAACATTGGTGCAAACGTCAAGAAAAACGAATTGAAAGTGTATTTTTGAGTGAAAATCGCACGCGCACGTACGCTCAAACAACTGAAACACTCGTAACAAAGAAATCATAACAAGTATAATGTGCAAGAAGTGTCGTTTGTTTATCTGGAACATAAAACAAAAAGCCAGAGCGAGAGCGAATGGTGCGAAACAAGAAGAATAAAGAAAACCAACGTCCACAAGCAATTCGGGAAAAAGCTATTATTTTTAATAATAAAGTGTTTTTCACAATACTACTTGAAAATTTAGCGAATGTGTTGGTTTGGGTGGCAGTGCGCAATAAAGATAAAGTTAGCTTAGCCTTCAGACGGCATACAAGAAACATACAGAGAATCAATTCGAGAAAAAGAATAAGCCACAGAAAGAAAAGATGAATCCCAACCCGAAAAAAAGTGTGCAGAAAAAAGTAAATAAATGTATTTAAAAAAAGAAAGAGTCAAAGTGTTAAGGGAAACATCGTGAGCTTAACGCGTTTGCACCGAATGGAGAAAGTAAGAAAAATGGTGAAATAAACCAGAGAAAAGTGTAAATGGTATTTTGTGTGAACGTGTGCTCATGTGAGACAATAGCACATGTGTCAGCGAATTCTGGATATATTTTTGCAGGCGAGAGAGAGCACATTAAGCAGCAACGGATCTACAGCAGTGCCCCATATCTCTGCATCCAGTTTCAATAATAAATACAAACATAATATAAAACAAAGATAACAATCCCTCTCTATATATATATATTTATATAAAATAAAACCAAAACTACTTACTAATACCATTTAAAATAAACCATTGGCACACTAAATCAATCCTCTAGCTTTTCCTCCCATCGCACTTTTAATGCAAAAGTCGAAATCACCGAAAATAAAACAGGCTAGGAGTAGCTAGCCCTGGGTCTGCAAGTATATAAATATTTCTTGACCATTCTCGGCAATTCGTTTGTATTTGAACATTGAGCCATTGCAATTTTTCGGTAATACCGATAGTTGTTCATTCTTTACACACGAAAGTAATCGCCGAGCAGAAAAAAGTAATAAATTTTATGAAAAAACCGAATGGTCAACAGAACATTGGTTTAGAAAGGGAGTGCAACAAAAATCGCACTCTGAGCAGATGAAATTAGGGAGAGCATTATATGATCGCCACATTTTTTCAAGAGTCTTTTCGAATTAATCGAACAAAGTAGCGTAATTTTTTCTTGAACAAACGTCGATCTCGTATAATCTACGAGTTAAAACACCATCGAATTAGTCATTTTGCAAATGTCACATGACAACAGGTAATCTACGAAACCAGAAGAATCTCAAAATAATTCCGTCTTTATTTTTTTCTCTTCTTTCTTTTCCATCGTTATCGATTTCCATTTTCGGGCGTTTTTGTTTGTATGTGTTTTCCATTGTGTTTGTATATTCGTATACCATTTTCATTGAATTTTCCATCCATTTTGGTTTGGGGCCGAAAATCGAATGAAAATCATACATTTGCAACGCACACACACAAACACAATTGCAAACAACAACGAAAAACTAAACATACACAATATTCATTTGGAAAATTATAGCACAGCATCAGTGTCATTTGTCGCATAATCACTTAATCAGCAGCACGAATGAATCTAACTGGAATTAAATAGATACGAAAACACGATTGCAATACTGATAAGGTTTCGAACACACCAAAACCGTGAACCATTTAATTCCCGCAATATTTATGGCTATTGATTGACTCCACCAAGCCGAAACACAAAACGATTGATCGCTATCGCAATTCATTGCAAACGCAAATATACATTCATAAGCGTTCTGCGTTTATCGATGTCTTTCCAAAAGTTTCGCATCGACCATTTGGTAACACGTTCAAATCGCTGATTTTCATCTGTGCTGTACAAACTAATAAGTTTTCGTTGACGTCGAAAACACCGAAAATTCCACTGACGACAAAAACCAAATCACGCAACTCAAAGAGAAAACAAATAAATTAGCAAGAGATATTGATCTGGACAATTAATAAGGCATTTTTGCAAAGAAAAAGAAAAAAGAAATAGAAGAAAATTACAATTGAAACCTAAAGACGCGGAAAGTATTTGGATGATGGAGCTGCAAGCGGCACGACGAGCCGCATTTTATGCAGCCAGCATTTTATTTTGCTTTTTAATTTGGACCCCTGAAAATGTTGACGCAAGCCGTGAGTACAAACCCATTTATTTATATAGTCACAGAACTTTATTACATAACATAAAAAAAAACCAAAACATAATCCTCTACCTCAAATTAAGTGCAAAGTTTAAAAAAAAAATGAAAAGAAGAAACACATTTCCAAATAACTGCAAATTTTCCATTAAAATTTGGCTGTAAGTATATTTATTGCATTAACTTAAATGACGATATTAGTTAAGATTTATGTGTGGCTAACGAAAGGAACATAGCAAATATTTATCTCTGTCGCACAGACTGCTAGGGCTTATGAATTTTCGCTGATTTTGATGATAGTATTTTGTTGTTGAGGTAAATCGCTGAGTGATTAGCGCGCCTAAAGCAAGTTTTTCACAGTAGAAGCAGGTAACATTTTCATAGGGCAGATTAAAATTAGCAATTCGATCCAATTTTCGGAATGCATAATAGAATTCAGCATACTTTGTCGTCCTCTGCCCCGGTCCGATATGCTTTCGACAATGAAAGATTATATTTTATTTTTTGCATGGTTTATTTCGCACGGCGCATCAAAAATGAGCCAACCTTATTTTAAAAAAAAACTCGTTAAAAGTCAAAATATCACAGTGAAATGTGGTGGAAAAAGGTTGAAATGTTGAGCCGACCGTTTGAAAATGTCTCTCACTCATACCAGAAACATAAACGGCATGAATTATCACACCGCCATCGATTTCGAGCAGATGGCCACATTCACTTATGGCTATTTTTACGTCACGGGTAAATGACCTTATTTTTAGATTTTCCAACAGAATAAAACATGACAAATTCATGAAGCAATATTGAATTTCAAATACGTCAGCAACCATAAATGAAATTAAATGAACGAAAATGTTGCTCCTGAGAGATGCTCCAATGACCTGCACCATCAAAAATTACAATTGATTATAGCGTGTTTACAACCGTAATTTCTGTGGGATTTTAACTTGCGTTCTCAATTTTCTCAAAATGAAATCAATTAGATGATATTTTGAGTGAATTCAATTCGCTTTTCATAGCAATTTGCGGCAGGTGGAAACGGTTGTTTTGGGGGCCAAATCACCAATTTTCCATCGTTTGTTTACTTTGAATTGATAAAGACATAAAATATTGCTGTAGAAGCGAGCGAACTTGAGTTATTCTGTTAAAGCATAGACGTCGAATATTTATTGAATAAAATTAGAGACCTTGAAAATAAACGTTCTTATTTTCGGTGTCGCTTGTTATTTTTGCTAAAGCAGGTGAAAAATGCGTGTGCTTAAGATTGAGAGATTTTGTATTTGCCACATAAAATGGAATTTCAAGTGAATACTTTTATCAAATTGATACGCTCCAGCTGGGAAGCGTTTGAGTGCGTGAGCAATGCGCAAGAGCGCGCTAGCGAATAACTGTTGGTACGACTAGCCTATGAATACCGCTTATTTATAATACTAATTTGAATCGAATACCAACATCTTGAATTATATGAAAGAGGCCCCCGAGCACACATGAAGGCACACAAAGTAACAGTAACCGCACACCTTTCTGACTCTCTCTCTCTCTTTTGTACCCTCTCCCCGTCAGATATAGTCTCTAATTTCTAATTTTGCATAATGGATGGGAAATTTCTTGCATATTCAGCATCTTGATAAGAAGCCATGTATCGCATAAAGACATTAGCTGAATTGGTTTAATTTAAATTGTCAAGTTAACTGGTGCCTTGCATAACAACCTGCCAGACTCACTGAGGAATAGGGTCTTTGTCTCTCTCCCTCTCTCTCTCTCTCTGCTTGGCTCACGTGCACCCAAACTCGGTGGATTATGTCTTTGTTCGTGTGCAATGTGTGTGGCAAGTCGACAACGATACCGGTATACGGTTTTATCAGAAAGTCAATTTCCATATGTATATATATTTGGCTGGTGAATGCGTGTACAATTGGCACACTGCATGCAAAACGATGCACACAGAAAATTTGACAGCTACGACGATATGTCGTATTAATCCGGATTCTATAAGGCATTATCGGTTATTTTTAGAAAATTTCGTAAAAAATTCGGTGTTTTATTAAAAGCTTCATGGAACTAGATGGCAGTATCGTCTTGAATCCGACATATCGTATAGTTTGTAGCTGTCA
This sequence comes from Obolodiplosis robiniae, assembly GCA_028476595.1. Taxonomy (NCBI): domain Eukaryota; kingdom Metazoa; phylum Arthropoda; class Insecta; order Diptera; family Cecidomyiidae; genus Obolodiplosis; species Obolodiplosis robiniae. The sequence continues at coordinate 10,532,155 of CM052014.1, read as the reverse complement.
AATTCTATGTGGTTAAGTTGTGAATATGTGCGGCAGCACTTCTGAATTGCCGAAATTTAAATATCACGGAATTGTTAAGTAGAGCAATGTAAAAACTTTGCTCAAACATTTCGCATCAACCGTGAGAGTCGACTCACAATTTTAGATGATTATTTCAATTCACTTTGAATGGAGTGTCTGGGGTGCACGCATCGACACACCTTAACATCCAAACTAGATAAACTTGCTCAATTCACACACTGTCAATAATAATTTCCTTTTATTTCTCTAAATGTTTATTCAATTCGAAGTGAGAACCAGCAGATTTGATTCAATTCCGAATGCGGATTAAACCACGAGCTCGAGATTGCACCCACATTCATATTTGTTTATAGAAATGTTTCTAGTTTTCAAATGGTTCACGCCGCATTCATTTGTGTGCGTCGATTAATCCTTAACACACTGGCACAAATTATGACATATCGGTTATCAGTACACGCTTATCGTTTTGAAAGGATAAAAAAAAACATCTAAAAATTTCTCCTCACGAATCCGTACGGAACATTCAAATTCAACCCCAGCATTTTCCAACTTTCTACATCATTTTCTCTCGATACAAATATACCGATAGCTAAAACCATATATTTTCACGCTCAGAGCATTCTTTTTTGCTTGCGCTCTCGTGATGCATACGATCGGGGGCTGAATTTAACCCAAAATTGATTTCACTTCGGTCACACTTTTTCTCATTATGTGTGACATATTGCCAATATGCTCGATTCTATTTTTGCTTTGCTTTCATCCTCTCTCTCGTCTCAACAAACAGAAACCAATTTTCCAATTTTTCAGATTGCCAACCGAGCACATACACACTCGCTCACTCACTCGTAAACCAGAATTGACAGCAAACCGATGCAGCCCCGTACCGCAACCAAAATGATTGAGACTGCTGAGCACCCGAAATAAAATTGTGTTTTCATAAAACACGCTATTATGTAGAGGGTGCGCTGATATTGCCAGTACCAAGGTACGGGGCTGAGCCAACGGAATGAGACAGCTGAAACACTTATTTTAAAATAAATATTAGCACAAAGAATCCAAATAGATGAGCTCATTTATTTGATTGAATATCGCATTGTCTTTTATTTATATTTGGGTTGCTTTCGATTTTTCGTTTGAATTGAAATTATGAAAATTTCTTCGGATTCGCTCGCTCCCGTTCTTTCACTTGTTGTGTGTCGTTTCATCAAATCTATAATGAAACTAAAACGACGCGATTCAGCACTGCGCAAAGCGAATTAAAGAACGCTTTCACTATTTTATATTCCGAAACGGGCAAACATATTATTTTTCCAAGCGAGCGGGTATAGTTCTATTCCGATAAAAGTAAAAATTCACATGAAAAAACAGTAATTCCATTTTGCCATCAATAATCGAGATGGGTAAAGCTTTTGCGATTGAAATGTTGCTGCAGGTGGATAAATTAAATTTCAGTTATCGTAATCATACAAAAAGTAAATATCAACCATAAAACATATCCATAAAAATTGCAAACGAAATTTTTTGATCGAACGTCAATATTTTTCCGTGAACGAAAAAAATAGCGAAGCTCTCAGCAATGCTCAGCGAAAAGCAATAATGGATTTGGAAATTCGAAACTAGCATTTCATGTACGATAGAGGGAAAGAATGAAATTATTGGAAATGAAGCAGTAAAAATTCGTTCGCTCTCTGAAACGCAGCAAAAATGGAATTTGCGGCGAATGCTTGTACCATATCAAGTTATCAAACCGTCCACATTTCTAAACACAAAACAAACAAACGCCATAAAAAAACGAATCCACGTCCGTGTAATTCATCGCTTATTCATGGCATAGCAAAAAAAATTTAACCACTTTCTACAATTCAATCAGAAGTGAATATATTCCGCGTGCTCCGATCAGTTTTTTTGCAACATTTTATCTTTGAAATGTTGAATTCATTCGATAAAAAAAAATATCGCAAGCTTTTGCTTGGAACCAAAAAATGTTGACGCAGTTTATAAACAAGCGAGTGGTTTTTTTTTGTCGTCGTTTGTTGTGCAGAGCAACGGCCGTAAGCAGAGATTTTTCTATGAAATCATAGAGATAGTTTCACTTCTTTGATGTGAGTACTTGAAACCTAATAGCTCTCGAGCTCAAATAAAATTATGCAACGGAATTGTCTCTTGGCAAAGGCAACAATATTTCACTCTCTCGCTCTCTCGATCTTGCTGTAAGAGCGAAAGTCTGTCATTGTTGTGTTACAATTCAATTGTTTTGTGCAAACAGTGAATTTTATTGATGGTAATGTCGTTTTATGCGAACATCTTCATAAATTCCTACTCTGATATAGAAGAATTCGAAACGAAATATGTACAAAAGGTAAAAATATAATGAAAAATTGCAAACATTTCTAAATGATAAATACTCGGGTCTCTAAGAATTCTGTCATATTTTCGGAACATGAAAATCTCTGTCTCTCGCCGAGGAAATATATACTCGTCACTTATATCTCGAAGTCTCCGCGGAAATGGGTCGATGTTCCAGAAATATTGTTGCTATAACGAGACGCACATCGTCCGATACACACGGAATTTATGTTTATATATAAACCATAAATTATTTGATTACGGCACTTTTATCTCTCATTTCATTTGCGTTGCGCTCGGCTCGCGCATTTTCTCACTCTTTAACGAACATCACATCGTACTTTTTGCCACGTATAAATAACATGAAATGAGGTAGTAAAATGATAATGATGTCCAAATTACTACATCGCATAAAAATGTTTGAATGTGCTGGTTATTCTAAGAGAATATCATACTTTGGACTCGATATTTTGGCATTCGATGCCGATAATAATTGAATATATGATACATACAGAGAATGTCAGAGGAAAAATGTTTGCACGAATTGCCTCTAACGTCATTTAACAAACACAAATGTATCGATACGTTTCGCATTATTGTAGTTTTTCGGTTGTTTAATTCTCCAACTGAGAATGTCTTTTTTTTGTTTGCTGAGTCAAATTCTTTATTTCGAATTGACAACAACTCGACCTAATTAATACCTTTCAGCATCTGGATCATAACAATCGTGTTTCTTCTATATGAACAATGAAATAAGCGAATACATACGATTCAGTATCATTAGATCAAATATTTATTGAAGACGAATGTTCGAGAGTCAATTAATATATTTTTAATATATTAGATTTCATCAAGCTCTTTGGAAGAGATAAAAAATTCATGAAGATATTTGACCTAAAAGATTTCAAATGAAAATAATAAAAAGTATTACTGTTATACTGCAGTTCGCTGAATCGATATGGAAATTTCTATTATTTTTTCATCTCTTATTAAAGGCGGCACAAATATCTGAGACTAAAAATATGCACACAAAAAATCGATGCGATTCCAAAAATGATTCGATTTTTTTCTATTGGCAATTTTCATCTCAAGGTAATAATTATTGATTCATCATTTTCAGATGTTTTTTTGTGAATTTTATTTGTCTTTGTCTGTACAAATGCAGATTGCCATGCACAACCCCTCTCCGCTAAAAAAAGGGAAAGCGAGACTGTCAATATCTTAGCAGATGAAAATCAAAGTCGGATAATTTGTTTTGTTGTTCTTTGCATTTGATTCAATTTTGCGGTGTGTGAGAGTTTGCTTTCCCTTTCGGATTGAATTGAAATGAGTTTTTTGTTTTTGTTTTTCTCGTCCTATTTGCAAAACGAAACGGAGAAAGTAAAATCGCAGAATAAATGGGCCTACCGTAGTAATCAAGCGTAATTTAATTATGAAAATGTCAATATTTATTCAAATCGATATTGATGAATGTGCGCCGATCAGACGCAATGCCAATAAAACCCGAGCAGACGAAGTGAAGTTTTTCCATCCATTTTAGGGATGTGGAAAATTAGCATACTTTTACAACGTATTCGATTTTGCAGTATGTTCCTTGTCACAGAGTTCGCTCGAATACCAATCGATTTGATTTACTGCAGAAAGATTTGGTTGATTTTCGTATCAGACTTCATTAATTGTTGGAAATGAGCGAAACACTTTGTTTGTGACAGTTTTATTTCTTTTTAAGCCTGGCTCAAACGAGTTCTGGTTGCTGGCGCTTTGTTCCTGGGTCACAAGTTGCATTGTAGTTCGGTGTCATCAAATTGTTTAGTTGGAACCTTTGTATCAACATTCCATTGAAATCACTTCTCACACAATTTTATTGGGCGAGATAAAATATTTTCGGTTTTTATGAGAATTTGCAGCGTCTGCGTTTCCGGGTTGTTCGTTTACGCATACAAAGTAAAACCGAAAAATTTATTTTTATGGAAATCGGTTTATGTTATATAATTTGCGATTCGGTCAGTTTTGCCTTCGACACTGACTTTGGACATGAAGAACACATCAAACTACGGCACACCGACCGGGGTAGTATATATTTATTAGTGCCATTTTGGGCAATTCTTTTTCGGTTTATCGATGTTCATATTCTGCGTCGCTGGTGTGGTGGCAATCAAATGTCCAGCCAAAGGAACCGCACCAACTTATCCATTTATTGGAATTTTGTCATACACGTTCGCCATTTACCGGTCATCGTACAGAAAACTCCAAACTTGCGTGCACACACAAAAATAGCAATGTCGCAAACATTTACATCGAAAATGCTTCATAAAACTAATTTACAAGTTTTCTCATGGTTTTCCGAGTATTCTTGTTGTTATGTTGTTATTCTGATTATTTCCGCTTCGATGTATATATTCCCCAAAGTATTACACATTACGCGAAATACGATTGATAAATAAATTCGTTGCTTTTGCTTTATTAATGTTGTTGTGGTTTATTTTCGTATTTTTCCATGACATTTTTCACATTCCTCTATCGGCAGGCACAAAATCGCTGAAATGTTGAGGGTTTTCTTCTGTTTGTTGTATTTTCTTGAGAATGAAGAGAAAATGACCAGCAATGACTATTGAGAAAGCATTTTCGATGTATTAATTTGTTGTTGCTGTCTCTGTCGCTGCTGCTGCTTTGGCTCGTTCCGTTTGTTTTGTATGTTATTTCTCTTGAATTTTTATGTAATAAGTAGTATTTTGCTGTACGACAGTATTTTATCGTATTTTTCATGTCGACACACATTCGATTTACACGAAGACTTGGAGAGAGCCGTTCATTTGTAGGTTGTTCAAACACGAAACACCGATAAGGAGTCGACATTTTTCTAGACTTCATTTTATGCGATTTCATCGTAGCCGAACGCTTTCCATTTCAATCGTCCGTCGCTCACTCGCTCACCATATTTAAAAGTGTTCGGGATTTCGAAAGCAAACAAGCGCAAAAAACATTATACAAATACAAATATAATATTGCTCTCTAATAGAAAATTATGAACGAAAAAGAGGAAGTGAAAAAAAATGCTCGATAATGGAATAAAAATGAAGCAAGAGAATAGCTTGGGCGAATGAACAAGCGAGTGATTGCATGCTTGTTTTGGTCATAGCGTGCAAATTAAAAATCACAGAAAAAATCAAGGAATTTTCAAGCTAAATGGAAGTTTCCTTTCAAATTCGGAACACCATGTCGAATGTCGAAAGTAATCAGCGAAAATTAAAAACAACCCGGAGTCGTCTTACAGCTAGATGCTCGTGGTCTTTTCACTTACAGCATTAAATCAATCTAAACACAAAAAAGGTATGCGGGAAAAAAGGGTTTCGATTGAAAATGACGATTCCATTGCTGGCTTTGGAGTTGAACTCAAAACCCAAATAAAAGGGCGAATTTAATACAATCCATCGATTACATTACCGCCTTGCGAACATTTTTCACCATGCAAAACGTGCGGCTGCTCTTAAAATGAGTGACGTGTTTGTATTCAGTCTAAACCACGAACTTATTACCAAATCAGTAATTAAAGCGCTTAATTACAGGTGCGTGCCTATTTACCTCAGTGCTCACTAAAACCGAGAGGAGCATGTAAGCTTCTTTAAATTTACGCACAACACGCTTTATCCAGCCATAGTTTTCAAAGTTTCATTTATCAATTAACACAAAAGCGTAGCTTTATAACAATAAAACTAATTTATGTTCGCTTCCGCAACCAAAAGTGATAGTTTTCGGTGGGAAGAATCCACATTTAATCTTATTTTAACATGATTTATCTATATTTTAAGCTTGTGAAAAGAGATTCTCACATGATTGATTATTCGAAGCATACAGACTGTTCTTCTGTTGCCGACCCACTTTTATGATATTAACGTCATAATAATATAATCGTCATATCAACCATGTAATTGTTCTATTAAGCGCTCGAATTCTTTGTTAAAATCTGTGCGAACAAAATGATTGTTGCTGGAAGAATACGTAAGCAAAACACAAAATTGAATGTAAATAATTCAAGTTTATTTCATTCGGTCGCTTATCAAAATGTGTGCTCTTGAACACGTTCACTGCGAATATGGGCAGTTTTACTTTGCTGCTTGGAAAATTCCAGTCTAAACATAAATACGTATGACCAAGCCGAATTGAATCCTCAAGCCATAAAGAGTGAACCAGAGTGAAAATATTTTCAACAATCAAAAGGTTTGCTCACACCGAAGCGGAAAAAATACCGCCCACAAAAAAACCGTTGGCAGAAATAAAAAGGGCAAAATGGCTGGCTGCCAGCGCTTGGAACAGTATAGATTTCATATCATTTCAATATATTCATAATATATAGGTTCTGTCTCGATGCGTCAAATCAAAAATACGAATGGATGTTTTGATGGATATAATTCAGTCTAATTTCAAGATAATGGCCCAGAAAATGGCCTCTTTCAAACAAAAATAAACAATTAATGTAGGTAAATGCTCGGAAAAATATCCATGTTGAATTGTAATGTGAATGAACTTAAGGGCAACACAAACACACACACAAAATTAAATAAATCACAAATGCGCTGAATAAAGTGGACAAAAGTGCCATTTGTGTATGGAACTTACAATTAAAATCGATGCCATTGCAAATGTAAACATATTATTTTCATGGCCGAACAGTTATGGTCATTTTTTCGATACACAATTTGCTCTATTTCACACTCGCTGGATTACGATTACACTTTTTTTTTTATCACAATGATTTCTAATTCAATATTCGATGGTGTAGAGATAAGATTTGTTGTTGTGGAGAATAGATTTCCTCGGTGAGTGAAAACAGAGAATTTACATGTAGTTTCGAGTAAGCATGTACAAGAGCTTGGGCGCAACGCCACATTCTCCCATTTCATTGTTAATAACAACGAATTGTTATTACTTCGGTCTCATACCGGAAACATAATTTACCTGCGAGCCCATTCGCCACTGCCATTAAAGTCGCAAAAAGAGGACAATTAAAGTATAATACGGAACGTTCAATTTTCCGTCCATTTGAGTTCATACAGAATTTCGGCGGAAAAATCGGAAACCTGGAACATATTTTCCTTTTCAACGGAAAATTATAAAAGAAAATTCTTCCAATTGTAAGAAAATAAAATAATAATAACCATAAAAAGTTTTATTCGCTGGAAATTCACTTTCATTTATTTTTAATTCATCGTCTTTTATTCACTTGGTTTTGTGTCTCAAGTTTCCTTTCAAGGGATAGCTCGAGCTTGCTTTTGATTTTCTATTTCTAGTGTGCGCGCAACTTTCTTTTTCCTGTTATTGCCACAAGTGGCTCTTTGGATTTGGATTGCGCTCGCGTTGGTGTGCGTTCTCATGAAGACCCAGTCCGGTTTTTAAACAAAAAACAGAGAGACTCATTATGTACCTAAATATTTCAACGCAAGATGTGAACAAATGAATTCAAGCCAAATAACAGTAACATCAAAAATAATAACAGCTTTCAAAGTAGAACAAATAAAAAAAGCTTGCTCTTGCACAATCACACGGGCCTCGACGCCGGAAACATTGATGAAAAGAAAATAGCCTGCCTCTCGAATGCTATTAAATGTTGCCTGTTGAAATTATAATATGCATACACTTTCAATTTCGGATGAGAGCATGAGAGAGGGGGACGCAGACGCTTTGCTTTTTCATGCCATTGTTTGTGCTTTCATAGGTGAAATGAATACAAATGCGAAAACCACGCCATTCGCTCAAGATTGACCAAACTTTTCTCCACGCACCGTTCGAATTTGGTCAGGTTGCCTCCCACACTGTATCGTGTATCCTCATTTTCGCTTTAAGTTCGATCATTAAATTTTATGGGTTTCAAAGAAAATCGAGTCTAATAAAAGTTTATCGTTCTCTTTCACTCGCACTCCCTCTCTCGCTCTTTGTGCGTCGAAAATACTTCAGTCCATGGCTCCGGTGCGCAAACAGCACTATGACCATTTCGAACTATATTGCCCATGATATTGAGTAACGAAAAGTGATTACACACAAAGGTACGACAATCGCTTCGCAAATCAGGTGGATATCATTGAATCGGGAAGGAGCGAATCTGGCACACAAAACGTGGGCCAGTGAAATTTGCCTGTGGCCATGATTAAAATGCAAAATACATATAAATAATGTTCGAGGATGAATCATCATTGTGCATGAAACAAGGTTTTACCTTCCCTCTTGTTATAAGGACACTAAATTCGTCAGCCTAAACAAAAAATATATCATTTTTCTCTGATTTAAGCACTTTTCTTGTCGAAGATAAACATCAAACACGCTCAATCACCTTGCATCGTAAAATTTCGCTTCTTTTGCGTTGGAAAATTGGTCGCTAACGCGTGAAACGTGACCGTTTTACCGATTTTGGCCATCATCATCATCATCATCATCATCAGTCAGCTCAACCAATTACTATGCATGCATTTTGTATATACATAAGAAAATAGCGTCGACGATGATGCGACCTCACATCTGTTTGCTTCGCTTTTTTGTGACTTTCATTCTTCTAGCGAGAAATTGGATTATTTCACTTGAATTACCTTTTTATGTTCTTTTCACTTTGTTCTCTCAAAAACAGTATTCTGGCCCAATTCTTATTAAAATGCTGTCAAAAGTTGGCTTTGATTTAGAATTCTCTATATCTCCCTCGGTTTTGTTTGGTTTGAGCCGCACCTTCCATGAAAATTTAGCCGTATTATTTTTGCGATGCCTTCGTCTTTCGAGCCAATATACCGTAATCATGAGGACGGCGATATTGATAATAATGATAGTAACAAGAGGAGCCGAACCGAATACATGCGATTAAGCACAATATATGCGAATTGATGAAAATAATCATTCGAAACATTCGAAATCGTAATCATCAGCATAGCTTGCTGCTGCTGCTGCTGTCTACCAAATCCAAAATCATCGAACTAAAACCAGATTTGAAATGTGAAGCATCAAAACCATTATTATGTAAATTAGAATTTACGAATGCCAATTGTTGGAGTTCAGTTCGAGCTGTCACACTTCGGCGACAGCACAATGAGCAGCGCAAATGAAATTTCATGCCGCAAGATAAAACCGTCTCTCAATTTGATTGAGAAAAAGTATAGAAATCAAATCAATTCGATTGGATTCTTTTTGGTTTAGCAGCATTCTTGCAGCAGTTGGTTCGGATTTTTGTCTGAAATCTACTGTCTCTGTCATTCTCCAAAAAAAAAAAGAGAATTAGAAAAGAAACAAAAGACCGAAAACAAATGTCAACTGACAGATTACTTCGGCACATTGTGTGGCGGTCTGGCGAAAAAGTAAAATTGAAAGTTAATGTGATTTGGTATTTGTCTCTCGAAGTTTGTTCACGCGGTCGCTCTTTATTTGTGTCGTTATCTCGATTTCGCCAATCCCAAACACAGCCACAACAGCCATTTTATGATTTAAAAGAAACTCAGAAACATCTTCAAATAGAGAGAAAGAAGTAATAGAATGTCGTCTGTTCCACCGAAATCAAGAGTTTTTTTTTCGTCACTCGATTCTGAGATTCGAATTGAATAATTTTCGCATCAAGCGAACTGTTTTACGACTGCGATTCGGTAGAGAAAAGGAAGAAAAAAGCACATGCTTTCTTTTTCAAATCCGTATCAAATATCTTTGTGTTGCACAGCAAGCATTCGCACGAAAATTCGGTGTTGAATTTACTCATTTAATGCAACACCAAATGAAATGTCTTGGTGTTCTACTTTTTTATTGAAAAACTTTGATGTAGTTTCCAACCGAGTTGCAAATCCCTTTTTTGTATGACTCTGTCCTCGCTGTGTTTTTGCTCGGGCTTTTCCCGAATTGTAATCGAATGATTTCACATTTCAAGTTAACAATTACCATATAAGGGTGGAAGAAGCAAAAGTGTGAAGCCTCAAAATCGCTACTAGTGGCGCCAAGGAGCATTGTGTGACATTGCGGGTTTTCGTGTGTGTTCTACATGTACCAAGGCACACGTAGTCGCTAACGATTTATATCTTGGGATAAAAGGATATGAAAAAGCCTCAGATCAATGACTTGAAAATTCGGACCTTTGATAGAAAGAAAATCTATTGAAAACCAAGAACCAAATTAAAGCTGCGACCACAATTCTATTCGATTGAATCGGAATTTTCCCGTTTAGGAATTTGCACATACTGAAAAAACCTTTCCATAAAATACACACCAAAATGAAAGAAAATGGGCGAAAGCAGTGTTAAGCGAGAACTGCCAATCTAATAAAATGAGATTAATCCAAAGTTTTTCGATTTTCAGCGTCAATTTTTGTCGTTCAATGTTTATAAATATCATAATCAAGTTTATGTACCACAATGAATGTACTGACGAGTAATTTAATGCGGAACACCTCACACATATTCCTCCCAAACCGTCCAATATAAAAATGATGCTGCTGTGATTTTTGCCAATTCGGTGCGTTGATAAGAACACTGGGAGTGAGTCGAAAAAGAAATCAACTACTGGAAAAATCACATTTCACCTTTTTGCTTATCTTAACGATGGCACAAAAATCCGTCGTCCGTTCTGTTTGCACAAAAGGTCATAAAAATCGATTGGCCATGGAGAATTGCTCATTTTTTCTTTGTTCGATCGGGCCTTATTACACGGATATGTGTTCGAAACCGAAAAACCAACTGAATCATCATCAACGAAGTTTGACTTTTATGGACATTGATCGAAGAAATTCGTGCGGCAAATAAAACTACCCTCAAAATATTGCAAACATTGTGTACACTTTGTTAAGCTATCCCATAATTTATCTATTGTTACTGAATCGGAATCAGTTTGGGGATGAGAGTGAAAGTTACTATCGATTGCGATCAACGCCCATGTTCAATTGAATCACAGCATAAAATTGAATTTAATTAATCATAATTTATGAAGCAAATCGACATTTGAGTGAAATTATCTGAGTTTTGAAAATCATCGATTGAACGGTAGCAAAGGAGCAGCGACAGCAGCAACGTCAGTTTTCGGCAACATTTTCCAAATTGGTCATCTGCATATTCGGTTGGATGGATTCTAAACGTACACGCAAATGGTTGCGATATAATTATCGTTTCTAGTTTGCAGCAGCTGATGCATTCGGTTGGACGCACTGTTTTGTTGGCTGGCTGTTCACGCATTCAATTTCTCAGAACAATGGTTCCATTACATTCCAATTACACCATTTTTAGAATAGAATAGAATCAGATGGCATTATGTGTGCATTGACGCAATGAATAATAAAATTCATCCCCAATGGTGACGATCGAATGGACGAGTTCTCATTTGGGAATTAACTGATGGTGACTGTATTAGTTTTCGAGTGAATTTTCTGGAGCGAGATGAAAAAATTTCGGTTGTTTTGGAAAATTGGTGAAATAATAAACATATTTATGGCCGTTAGAGGAAAAGAGCGAGCGTGCGAGCAAATGAATGCTCGCATCAGGCTGAACGAATGGCAAAAACATAAATATGGAAATTCCCACACTAATTGTCGATCGAGGCATAATGCTCCAGTGTTTTCATGTTGTGCATTCACATGAAAATTATTCAAATATGTGATATGTTGTTACAATACACACACATAGAAATATATTCAAATTTTCCATGCATTTGAAGAGAAATTTCAAAATCGAACCGAAGCTGCGTTTTTTTCAAATTGGGTGAGTTCTTCCGATCGCTTCACATACAAATGTTTGGAATTTTCAATTGAGACTATTTGTATATGTAAAGTTCGGAAGAACGCACCCAATTTGAAATACTCACACAAAAAACCTTCTAATTGGCATCGCCGAACATCGATTCTGGTTCGACATTTCCCTTATAATACAAAAAATTTGAATCATTTTCTGTGTGTGAAGACGCAGCCATCGATGTGCCAATGGGTAATGATAGGGAACAAAAGCCACTCGATTTAATCATTTCAGCAAAACATCTTCAATATTCGCTAGTTGATGCAAATTCACATTTAAATCTATCACTATAATGATGATATAATGTTTTTGTTTGTGCTGTTGTTGTGTGCCGCACGCTCTTAATCGATATGTATGTGTGTGTGTTTTGGTATTAATTTGTATGCTTGCGTGCACTGCACATAATGCATGTGACTCGTTGTTTATGACAATGCACAATGAAAAACTTTATATCCTTAACATACGTCATATAGAAGGACGATGGCGATATAGTTTACAATCACAAACACCACAATTGCCATCGAATCCTTCTACTATAAATATCTTGCAAACTCGGATAAACATCAAACTTCAATATTACTAACGATACCATATTTTCTATATTAAATACTACACGTCACATGCTGCGGTACATGATATCCATTAGGAGTGATTTTATCATTTGCATTGGCTGCCGAACAATCACCTCTTCATCTCAGTTCACAATAAAGTTTCAGTTGATTTAAGAAGTCAATCACTTCTAATGGCACATCCATGTAATCAGATAGTTTTTCACTGTTAATCTTCTTCATTGCCTACAGGAAAAGGATGTACCTGTTATTGAAATAACAAATTTCCATTTGATACCACTACTTGAAATACCATTTTCCAATTTATTGTACATTACAATTCATCGGCCAGATATCAGATAACTTTGATATTAGTTTCTAATGCATCTATAAATGAAAATGCCATTCGATCCCATTAGTAAGTTCATTGCAAATTCTCGCCTCTCCCTCTCTTGCTATCGCTCTTCATTTTTGAATTCAATCAAATTGTTTGAGTGAATAAAACCAACATGTATTATTTCGTCGCATCATTGAACCGTTCATTTATAATGAATCATTGATTCGCTTTTTGCACCCGAAAATTGTTGCAAAATAACAATCGTGCGTGATGTTATCGGCGATAAAAATATCTGAAACAAAGAGCACCAGACTCTAAATACACTTGTTTGGAATTCATTTGGAATGCGATTGATAACGTGCAAAACGGTAATAGTGTTTGTGTGTGTGTGATGGCCGTTGAACATGTTGAATATGCCAGTATTTTCATACAAACTGTGGCTCGCACTCGAGATCATATGCTACAATTGAATTTTCGAATCGGCATCGCGATGATATTCGATGTATATTTGATTGCGCATCCCAACAAACACATAAATTGAAATGATATTGTGTATTTTCTGCATCGATTTAACTCATTCGGCCTGTTATCGCATGTGTGCTGCATATCGAATTTAAATTCAATACTTCAAAATAGCGGTTGTCACAATTTATAGTTAGGATTTTATCATTGCGAAAAATGTATGGAAAAAAACCACAAAACGTTCATTTTCTAATTAATGCCATACATTTAGTGACCAAAAAATGTGAATTTAGTAATCACCTGCTGGTTGAATTACGTTTTAATTCACAAATATTTCACTCAAAGAATTATTGTATTCTAATTTGTTTGTGTATGGAACATTAATTAATGAGCCCATTATTATTCATAGCAATGATTTGTTGTGGTTGTGTTGTTGTTTTTCAACTTAAATTGATCAATGGATTTGAACGACCGCATTCGATATTGGAAAAAGTATGCGTGGTCAATTCATCATTGCCGAAAAGCTGCATATTTTAAATCAAAACATGCAATGATTAGTTTGGTTGGTTTTTGAGGAATGCCTTTGCGGCACAGTTTATTTGTGTGTTGTACAAAAAACAGTGAACCATTTTTTTTTTTTTCAATCAAAATTCAAAAACACAAAGCCTCATTTGGTTCTTTAGTGGCAAAGTTTAAACTGATCTGATTGGTGGCTACTTCATTATCACCAATGTTAAATTGATATCACTGGCCATAGTTCTGGCTGAAACATGCACACGATTTCGGGGCCGTTCAGATACAAAAAATGGATTCGAGACATCGGAAACATGTACCGGTTAGCCAAACGAGCGGTAAAAAAAGCACAGTGAAATAACGAAACTGGATTGAATTTTGAGAGTGAGACGGAGTGCTGCATTTTGTTGTTGTATCAGCTTCACTTGAATCATTTCTGCCGAAACTCGACGGAAAAATAAACAAAACGTGCGTGCACATACACATAGTCATAAACTAAGCGATAAACCGAGAGTGAAAAACATATAAAATGTAATATGTAACCGATGATATATACCGTTAATCATAATTTATGTAGCACAATAAGTCTCATACTTTTTCGCATAGCGAAAACCTCTCTCGCTCTCGATTTTGTCCCTGTTTGCGTGCGCGCACGAGGTAAATGCTTCTTTTTTATCCATCGTATATATTACAGATGATGTGGTGTTATGCGCTGGGTGCAGTGAAAATGTAAATTTCTAGATAAACAGCGTTCCGTATACAGACACAAAACATTGGTAAATTAAAGGAGCCAGCGAAATGAAAGGAAAAAAGAGAGAGACGAAATGCACGGGATTGCATACGAAGGTATTTGCTCTCATGATTGGCTCTATATATAGAGTAGAATCAAATTGTAGTTGTGCCAAACATATCAATATTATGCCCACAGAAATTGAGCTGAGCGCAGAGCTGGAGCGCGAACATAACGAACGATTTATGCACAATTTTATTGGAATGAACGTGCAAATGTACCCAATAGATAGATTGATTGCCATCACGAGCATCGCAACAGGACGCATACCGTTCTTGAAATGAAAAGGAAGAGATAAAATTGACTGGTAAACAACAAAAAAATGCGATTCACAAAAAAAATGGCAAGGTGAACGCCGGCAAAATAGTCGAGCATTTGTCGGAACATACGATAGAGAACATGTTTGAATCAGTCGGCTACTAGATAACGGCCACGACGCGAATACACACATATTAACAATGGCCGAACGTTTTCGTAGACGCATTGCAATTGCAGCCTCATATTGGAAAAGCGCAAAGCAGGAAAATAAATTCCAAATCCTCCGGTTAGTCGGACGTGGCCATTTCAAGAGCTGATTTGTAGCTCTGGTGTATGTTTGCCACACCGGCTGCGATGTATCGAACTAAAAATTGTAGAAATATAAATTTTCCAATTGAATGCAAAGATTTTGCAATTTGTTATATGCTCGAGTGTGTAGTTCATTCTCTGTGTGCTTCACCATGTTCACATGCCATTCACTTTCTCTTTTTCTTCCTCTCTCTTTGTGTGTGCCGAATGATGATGGGTTTGTGCAATTGGGAAACAATCACAATCGACGATTGAGGAACGAAGCGCTCGGCCGCTCGTTCCCTCACTCATTCACTTGAGTTGGCGATCCCTCAGCGTGCGAAATTGCAGATCGCTTAGTTTATTTCATGCATTACGGAAAAAACGACAACGCACAACACACTCAAATAAACTATATACCTGTTCGGAATCAAACCAGAATGTAATATTTTATTGTTTTCACTTTTTGCGATTTGCCGCCTGAGTCTCTCTCTCGTTTTTTTCTCCTCTTGTAAATCGTTTTTGCTTCGCCCGTTTCTTTTTTCTGCAAATGCATTCAAGCACCATCCTTTATCCAGATGGTGGTGAATTTTTGCACCCATTCGCGTACAAATAAACTTTATTGTGTTCGTGTGCACTTCAAATGAACACTTGAAAGCGTTTCGCAATAGTTTTGCGTTGTGCATTGTGTGCCATTCATGCGATTTGATTTTTGGAGTCATAAATTAAAATGTGTTTTGTGCATAACCGGCGGAAATTCGCGCTAGCGCCACATTCAAACGGATAATGTGTGGATGGTGTGAGCGTACGCACGCGCGCACTCGACGGAATGAGCGCCGAATGAAATCAAATGGGAATTTGAAGCAGAACAATTTCGATTTCATTGCATTTTTTTATGGTTAATTACAAATGTACATGCTTTCGATGGGTGTTTGGCAAAAAAAGCTTGGTTCGATTTTAGGTCGTGTTTTTTTATTGCATTCTTCTTCTCACTTTTCGCTTGAGCGTTCGAACTGTCTTTGTAGATGCAAAACGGCACGTACGATAGAATTGGTTGTGTTTTACTTGAAATCAGAATTTAAAAATGCATAAAATGAAAGTCAATTCCGACAAACGATATTACCATCGGCAATCGGAACGAAAAAAAGGAAATCAATTCCATTGCCTAACATGAGACTGTTTAGTGTTTTCTCGCTCGCACAATTAGCCATTTGCTGTAGTTTTAAATTGTTTCAATGCATCGAGTTTTTGCTTTTTTGCCGCGTATCTCTTTCGCTTTAGCAGATTTTTTTTGACATTTTTATCCGTCGCAACAACAGAACGATTTATTTTGAAAGCAAGCAAACGGTAATATTTTGATTTAGCATTTCGAGAAAGTATCGAATGCAGTTTCTAATGTAAACGAAGCGCAGAATTGTGTTGAGTCAGATGCAAATAATCATTTGAACTATGAGAAATGCGATTATCCGCGTGCAAGAAGAAGAATAAGCTCGTAAGTGCTAGTTGTCTTTCCAACAGTACAATTAAAGTCGTACTTTTGTAATACACATAAAATACGGTGGAAATTATTAGACTCAATGTGCGCAAAGGGGATCGAGGACGAGAGTGAGCAGCACTGCACGGTATTTAGATATGCAAACAAAGCCAAATAAATAGGCGAAACGTAAATTAATGGATAGCGGAAAACTTATGTGCTAAAGGAATTATTGGAAATAATGGCACGACAAATAAACAAACGTTAAGTCTGTACAGTGTCGAGTGTCTCTCGCTCTGCATTTGCTCTTTGTTTTTGTGTGTATAATGCCGCATGAGTAGTAATATAAGTGCTGCTCGTATTCGGCATTCTTGTGCGCACTCATAAATTCCATGAAAATCGGTCGGCTCTTTCCCTTTTTTAAGTTTTTTATGCTCACATTCATTTCTATTTTTCTTGAAGAGAAAGCACTAAGAATGAATAGCCGCTGCCAATCCTTCCATCATGAAATAGATTCGAGAGAACAAAGCATATTTTTTGGTTTGGACAATGTGTCTAAAGCAATCAGCCATGATGCTGATGACCTTGCGTTCACCTTTTTTTCCTTTAGGAGGGATGCGTTATCTTTATTTGCACGAACCTGGATTAAGTTTTCAAGCAACCCAACGAATGTTTGCTGAACGTGTGGACGAGGTTGAAAGACAGAAAAAGAGAGACGGCACCTACTTTCCGGTTGGGTTATATTTTGTTTTTATGCCAATTAGAAAATCCAGGAAGACAATATTGAGAATGCCTTGAGGGAAATGCGAAAAAAGACTGTCAATTCATATTCACGCCTAACAAAAATGAAGAGCCAACTCACGTTTTTTATCTACTTCACACGCAATATGAAAAATCTTTTTCTTCCTCTCGCTCACTGCATGCGAGGCATTCGTAAAAACCTTTTGAATCAGTGGGACCGTGGCTTTTGCAACAGCATAGTTTTTTTACTGCTGCTTCCATCATTGCCGTATGTGCTGCACACTTTGACGGCTTCGAGTGCCTTTTTCATGCATATGCCAGCACAATTTTTTCCTCGAGAAAAAGCGCCGCAAAAATATTTCACTTTAAACATATTAATAAATTTTAATGATTATTTACGAGTAAAAAATGCGAATTGCCGCTGATGTTACTTATCAGCGAGATTCCATGCTCAAATCACACAACGATGTGCTGCAAAATTGTAATGATTTTGTGTTGAAGATGAACTTTCTTTCTGTGTACAATTCTTGGGTTATTTTCCGTGATTTTGCGATTCATCGTCGCGCTACGATAACATTGCGTCGACCGCCTGTATAAATAGACTCTAAGCAAGATGAAGTATATGCGTTAGCATTTGTAAACGGGGCAAAAGTAGTCCAAGCTCATTGAAGTTTGTAGATCACCTTCATTTGAAGTGTATTTTCTCGTCTTTTGTCTTTAATATTTTATTACTGCCGTGTTTTGTCTAAAATCGGTCGTTGTTTGCCGACGAAAGGAAACTCCGAATCATAGTGCCTAAACGAAACACATTGGCATTAAAATAAAAATGGCACTTTTATCGAGTCGCACTCGCATTACTGCTTATATGCTGCTGTTGCTATTTTATTTTGAATGGAAGTTTATGCAATTGTGTCACCATACGCATATAATTTTCCCTTCATTGAAAACGCTTTTGTGCTGGTGTGTGAAGAAAATTATCTGCTACTTTTTTGTGCTACTGAAACAAACTCATTGAACTGCTATGAAAACAGTCGCTTTTTCCTCATTTCCTTGAATTTTCTGCATACACATCTGAAGTGCTTGAGTAAACATTGCGTTCATAATAAAATCTAAAGGCGTATTAGTGACGTTTCCTGTACGTGTCTATTCAAATGAACTCCCGTTCGGTAGATTTGTGCTTTTTTCCTCTTCTCGGCAATCGGTTTCTTTTGTGACGGCCCCTCTTCCAATTCTCGCTGTGCTATTGTTTACATGAAACAAACATAATACGCTACCGGCACTCTACACCATACACACATTTATATATTTCTTCAGAAACACTTAACATAAAACCAATTTGATGTGATTTTGATAAGCACATTCGCATATAGCACAACAAAAACAGTTTAAAGTCCTGACACCTTCATTGCCTATCAGCACACCGATGAACGAATATATTGAGCAACCGCAATTCTCACACATTTCATACCCTATTCCCTGCCTCTCTATCTCTATTTCTGGCCGTCTCAGTGTGTAAATTTCATACTTGAGTCTAAAGATCTTTCTTTTTTTCTCGATTTCATGCATAAAATCGATTTGATATTCGTTTATTGTTGGCAGTATTCGCGAGCATCTTTATCCTTCAATATATTAAATGTGTTCAATGTTATAGTCTTATTCATCTTTATAGCCAAAAATCGCAGTAGAGAGCAACGTTCCGGGAAAAACAATTTTATTTTTATTTACACATTTTTCACCTTGGCTTGCAATTTACTTTGAATAAAAATTCTCTCCGTACAGCAAGGACAAAGGCAGAGATTTTATGCTGCACAGATTTACTTTTTCCATGTATATTTATTGCCAAAGTTCATGTTTTTTTAGAAAGAGCACAGGCGCCACTTTGAACGATATTAAATTGGCCTAGCTCCCAGCCAGCAACTGCATCAATTTTACTCCGGAATTGATGTCCCAAAACTTTTAACGTGTCTAATTAAGACCTTATGCCATATTTATATGCACAATAAGGTTCCTTTTCGCAGTTGGATCATAATCAGACAGTAAATCATAATATGGCCACTTTATCCTTATGAGGATTTTCTCTACCCATACGCTGGTTGCGCCATTTGTGCGACATTAGATGCCAAGCTTTTTTCACTTTCTCGGCTTACATATGCTCCATTCGTCTATCACAGGTGGCTAACAAAGTAAACTGCATCTGGTCGATAATTTTCTTGAGCATTCATGCAACGCTGTACGTCGTCATCTTTTTTTCCTCTATCTGCAAGTTTTCATTGGATTTTGCCTTGATGAGCTATAATGTATGCGTTCCACGAAACTGACTCTTCGTTTTTATTACCAACATTTCCGGTGGCGAGACCGAACGAATGAAAGAAAAAGTCAGCCAATGCAAATATGCATATCAAATATGCATTCCTTTGCAGACAAGCAAGCGCAGAACTTTACTTTGCAGCATTTCGAAGAAAGTAACAATAGCAATGCAGAGATGTTCTCACACAAGTAACCAGCGATTGTATCACAATAAATATACAAAACTGGCGGAGCTGAAAGTCGAAAAAAAAGAATGAGGAAATGTTCTATGTTACATGAATATCTGAACGAGCGTAAAAAATATGCGCTTGCAAGTTGGTTGCAGTTTGGGAAGACGACGATTTTGGTATGCATTCGCTGCAGTCAGCTATGTGTATCTTTGAAATGTATCTCATGGTGTGACATCAATGGCTTATAGCAAGCAGCCAGCTGAACCCAGTAAACTGCTTCTTAAAAATGGCACATTATATAACATACCATTTGGAATTGTGAGCGCGCGTGAATCAGACACGAGAAGCTTGCAAAAAATAAACACGGTTGCAACGATATGAGACATGTGAATAAAGAAGAGAACACGCAGCGATAACCTAAATCTCAAATACAAATACGACCAATATAGGATTATATTATCGGTTTTTGCCTTGCGAATCTCCGAACGATTGCAGCATTCGCTGGTTCCGGTTCCTTGGAAATTGGTTTGCTATGAATTTTGATACATTCATTCCAATACCATCTGCATTACATCGATTTGCTTTCGATCAGGTTGAAATCGGAAATATACGAGCAAAATCCCAATGCAACGCACGTTATACAAAAACTATGCAAAATATTCATAAATAAATTCATTTATTCGATACGTTTTGCACAACAATGTCACATAATATTACTTTTACGGAGAAAGAAATCTGACACATATGAAAGCGATCCGAAAAACGACCCAAGTCATTTGTCCACTCGCTCGCTCCCCGCACGTCTTGCGGAAGAGAGAGCGAGAGAGAGAGAGAGAGCAATATTTGAGCAAACAACAACCACGGAAAATCCGAGAAAAAGCTGTGCACATGGCAAATTATATTCGAGAAATTTGTCGTCATACAAAATAAATCGAAGTGTGCAAAACAACGTTGTTGTGAAATGCACTTGAGAATGGAAAACGAACAGGCAGGCAGAAAGAGTGAAAAAGCCAAGACTCCAGCCATATTATACAAATGCGCACTCAAATGGTGTACAAATAAGATGATATTTCAATGGCACCTTATTTGCTGTATAGCTAGCTTCTTGTTTGCATGCATGCATTCTCGCGTGTTTGAAATCATAAATTGTTCACTGCAGTGAAAACAGCTACCAACAAGAGCGGGCGAGTAAGTTAAGGTTGGCGAAAGAGTTAAAGGGTCGGCGTTTCGTCTTCCTTCTTGAAATCGCATTGTGCATATATTCCACTCAGAACAGCTTCTACAAAACTAACTAAACACTAAACTAATATCTGAAAATTCATTAATTTAAGGAAGTTTTTAATGCAAAAGACACATTCCAAGCGTGTGTTTTTTTTCCGCAGGTTTGTGTTGTATCTTCCGTTTCCTTTCACTCGCTGGCAATTTATGTTCGGCTGGCGTTTTTATAACCTCATCCGTTGTTTGAATGTAGCACTTAATATCCAGCACATGCTAATAACTTTTTTCGAAACCATTTATCACATGGTGTGCTATTTTCGCCAGACAAAAAGCCAAGACAACAGATAGTCACGCGATCAAATTTTCCTCAATCGAAGCCATGAACATTTTGTCAACACTTTGGATATACGGATGAATCATGTCGGCTGAATTTATGACCGCAGATATTTTCCATTCATTAAAAATGTATACCGAAAGTTCAAACTTCGATTTTCGGTCGGTTGATGTATCCTCTATTAAATTTCTTATTGAACTTTATTGAAGTGAAATAGACAGGTCGTGCGGAATGAATTATTTAGCAAAAATGATAATAATAAGTATTGAAACATATAATTGATGTAATATAACAAATTAGGATACGAATCATTACGGAACATTCATAAGGATGACCGCATTTTCGGTAAGGATTAGTCGTGACACTGCTTTCTTATCAACATTTTCTTTTGTGTAAAATGTTCATAATGAAACGCATAGTCATTGTATCCGCATTCGAACTGTGTTCAGCCCTTTTATGAAACTAAAGCAGTCAGCATTTCTAAGTCGAATGTATTTACGTTTTCGTTCGCTTGGGTCTATCCAAGCTATCCATACTACTTACTCTATATGACTTTAGTTGGATTGAATAAGATGGTTTTGAACTGCAATCGTTCACTCAACTTCCACCGTATATGGAGAAAATATGTAATTGTGGTTACTTTATTGTGTGTCGAACACACACGCAAACGAAACCAACGCCATGCCAATTAATAACTGCTTCCTTTATTCGGCACACACACACACACATCTAACTCGAGCTCGTGCGTTCACGTCGGAATTGTATGCCATGTTATTACAATTCCGTTTTATTCTGACGTCCAGAGCCGAGTATCAGTGCCCGGGGAAAATTTTCGTGGTTTCATTTTTCTTTTATTGTTCATGTACTTTGATTGGAGTCACATGCAATGTTCGACTCCTGCTTTCCAAGGCACTCTCGAAATCCTGTTTGGAATCAACGGATTACGCAATCCTATTTCGGTCATTATTGAATGCCAAGAACAGAATATTGTGCATGCAATTATCATTTTTATGTTGTCAGTTGGCGCGCTGATTTTTCACTCTCATTCTGAAATTTTCAATTCCATACTCAAGTATTAATCGTGGCAAGTAAAATATAAAATGATATTCACACATAAAAAGGCATATCGTAAATGTTTATGAGTGCTGCATGCCAAAATTCCAGCCAACATTTTATAACGATGATGAAACGTCAAACTATTATACTTATTGAATATTAAATTGCAGCTTTAAATTGCACCAGCCATCACACTTTAATCGTTAGATTCATTTGAATCGGCCAATCTTTCCTCCTTCACTCCCATTCTTTTCGCTCTCGAAAAATTCTCATCACTTACGATTTGAACGAGCTCGAATTATAAAATGATATTCGCACTGGCTGAGTTTATAGAATCTTTATCGATTGGAAGCCGACAAATAGCAAGAACATTTAATATTGCGATCAAACTGGTGTGTTTATAACCAAAAATCATATTCCTTTACAATCTACATCATAAATATTGGAGTTGAGGTTACTTTGCATGCTATGCCAATAAATATGGTGTTTTCATGATAAGGAAACTTGTAAACTGGTGAAGCTGAATTGCCGTGCTTTTTGAACTGCACTCACTCTCAACTCTCTCACACATTGTTGTTGCATATATATAGAGATTATGGACTTGCATTCGGCTATTTTGCATTTTCTCCGTTCAAATTGCTTTGTTGGCCATTAACGAGGCATTGGATTCACAGCTCCTTTTATGATGTGGGTGGATCCACCTTCCGAATGAAACATTGACATTTTCCCATTTATCCTTTCCAAGAGTCAGTAACCGAGCAAATAGCTGAAAATCAAGGTGGATACCTACAACGGATCAATGTTCATTCGGTGAATCCACTTTACAATCCATAGCTACTGTTGCTGCTGAAGCGAAATGGGAAACTGTATGAATTTGTTCTGGCCAGTGGGAGGAACGGGAAAATCCAGTGAGAAGCGAGCAGTTCATTGCTTTATGACCCGCCGAATACATAAAAGTCGAAAGCTATTAAAAACAAAATAAACATTAAATATAAGCAACCATGAGTTTCATTTTGACAAATGAGCCTTATTTCTGGTTAGTTAAAACTTTCATGCATAATTAATAACTGCTTCATTTCGGGCCGTTTTTTTTCATCTGGTGTCAAAACTATAGATTTGTCATTTTTACAAACGAATTCAAATAAAAGTTGGTGAGCTCTGGAATTATGTCCTAAAACCTTTAACGCATCTAATTAATACCTAATGCCTTATTTATATGCGCAATAAGGTTCTTTTTCGCAGTTGAGAATTAAAAAGTAGATCATAATGTGGCCACTACAAATTTCAATAGGAATGAATCTTTTCCAGGGGAAACATTTTTCATGCAAATTACTCAGTATTGAACAAAAATTTAAATAGTTCGCGTTTTTTTATACCCCTCATCGAGTTAGAAGCAAAAACACGCATAAATATTTAATAAATATAATAGTCCACCTTCATATGGCCCAAAATGTGGAATGAAAAACTGTGCGCCAAACTTTTCTACACATAAAAAACGCGAATACACTCACTGCTAATGCATTTTGCTGTATGTTTAATGCGAGCATAAATCATTTGTCGAATTTCGTGTGTATCATTATTTCATTCAGTGCTCCAAACAAAACGCTTGCAACACATTCGCTTATGATAATCTATATCGCGCGGTCTACGACAGAGAGCAGCAGAAAAATTATGTGTTCATATTTATATTTCGACAATTTTGTGTGTATCACAAAAATCACAGTGTGGCGACTAGTAATAAGTACAAATCCTCATTGAAATCTCGTTTCGGAGCCGAATGATTGTCGTCGTAAACATGTTATGGTCTTTCACGTTCCAAGAAATTAAGTTATACGGGGCGGTGTTCATGTTTGCGTGCATGTATGCGTATATGGGCTTGTTATCGGTACGACAAAATCTCTATAATTATTTATAAATATCATGTTGGTAACATTTCGGAGTACATTTCGATATTTGATGTGCTATTTTCATTCCAAAGCCGATATTACGTTATAGCGACCAATTTGGAGCAAATGGAAAAGCGCTCACGTTTTGTGTTCAGGTAGACGGTATCACAACGAATAAACCAAACGCTCTGACTATTGTTTTCACTTTTATTCACGATAAGGATTGCGTGTACCTGAATCGGGTGCCACCAATGAAAAATATCCGCGGGTACAAGCATATCGAGCCGTCGAACATTCCACAGATGACAAACGTGATTTGTACCTGTGATAGCAGTTCTCAAACTGAGCACACAATTGATGTATTCCACAGCCTTTGACATTGTCATTCGAAATTTAACCAAAACCTTTAATCTTAGTTTAGAATTTCATTGCGATGATGCCACAAAAGGCGTTACACATTTTACGCACAATAACAAATGAACACCGAGAGCTGTGTTCCTGTTCGTCGGATTGAAGTCGAATATTTTAAGAGATCAATGGCTGTCCGGTTTCTCGTCACCGACACACAGAATTGACGATACCGCTGTTACCAATCGCTGCTGTGGGCTTGAATAAACTGAACATCGATGACAGCATTTAGATTGAATTCATATTCAAAAACTTCCCCTGTTTCGAAAATAAGTAAACAGTATCCAATCAAGATAGCCCAAAATATATTAGCACAAAGGAAGTATTTTGCATTTTGGTTCGAGATTTCCATTCAATTTCAACGAAATCTTTCTTAGAAATGTTGGAATCGTTTCATGTTTCGTTTCCGGGGAATTTTTACTTCAATTCGTCCGAGAAAATAAAACACATTTTCAATAAACAACAAAATCTAATGTTTTGTGAGTCTGATTCACGTATTGAGCTCGTTTGGTGGTGCAATTTACAAAAACTCATTCCATCGAAGGACTTTTTTTCATCAGTTTCCTTCAATTTTGTTGAAAAAATAATTGAAAATTACAGCAAAAAATGTCCTATTTTTAGCGATCGAAAACGGAATTTTCGTTGAACACCGTGATTTGAGTTGTGGTTAATGCTTTCCATTGTCGAATTCCACGAGAATTCCAGTTTGCATTTCATGTTGAGTTCTTTTATTAAAAAAAAGTGAACACAACGTTTGCAATTTTTTGAGCTGAAAATCCATAGCGAAACCTCAAAATTGCCATGTATATCCGGCCATTATATAATTTTGCAAAGAGCAATTGCCAGCACATGCAGTTACAAATCCAAAAATAACCGAAAAAATCATTTGCTTTTTCCATTCTGTCGTCATTTCATGACAATATCTTCGTCGTTCCCATCAAAAGATGATGATAAGATTATAAATATTTAATTTGGATACAATGGCTCTTAGAAACAGCGACAACTGATCTCATGAATGACAGAAGAGCGGAAGAGAGAGAGAGAGAAAGAGAGAGAGAGAGAGAGAGAGAGAGAGGGGGGGGGGGGGGAAGGCACGAACGGCATGGGAATTAACAGCACACGGAATAAACATTCATTCACTGGTTGTTGTATGCTCTTTTTCCCTGTGCATCTTAACATTTATTGTGGAATTAAATTCAGTGTTAGGCGACATACATTTTCGTCTCTAAGGAATTTTCAATGCGTTTTTGGCCATTGCTCGTGAAATGAGACTTATTCAATTTCATTCTATGGCAAAGGAACCTTCACGCGTTCGCATTGCCAGTTGAGCCTTCAGTTCTCATCGGAACGGAAATTCAAAAACACATAAATATAATATTTTATTATTATTAGCTCGTTTTTGTTGAATCGAGAAAATACTGGAGTGATGACAATGTAAGTGGATTCGTTCGAGTTGCGGGGCAAGTGCACGACGACAAGAACAACGACACAAGCATCGGTGAACATGATGATCACAGCATTTTCCATCGCCAATGTTTTTCTGTCCCTTTCGTTTTCCCATTGGCCAGAGCAAATCAAATAACAACATTAATGCTGCAGCTGATAAACCTGAATCTATTAGAAATTGACACAATTGAAAATTGTGCGCTCGAGGAGCTGCAATGCTGCAGTTGGAGAATCTTCAATTTATATGCAAATAAATGTTCGAATAAAAACCGTTTTGCTTGGAATGGAAAAAAATCCACAAAAATCCAGGGAAAAAAGGGAATCGGGCGAGCGTAGAAGAGGGAGAAATCGAGACGGATTTTTTTGTTGCAATTATTGTGAACATAATTTTGCTTTTAAGCAGTTCGTGAATGGCAGGATGTCAGAAACAATAGCGAAAGCAATCGAGTTGTGACCGTAACAAAGTACACACTCATTAAACTGTCAATTGTAAAGTTAATTTTCATTAAAATATTCAAGTGGATCTCATTTCTTGTGCTCGCTGTTCGTATCTCGCATAATTTTTGTCTTTTCCTGTCTCACTCTCTAGTGCGATATGTGCGAGAGTCGGTTTCTCTTCGTTCGACTATTTTGAAATGTTTGCATTCGACGTACTCGAACAAAAGCAGACCGTTGGCACATTGCCTCGGCGTCTGGATTTACTTGCGTTGATTGACACAGAATGCGAAAAACCACAAATCCTCCGATCGCTTGCATTAATAGAGAATACGCCAATTTTCAGTCTCACTGTCTATCTATCAGTCGCTCTCTCGGTTGTGTGTGTCTAGCCGCTTTCGTTCACAATTTTGCATATGCATGAATTTAAGAACCAGCCATTATTATTTAAATGCTAATTGTTTTCACTTTGGTGGGCTCTTTTTTCTCTTCCAAATAAATTTTCTCCAGCTTGAATCATTTTCTGTGCTCACAATCATCGTTGCACCGAACACATTGTCAAGCGGGAGCGCATAAATTATTCTCAATTCGCCGAAAGAAAATGTGAAATTAGCTCATGAAACAACAAAACGATGTTATTTTTACACAAACCGATTCAGCGATCATGAGAAAAAAGTTATCACAAATTAACATCCATGTGAATTTGGCAAGTGTTTGATCAAGTTGCGCTGAAAGCCGCCCGGAATTAATGCTGATGACAGCAGAATATAAAACTATTGCCTGAATATCATCCGCGCTTAGCTGTGAAAAATATATGGATGAGTCCAAGAATAACTAAATTTCGATTTGAGAGTAATTCTTTGCCATTTCCATGGTCTGCATTCGACATTCTTATGCAAATGACTCTTAACACCATCATGAATTCGAGTTTTATCATAAATTGTCATTTAACTCTGATAATTTACTCTCTCAACATTTACAATGACACGCACACATCATTCATTTTATATTCATCATAGCAAATAACATCGTCATTGCCGCAAAAGTATTTCTTTTGCATACGAACCCATTTTAAATGGCATGGCTGCATTTAAACACAACATTTTAATTAGGTAAAAACCCCAAACAAATTCGGAAGAATTTCGATGGTAAATAATCCCGACAAAAAGATGCCGCGAATGGCCCCAAAAATAATCCACACTTGCTGCTATATTTTCTCAAGGGTTTACGGCTCATACTAAACCTGCGTTTGTGTGTTATAAACTCGAACAAAACTCTGAACATCATAACCCATTGATACTAATCACTTGTGTGTTGTTGTCGTTATTTTTGTGACTTTTCCATTTGTTCCTATTTATTTTTGTTTTCATGTAATCTTGAATCACACAAATGGCGCTTTATCAACGAAATAAGTAGGAGATTTGCATCAATTTGACAACCTCCCTCCTGCAGGCGATTAAGATTCTGAATGAGAGAGCCAAGCGTAGAATTGATTCTTAATGATTAAAGCAATTGTAAATGGCGCTGACAAAATAAAATCCCAATTTTCTACGAATAAGCGATAATAACGTCTTGGAAAAATCAAAGTTACCCCGTTTATTTCTATTCGCAACATAAAAGTCGCATGAATTATATAAAATAAAAACAGAGAATATGCGTAGCCAAATATAAAGACAAACACAAAACAAACTACTCATTTTCGAGCGGAACAAATAAATACCGAGAGAATTGATTCACATGAAATAGAATTTGGTGTAAATGTTCCACCATTTTTTTTACCTTCCTTTTGTGTGTGTGTGCAAAAATGTAAAAATATACGAAATTAACATATTATTCAAATGAACAACCAAGATAATTGAAAGCTGCCATGCAAATTTTCTTCCATACTTATCTTCCGATTCCATTTCCATTCGCTTATTTTGCATTTTCTAATTCTGCAGACTACAAAAATTTCGTTTTCAAAAAGAGTGGCGCTCAGATGAATGTCGGAGCTTCTGATTTTTTGTTCACACTCGCTGTGCTGGCCGCGCGATTGATCGATTAATACCAATTTGATATTGTAATGAAATGAAATCGATATCCTATATTTGTCGGAAGTCAATTATAAAGCGGAAAAATTACAGTTTTTATCCTTTTTTTTGTTGATAAAAGCGATACGGCAATAGGCAAACTATCACTGCAAGTTGCGCCAATTCACGAAATATTGAATTTGTGCGAGAAAAAAAAGATTTCGCGCTCGAATACTGGATTTAAATTACACCAAAGGCTTTTTTGGAACGTA
Source organism: Obolodiplosis robiniae (assembly GCA_028476595.1). Lineage (NCBI taxonomy): Eukaryota > Metazoa > Arthropoda > Insecta > Diptera > Cecidomyiidae > Obolodiplosis > Obolodiplosis robiniae. The sequence goes on along the minus strand of CM052014.1, from coordinate 10,503,102 downwards.
GAGAGAGCGAAACAGAGTGGCTGGTATATCGGCTGATATATTTTGCGAAGCGTATACATCCGAATCACGTAGATAGAAACGGCGATATTGGTGACTTTATGGTGGTCATAATTCAGAACCACACTGTACTGCAATGCGTTAAAAAGTTATAGCTCAAACAGACTTCGGAACGACCGATAAAATCGAATCGTAAATCAATGAACATGAACATAATGATTTACATTATGATTCAAACCGTGATGTATGCTCGATCGATCCAAATGCTTTGCTACAATAGTGATGATTAACCACACCCGGATCTTGAGCAGCTATGTCATCTTTTCTTATGTCTTTATTCAAAGTTTAATTGAGACACGGAGAATATTATGTTGATGAACTTTGTCAATGTGTGACACAGGCATTTCCATTTGAATCGTCTGAAATTGATTTTCTTGCACGATGGTACGGCATAATGTTTGAGTACGCATCTGGATTTCATGATGCTTTTTAGATGAAATAAATTTCATTTAAATTTGAAATAAAATTCATGACTAAATTCATCACGTCGTGCTGCATCAAACTATCATATTGGAGCCGAAACAAAATCGATTTATTGTTCAAAAGAAAAGTTTTACCTTTGAATTACCGAGCAGTGAACATATTGGAAGCAGCTCAATGATTGATGGACGCATTTGGTGAAAGTTAAATCGAATCGATTGAAAATTTTCGTGTGACAGAATTATTCAGAACTTGTCATTTTATCACAGTTGTATTTTTCTCGATTTTCCACTTAGTGTAACGGTGCATTTCATTGGAATTTGCCATTTCCAATGAAAATTGGTTTATTTATAGATCGTTGAAAAATGAGCGTGTTGTGTGCTCAAATCATTTGAGCATAACACAAATATGTGAATGCCATGTATTCTTGAGAAATAAATACAATTTTTATGAGTGACAGTGAACGAAGTCATCCTTGTGACACGTGCAGATTAAATTTCCAATCAAAAGTAGATCGCTGAAGTGACTTTAGTGTCAAAAGTAGTGTAATATTATATTTTTGACGTATTATCGCTTTTGCACAGCAATACGATAAGTAGTGCACTCTTCCGCCATCGTTCCATGCATTTTCGTTATCCTCGCCATCCAAACTATATCTCTCTCTATATAAGTATATTGTGGCAATGCTCAAAAACTTTTCCATATTCTCAATGTTTGATTTATCCAACGGAAAATATGTATATATTTTGCCGCCAGCAAATGTAGAGTTCATCATATGCGCAGACACTTTCGGCTTTGTGGAATAGCGTTTTATGCAAAGTTAAATACATCCATTTTCAGCAATGTTGAGTCATAAAACCTCAAAAAACATGATAATGTCTGAATATTTGTGTTTGCAACATTTTGAATTTCGCATTTATGACATACGTTCTAGTTTTGAAGTTGATGCATTTTTCTCTATGCCACTCCTAATCAACATCTGTTGGAATTTTCGGTGGTTTCGCAAACAATTTATCGCTGGAAATACAGTCATTAAATAATTTTCACTCGGAAATAGTGAGCAACAAACATTTGACAGCATTCAAATCCAATTTCATGTTTCTATGATAGTTTCATGATAAGGATAACAGCATTTCAGACGGAATCGGACCGCATTCACCTAGAAATTCACTTTAGAATCACTCGCTTTCATGTTGATATCTGTACAATACAAATCATAAATGATACGATTTGAAGATTTACTGTCTGAAATTGTGTGCATTAAATCTTGAACAATTATTATTGGGGAACTGTGTTAACATTGTTGTGGTAAAAAGACTATTTTGAGTTGAGAATGTTTCTCTCATGCATTCAATTACACTAATTGCATCAGATGATTGATTGTTGAAAAATCGAAAGAGTTTCATAAGAAAACCGCGCATTTTTCGAATATCGAAATAAACTCATGATTATGGTAATGAAACCACATGATTGAAAATGATTGTGTTGCGCTTATCAATGGTTGTTTCTTTGGAAAGGCGCGTTCACCTATGCACAATTGTCATCGTCCTGATTTTCTATGCCTTTGAATTCTATCACACATAATGAAAATAAAGCGAATATGCTCTCTGGAAACAATCTATTGCAAAAACCATGTCTACTTCGCTGAACAAAACATAGTGACGGTCGCAATGTGCGTATTCTATTCAGATCTCGTCTGCTTGCTTACTCTCTCTTCCCCATTTCTATTGCTCATAAAACATCTATATAACATTTCACACAAAGGCATAGCTCATGTTGAGGTATTCATTTGTTTGACACATTGCAATGCGCCTCAGTGTCTCAATTCATATGACACGATGAAAAGATGCAACTTTCCATATATGAAATTTTCACCCTTCAACAAAACGACTGACTTCCGTTTGTCTGCTTCTTTCGTCGCTTTCTCTGCGGAAAATATTAGAATGTGTGGCATTTACTGATATCAAAAACATTAGTCTGTGAATTGTTTAAGCATTATTGTAATGTTAGTTGAACTCGTTGGCACAAAAGAAAAATGGCGTAGAATGTCGGTTGTGTCGTAAGCAAACTTCATATCGCAATGTTCAAAAGATACAGAAAGATTGTCGCTATTTGAAATAAGCTCTTGTGACGAAGGCGCAATTGCATGAAAGAGTCACTCTGTTGAATTTCAACTTGATTCTATTATTATAATTCGTTCCGGCGCTGCGACCTTTTAATTGAAATTGTTGATCATTTTCATCAATATTTTTATTATTCATTTTTTTTCTCTTCAAACTCAATTTTGAAATATATTTGAAGAAGTGATTTAAGTGTCGAAAATAGTGTTTAACTTTATCGATATAATAAGCATATTATCACCTCAAAACACCTACAAGAAAACTACTGGATTTTCTGGAGTACTTCTTCTTCACCAACATGAAACTGAGCACATTGTGGCAGATAATGAGAGACATTTTCGTATGTTTTCAACATGCCTTTATTTATTCAATAGCATAATATATGAGCGTATTTAGCGAATATTGTTTACATGCATGAAAAACTTGTCTTTTTCCCGCACGCGAATCACGTCACCGAAAGCAGATAATATAATATGCATCATATGCACAGACACATTCGGGATGTGTAAAAGTGTTTTATGCGAAATTAAATACGGAATATTCCATTCTGAGAAATGCAAACTCCAACAAAACCGCAGCTACATTATAATATGTGTCGGCAATATTTGTGTTTCACAAGTGCGGGCGCGCATATAATCATATTCACGTAAGCAATATCAATTCCGTGCGGCATATGTCTTGACAGCATGATGTGTGTTTTTCTTGTACGATTTTGTGTTCATTCGGTTTTGGCAAGGATGGGCTTTGGCTTAAACTTTTCACAAAATGAAAACACACATAAAATCAGTTGCTAATAAAGTTCTGCAGGTGCTACGCTGGGTGGAAATCAAACAAACGAGCAACGCAAAATGATTGGAGGAATTCATTTTTAATAATTACACCATTTCGTTTCGATGGAAACCTCAAGATTCATTTTGGCTTTTCAAATTGCCAGAATATTTTAATTGAAGTGGTCGTATTACATTCTGTCTTCACTCATTTTAAACTCAAATAAGATCTGTGCATAATGGAAGACGTAAAACTAGAAAAAGGCAAATAAAGATTTGAGTTGAGGATGAAATACACATACTGACATCGCAATCTATTCGCATTTCAGCGAATTTGACGCAGACGAAATGTAACCGGCAAAAGGAGCGTTTTGAATAAATTTGTGACTTTCTTTTGTCGTGACTTGAGCAAAATTGAACTGGTGCATTGAATGGAAGGATGAGAGTGATATTTGCATGTTGGCATATACACACATTCAGCGACATTTTCAGTATATTTTGCTTGGGGGCATTTGTTTGAAGACTTTTCCTCTATTTACATGTATGTTTGGTAAATGTATGCAAATATTGAGCCTGACGAACGATGTCTTGCTCTTAACACAGTATTGCTGCGCCGCATTTCTACTTGAAAATTCACTTGAAGCTTTCTATACATGCGGCCCGTTTAGTACTTGGGCTTCTGTCTGTTCTTTCTCTCTCCCTCTCACTTGGTATCTTCTGTGTACACACTTTTTGTGCTAAGTCCCCATTGCAATTCGTAAAAGCGAACATTTCACAAAACTGCACAATAAAAACGAAAGGGTTTCATATCGCACAGATTTGTTTTTCCTTTTCCGAATATTTTTCATCCTCCGTCTTCGTCTTCTTCTTTTGCCTCCGATTCTCAACGCGTTTACAATCAGTTGCACTATGAAACGCTTGAGACTCTTATGCACATATTTTACCGACGGTGCATTATTTGTATTTTGTGAAAATAAAAATGCAAAATGCTAACATACTACATTGCAAATTGTTGTGATTTTCATATCTCTCATGCATTGAGCCTCGCCACAATGTTCGTATGTGGTTTTTCGAAAAGTGTAATTTTCGAGAAAACTATTCATATGAGAGAGCAATTTCTTGGAAAGAACGAGAGAGAAAGAGAGAGAGCGAAAAAAATAACTTGAAAAAACTTTTCAATTTTATGTTTGGCATCGGCAAAAATTAAACGAAAACTGCTGCTAACATCTATAGCAATTTGGCTTCTTGTGTGTGTGTCCGTTGTATTTTTGGAGTTGTGTAATTGTATATTCACTTTTCCGATGCTCCATTTTACGAATTGCAACTCAATGTTAAAATATTTTGAATGAAATATTAAATATCACATCAAAGCCGCTCCAAAGGCGTCGCTGTGGAAACGTGAAGAAGCACTACAACTGAAATGACAATTTAAACGGTTATATTTCTGCTGTAAATCTAACGTAAATTCAATAACTGTCCTATATGCCGAGCAGAGAGCGATGGATTTTTTGGTCCTTTTTTTCCACAACATCCGGATGTTTTGGAATTATTAAATTTTTCAGTACTCACATATATGTAATGAATATGTGCAATTGATTCTCATCTGACGGTTTAAGACACAAACTGTACGCACGTGAGCATATTTTTTGTCACTGCATGTCTTGTAATTCATTTATATGTAAGTTTGTCTGTCTCTAGTGTGTATTTAGTATATGTATTTGCGCATTTAGAGGCGAAAAATTGGCAAGCTCGTGCATCAGTGGCACAAAAACAATGCTTAAATGGAAATAAAGTGACTCGAAAGAAGCTATAAATAAAATTTGTTGCTATTCCACTTCGCTCCAAATGGATGCCGCAAAACAAAAACCACAATGAACCAAGCGGTCCGATTTTTCAACGGGCCATAATGAACATCTGTGTTTTTATGTTCGAAACAATGGGCGCCTTTCCTATTCATTTATAACATTAACTGTGTTTTGTGAATTTCTGCTGGCCCGACACTGACTACGACCATACACACCAAAGCAAACGAACATTATACACTTCTCGGCTCTCTCTTTGCATTCGTTCGGCGTAGAATGCCGGGATTCAAAGAAAATGGTACATATGATGATGTATGTTGCCGACATGATGGCAAGCGTGCACAGCATTTTCGGCAAGTATGTTTACTATTTAATGTGCCAATTCCAGTGGATTTGTTTCAAATTCTTTAGGGCACGCTCCTTTAGCATTTTGGCATTGTAATGGTGCCGACACCCCAGCATTTAATTAAGATCGACTCACGCAAAAATGGATCAGTTCAGATGCAGACGTTCCATTTATTTTGAAAAATCTTATACATTTGGACGATTGCCCATGGTCGCCGTATAGATTTGTACGCTTTTGTACGCTCTTTGATTTTACAAGGAACGATAATTGGGCAGTCATTTATGACTAAATACCCCAAAGCCATGCTTCCACATCACTTGTATTCTTCATTGTCTTTGTGATGCATGTGTTTGATACGAATTTAAAAGCTCCAAAACGTACAATCATGCACCGATTTGCACAGCAACACACACAAATGCTCCGATTTTTATTCTTGTAAAATGATAAATAATGAATATCGCATCAACGCCATGAAGGAACCGCACCAACAAGTAACATTGAAGCACATTTTTTTACCGCGCAGTTATTTCAATATAAATTATGTCCTAAATATTTTCGGAGCGCTGAGTTTTGAAACTGTTGGCGATGCAAAGAAAAATCAGCGTGCATTTATTGTACAAAAGAAATAAATGGGGATGAATGTGCAAAACTATAGTTTGTCAGCATCATTGCATCGGCAATGTGCTGTAAGCGCCTGCAAATGGGAAAGAAATAAAGATAAAGAGCTAGGCGTTCGCCATGTGACTCTGTAGGTGGATTTTTGCTTTTTGATTCTTTGTCATCTGGTGATGAATTTAATGTTTATGTTTCCATTTGGTGCTTTCATTGCGACTTCATCTAAAACTTTATATGGCCACAGCCCCACTTTCTCTCGATACCTAGCACACATTTATACACACACACGCCGGCTTGTGGTGCATGATGACTGCAATGATGAAAAACTCACTTTTATTCTTCAATTTCTATTGTCATTTTCTCTGGCACGATGGATCTAATTTAAAACACATCCAAACAGCCAACGGGTTCTGTTTCACACTCTTTTGTTGCATTTTGATTCGTCGACTTTCTCGCTAGTGAAACATTTGTTTTTGCTTTGGTTTCTTTGCCTGACGATGCTGTTGCTGCACAGGCAGGCACACAGACCATTGTATCTATGCCGCTTCGAGCAGCACAAGCTGGTGTTAGTGGAATACTGAGCGACGCGAAAATACAGCTATCATAAACGCTTATCTTCAAAATAGGATACACAAAAGAGCTTCAAGTCAAATAAATTTATGGCATTCGAAAACAATGAAATGTCTGTACGATGCCGCAGCATTGCATAGCTCCACGTATTTTAACAATGTAATTAAATATCATTATACTTTTACCGAGACAGAGAAGAGCAACAGTGAGAGAGATAGAGAGAACGAGCGGGCGAGAGAGTCAAAAATAGAGCGAAAATGTGGATCTTGTGCTACTTTCAACGCTAGCAAAAAAACCAATTGCACATTTCATATATTTATTGTGATGTGAAAAAAGCTCGATTCCTTTGCAGCATGCGAGCTGTTCTCCCAGGATGATTCTTTAAAAGCAGTATATTTAATTCATTTAATGAAGTTTTGAGAAATGTTTGCGGATTACATATGCAGACAGTGAAACTGGATCACTCTCTTCTCTTTCAACCAGAAATATATGGCACACCAAATTCGAGCAAGAATTGAAACTGACTATTGCTTCAATTGGAGATACCTCAATTCAATATTTACAGCAACTGATTGACATGTAACTCGGAGATTGCCATGTGGCATTCTCAACCTAATCTAGATCTATCACTTCAATGAATATTGCAGGCAAGCAAAGCAGCTCAAGCAATGACTCAATTTCGACTTGGAATAAGATAAAATCCAGCAACTAATTGAAAATAATGATGCAAATATGCATGTGTACGAAAACCAGGTAAATGACAGTATATTTTTCATTATTGACACTGAGCTGTGTGACAGATGAACACAGATTTAGGAATGTAAACGTTTACATAGAACGCACACACGGAGTCGGATTGGTTGTCAATCAACGATGAACGGGCGGATTTTCGAAACGAATAGCTGCGATTTTCAACAAATCACATGGCGTTGATCTTTTGTATTTTGACAGCAGCTATTCGTGTTTTCCATTCCATTTGATTCGTCGCAATCTCATGATTTTGATATGAGAATCATGTTTATTAAAAAACATTTTAATGTGTCCAGTTTGTATCAATTGCATTTCATAGGTGCCAGGCCACTTCGGCTTCTGAATCAGATATTTCACCTAGCTAATATCCTACACAATTCTTCATCATTACTTGAAATTGACAGAAAATATCCGGCATATGTTATTTTGCGGGGCTGTTATTGTCTTTGGCCAATGATCATTAAAAATATTGTGAAAATGGTGCAATGGAACGAGTAAAATCGGCGGACGCGTTAGCAAGAATCAATACCTCATCAATTATGTGAATGTGAATGATGGGACAAGCGTTCGTGCCGAGTGTCGACATTAAGCTGAAAAATGAATGAGCTAAACTCGAAAATTCGTCAGGCGACGGAAAACGGATATTGAAATGGCTGTTGGGGAGAGAGAGAGAATGAGAGCGAGAGAGAGAGAAAGAGAGAAAGAGAGAGAGGGAAAGAGTGTGGAAAGAAAGGTGACGCATAGAGAGCGGAGCATGCAAATATTACAGAGAAAAGCAACTTGCCGTTATGGTATGGCCCACAACTGAACTCGAACGGGTTCATCTATGTTACAAGCGAACATTGATTAATTTTATCATTTTCTCAGCATGGAGTAAATACGGAATATGTATGCGAGTGAGTGAGCGCTTGCATGCACCGGAAGCCATGTACGTGTAATTTACCTCAAAATTCACAATTTACCCCCGAAAATTCAATAATATATTGACGAGGTTTTTGCCGTGCTTTTTTCAGCGGTATCATTTTTTCTCGTTCGCTCCGCATCCCTCGTTTCCCACATCACACCGATATGTTCAGCTCCATGATGATTCGCTAGCATTTTGTTATTTAACAAGAATATTGGCAGAATACAAGCAACCCGGCAAAAAGAGCGTTCGGGAAAGGGATATAATGTTGGCAACATGCCTAATGCTCATACATTATTCGCTATTCAAATTGAATTCATCGAATGGTACGAATTGCAAAGATTCCAATACTTTTTTTGCCCTTCTCTTTCTTCTTTTTCTTGTTGATTTAATTTCTTTTGATATGTCTATTGATATATACATATGTATCGAACATTTGTTTACAATTTAGTTAAAATACGAGAAAATCCTTTGCCATCAGCCAAATGCGCTCCATGCTGAATTCTCAGAACATATGAAAGAGTAAGTGTGTGAATGTGTGCGTCGGTTTTCGAACGTTTGTCGTCATCATTGTTGCTCGGCATATGAACAAATACTCCATAATAAATGTGAAAATTAAATTATGAACGCTTTCAATGTGGCACATAATGTCATTAATGTGATGTATAAGTATAATTTTCCTAAATAATATAAAGTGGAAAATGTATATGGCGTGCGAATGCAAAGTGTGCGACTCAACGAAAAATGCAAATGCATCAACAACATGCTTTCGACACACTGTGTGATTTATTGAAATGTGTACGCTTGTTCATTCTCTTTATTTTCAGAATAGAGTCACACGACAGATTTCGATGCAACGTTTAATAAGCACTATAAACTGGTGTGTATGAGCTTAAAAGCGCGCACGCGCGCACGTTTGTTCAGCACTGAAACACATCCTTTTGACTCAAATACCCACTTGGTCTATGGTTGTTTAACATGTGAAAGAGACTTTGTATGCAAATATATCCAATTATATTTAATTATACACTTTGATGATGGAAAAGTGGTAGCAGAGAGAAAGAGAGAAACTTTGAAAATGCACCAAATGGTTCGAACCTTATTTATGTGTTTGCGTGTGTGTACTTATCGGTATTTTTGTTTGTCATCAATATTATTGATTGAAAAGTCATCGGCTTAGCCTGTATTTGATTGATTTGCTTCTGTGAACGCCGTATTTGTATAAATAATTCCCGATAAACAATACGCAGGTCGTGGAAAAATCAAACAAATGAGATAGATGCAAAAGTTTCGATTCAGATATTTATTTGATCAGCTCATCTATCTGCATTGCTCTTCATTTCCATCATTTCCGTTCGACGATTAATCTAAAAACGGGCGATTGCGCGTCCGATGTATACTTTTTTTCTTCTTCTCGGCCACATTTGCAATTGATGTTGCAAGCAAATTTGCTGCGATTTTTATTCAAATTGCCTGCAAAAAGCGCCAATTCAGTTTGTTTACCCAATGCACGGCTGCACCGCTAATATTAAAAGCGGAAATTCAATTTTCCGAACATTTTTTCACCACCGCCGCCCTTCTGTCACTCCCATTCATTCCATTTTTAATACTTCCGATGTTTTATCTTTTACTTTCTCGAACTGAATTTGTGTTTCCATTTTCTGCTTTCCAAAAACGCAATCGAACACATCGCACACACACATACTCTCACTCTCAACCAACTTGCGATGATGAATGAGCATGATTTTGTTTGAACTGGAAGATAAAACCGTCACTACCATCATTTTACATAGGAATTTGTGCTGCCTTTCGAATAAAATTTCGATTTTATTTTATTTCCATTAACTTTTAGTTAAAACAGAGTTAATAAAAGCTAATAAAAACAGTTTTACTTTGACAAATGATCGCTCAGCTGATGATGGACGGGCGAAAGCAATGGGAATCGCCGGATGACGCACAGAAAGAGTGTGACAGGTATTCAGTTCAAACGAATGATTTAATTACTCTTATCTGAACGACGAATAAAAACAAAAAAAGGGTTGACATGCTCCATTTCGTTAGCAATTGGTTTTGTAAAATTGGTTGCGCTAGCAAAACAGAAAAGCTTATTACATTCATGTAACTTTCTACAATCGCCTCTCAAAGTAAAAATTCCGTAATGTATTTACTTGCTAAGGGAGAGAAAAAATGCCGAACATTATAATGTTTTATTTCAAAAGAATTTAATTATCAACGAGATGTGATTCTGCTGCCTCGACAATTTGAGTATTCAGTGCATAAACGAATTTCCATTCAACAAAGTTTATGTGTGAATTACAAAGTTGATGGCACAATGACAGATTATGCTGCGTTGTAGCGACATGAGCACACTCATTCGGGAAAACATATTTCTTTTATTGCGGAAATAACGAAATAACAGCTGACAAATAGCAAAATGTTTCATTAATCATCTTGAGAAAATATAATTGAATCAAAATTATGATGATTGGAAGGAAGTGAAATTTAGTGTCGATGACGTGTTCATTGTATGGGCGGGATTGTTGGGATGATTCACCTCTTTGTTGGAAAAATTACTTCTTCTGAAGTATAGTAATAAAAAAAATGAAACAAAAATGTGGGTGTGTGCTTTTTCAAAAATTCTTGTGGTGAAAGTCAACTTTCTTTTATGAAAGTTGATTTCTTTTCATTAAAATGTACGTGCTTGTGCACAATTGTTTCCAATGGACACATTGAACTGTTGCAAGTCCCAGATGTCAGTTCAAATCCATTCCGAATTGGTGATCCAACAGGAAAAAATTTGTCCAACGGTGGCACTACATACAAAAAAAGCACACACCTACCTTATTTACAGAGTAAAAAAACACACAAATAAAACATGCGATTCGACTGGACCAAAGCCTAAAAAGAAGCATAAGCATTTCGGCTCAGCGTTTGACTTATTAAAATCGACTGATCCCACATTTATCACAAATTGGATCATAATTTTACATTACAAATTCATGATGTGCCACCGAATATGTTTTGGGAGGTTGTCATCGTCGAAATGTCTCTGCTACAGAATGCTCTGAATATTTTGATGAGCCTGTTATTTGTCCTTATGCTCATTTTGAGGCATTTTCTATTCGCCATACCGATGTACGGGCACATTTGGCTGCGTAAGAACACGTAAATACATTAGATTCGATAAGTAATGGCCATCCACCATAATAACGGTCAAATCTCAGTTCCAAAAATAAAAAGGGAAAGATAGAGAGATAGAGCGATAGAGTGAGAGAGAGGAAGCAGCAACACCGCACGAAATAAATAAAATATCTTTTCCGTATTTACGTTCTATATGCTATAATCGGTGCTGAATAAATATTCGGGATATTCTTTTTCATTTTTGTGTTTTGTATTTTATGTTAAGCGATATTATATTCAAAATATGGATATTATGCAGCTTAAAGGCACAAATACCGAAAAGAATTCCATTGAACATAAGTAGCACTTATTAGATTTGGGTGCTTTTTTTCGGCTGTTTGTGTGCCAAGTGCCATATTACGCGTTTTACCCGGAGAGAAAAAATATGCGACGATGATCTCAGAGAGGGTGAGCGTCGAATATTGCGCATTTTCCCTTCGATACACGTTTTTGAACGTGATTTCATATAATGCATGTGCTTTCCTTGAAAATTTAATATCGTCAATAAATATTAATGACTGCACGAAGATTGGTCTGGCGTGATAATTTAAGAATGATTTGATTGGCAAGAAAACCACTGCAGCAGCAACAACAAAATTCGATAAATTTTTAAATGGTTTGTGAATAATTGTTCATTTTGCCATAATTATCTCTCGTTCTAGATAATGGTTGTAATTCAAAGAGAGAAAAAGCGCCCGTGTTTTGTTGCCAATACAAAATAGTAAATTTATCGTTTGAACTTGCAAAATTTATGGCCGAAGTTTTGAAACAATAAAATGCCGTATTTTTGTTTTCATTTACATTATGGTCTGAGCTATTGAGCTCGACGTAATAGTGTGAAATTTACACAAACGCGCGAGAACGAGCAAAACTTTTCCGCACAATTCGAAAATCGACTTGCACTTTGCCATTTTCCTTCAAATTAGTTCGTTGGATTCTTTTTTCGTAAGCTCTCTGTGCGATGAACATATCTTGCTCTTGTTCTGCTTCGCAAAACTTCTCATTTGGAAAATTTGGCTTTCAAATTGTTTGAAACCATTACTCAAATAATAGTTGAGAAAGACATACAATTGCATTTCCATTATTTAAATAGAGAATGCAATCAGATTTGTATTGTTGCATCTTGCAACCAATACGGGAAATTTGTTGATTTTGCGCTTTGAATGCACATTCATACTAAAATCCGTTGAATCGGCGTCTTTCAACGGTCCCAGCTAAGCTACTCAGCAATCGGCACGCAAAGTGTTGCATAAATATGCAATAATTGCTAATAATCCAATGAATTTGCGAGAATTTTCGCATTCTTCAAGGGTCGTGAACACATTCGAATTTCTTCCGAAACATTTAAACAATAATAACACGGATCGAATTTCATCGGTTTTATACAAATCCAATTCAATTGAAATATCATTGGCAGTTAGAAATTTCTACAGCATGTTAGCATTCTATTTGTTTTGAGACATACATTTTGGATGCCATCAATAGTTCGGCTCAATGCGGTGCAATGCTTAGTTTGCAACAAAGGCCGCAATTAGATGAATGAACATCTCAAGGATGTCGTGCCTGAATACTTGAAATTCACTCACACTCCGAAACAAAGTATCTAGAAAACGTACAATGAACAATAAATTTTCAAGTTTACGGTTTGCATTTGAAACATTTTTGTTATTCAAACAAAATTTAAGGATTTTTTTTCCGTTCAAATTTCTACCTCTTTCCCTTTGTTCCGAAGCGAAGTGAACTTCGAAGCAAAGAACGGAGAGTTGTTGTAGTGCCACTTCAATTGCACATAAATTATTTTGATGGTAAGAGCCTCAATGCTATTTTCGCATCAGATGTGGAAATGTGTTGTACAATAGTAGCAATGGGCATTCAATGTGCAAGTGACTTTAAAATATAAAGATCATATGAAATTCTAAAATGCATTTTGCCACAGAATACGTCATTTGCATTCGGAAGCCGGACGTATTTTTTGCCTGTGAAAGAACCTCAACAAGGCTGAGACGGAGAGCGAGAGAAATGCGCTTGGATCTCGGTATCGTATTTCGTGTATGGGAATTGAATGAATTTCCAGCCAAACCATTATTTTATTCATTTGCCATAGACGTAGACATCAATGTGAGAGTGGCCGAAAGGGAGAGAGAGAGAGAGAGAGAGAGAGAGAAAGAGAGAGAAGGACAGAAGTGGAGAGACGGAGGAAAAGAAAGAGCCAAATTAAAGCTATCCTGGTTGGTTATACAACCGATGCAATTAAAGCCATTTTCCTTTCGTGTTCTCATATGATAGCAATATAATTATGCCCGGCTAAGATGTAATTCTATCGCATTTAGTGGTATTGTATGCATATGTTATGAATCGTGATATGATTTCTATGTACTTTCGCTCTCGCTCACGAACAATAAAATGAGCAAACATCATTTAAATGTTTCAAATCGTTGGGGAGAAAGCGTGCGCGCATGCCGGAGTGGTGGTATCTGTGCGGTCTTATGCAAAGATTGCATATATGATGCTGTCATCAATTACGAAACAATTTTCATTAATTTTCATTTATTAGATAAAGAGAGAAATGTTACTTTTGCCGAGCTGAATGTGCTGTTCTGTACTCTGCATTTGCTCGTGTGCAAATTGGCGCGCGATGGTGAAGATGTGGGCTTGCAACTTGGCCTGCAAATGAATGTGAATCTGAAATTTACACATTTGTACTGCCAGCGAATCAACAAAATTACTTTAAATTCAACTCTCCGCCTCTCTGAGTGTATGAGTAAACAAACCGAAAAACATTTTACTTTCCTAACGCTTTGAAATATGAGTGCGGCTGTTGTGCCAAAACCGAAAACCAAACGAACCGGCGAGCAAGTCTCAATCGATACTGAGAGAAAAACTATATTGCACAGAGATTTTTTTTCAGTGAATCGCTACAAATATTCCTTTAGTATTGACAAACGTAAGTTCAACCATGAAACAGTTTAGATTTTAACAGCATGAGTTCTTCATGCAGAGTCCAAAACTTATAGCTGCCAATGCAATTGCTGTCAATATTTATGCATGGAATTTAGGAAGCTTATTTTTGTATGTGAAAATCAAAGAAAAACGGTTCCTGTAGCAATTCACCAAAAAATTCTCTGTGTGCACACTTTTTCGATAATTTTCGCGTATATTCAAAACGATTTTCCAAACCGAACTCTCTTTTCCCAGCCGCGCGCGTATTTTCGTTGCAACACACGAAAAATATAAATTCGCTTCGTGCAACAATTCATTCATATTAAGTTACACGCACACATAATTACGAAAGCATGCCGAAAGCGCATGTAACTACGTGCCCAGCTTTCACAGTCATCTAAAATTATTTGCACAATTCTATTTTAAATTATGTGCACACATCAGTTTCGGGTCGTTGTTAGTCTATGTCTTTGGAGGGTGGCGTCTGCGCGGACGTGTGTGTGTGTTTTTCTGTTTCTCATGCCCCGTGTTGTCGATTCGCAGCATGCAACGATCAAACAAACACCGAGTTACACCGCCGATGAAGAACTTTTTAATGGGCTGAACGTTTCCAATTTCTAATTTTAATTGCAATAAAGTATCATAAATGTTATACAATATCCTCGATTGAGATTGCTTTGAATATGTGCACGTGGAATAGCAAGCTAGCGAATGAGTGAGTGTGTTGAGTCGAGTAGAGTCGATTCGACACTGTCGTTTATGAATACTGATGCTCACTTTTACGCTATGCCATTAATGTAATTCTAGCGGTTAATCGCATTCTATAAATTACCTAATTCACTTGCATTATTTTCATATTTGTTTATTAATGTGCAGTCGTTGCATTTGTTCACTAATTGGCCCGATCTCACAACTTGTCTTCATGTGCAGCGCTCATCTGTCGCTGTGTCCAAACATGGATATATCTTTGGATTTATTCAAGCGCATATTTTCGATAGGTATGCAATTTAATACGATCGAACTGCCCTCTGGCTGTACAAGCAATGGAGAATTTCATATTCCAAATTGCGCTGTTATTTATTATTGTAAATGTTTCCATCAGAATATGCTGATTCAACATTGATGGACGGACGCCGGCGATTGAAATTTCATTTTACATTACATCTAAAATTGGAATCGGCAAATTTTGATTGCATCAAATATTTTTTGCTGTTTCCGTCCATATATATTAAAACAAACTCCGCAATATTTGAGATGAAATAGTCTATTTTTGATGGGAGCAGCAAAAAGGGAGCAAATTCCAAAATTGTTCAATTGATATCTCGATGGCAATTTCGTGGGAATGTTGCGACAAGTGAAATTAAATATGAAGCAAAATGCCACGCGCTCGCGTCTGTGCATATACAATCTTTTCAATCGTGTAATCGATTGATCGGATTTATGTCGATAATCAATCTCACAACCTCGTGTACACCACTATTAATCTTGGTCGCATTTTTACGAAAACAATATTTGACCTTTGTTTGCGATGTAAATAACATTGTCGGATGTTCGCATTCCTGCATATTTACAACGTGCGGGTCAAAATTATTAATTTAAATGGAATTGATTATCGTAATCTGCGATTCAAACGAAAATTGGATACACTTGGCCAGCGCATTGCGTGCTGCTTCTGCCTCCGGCTATTCCCAAAATACAAATAAATTATTCGGATAGAATGACGTTGATCCCGAGCTTAATTAAAAATATAAAGTATAGAATAATCGCATCGATTTCTTTTGGCATTACTCATGCGATGCGAACAGACACACATACACAATTATTCGGAAAATATTTTAAAATGGTTAGCCGACGATAGCGGTCAAAGTTTAATAACAATAAAAATAAAAATAAGTGAAATATTCATTTTGTTCCATAATCGATTTTTGCGAGTGAGCTATTCGGTTGAGTGTATCGCTTTTCACATTAAGCGCGGCTGTTGTCTGTCTGGCAGGCAGCCCTGGCTGGCATGTGAGAATGATGGCTTTGCTTTCATGCGACAATGCCCGAATTGAAAATGTGTGAGTGTGTGTCGGTTGGTCGGAATGTTTGCGTTTCGCTTATTATTCTCTGCATCGTATTAAACGAATTAACGGGCGTGCGACGGCACAAGAAGATGCAAAGCATCCAAAATCCGTCGAAATTCGGCATTGAAAATCCGATATCGTCTGCTTGATATTCGTTAAATATTCAAATCCATTTTTATACATTTCATTGCGACGTTTTCGGAACAATAACGGATTCCACTTGCAGTATGATGATCATCAGCCGCCGCACCGCCGTCGAAATAAAAGTCTGTGAAATTGTAATGAGTTTAATAATTTGAACATGGCTGTATATTTCGGCGGCCGTACACAAAAGTGGCAATTGTTGAAATTCAAATGAAAAATAAAACACGACAGCATAAATGTTCGAATTGAACGTAAAAACAAAAACAACCGGTCGCATGCATACAGACAGAGAACAATAAAAGCGCTTTGCAGCCAGCAACATTATCAACAGATCCAAGTAATGAATGTGCGTTTTTTGGAATGCGACGCGACTTAGTGTATTGTTTATTGTCGAATGCATTTTATAAATTGGCTGAATCCCGTTTTGAAATGCAATGGGACTGGGCAATAGAGCACGAATCTGAATGGCGAATTCATTACGAATATTGTCGTTGTCATTGTTTTTCATTGTGCCTTTACCATTTCAAGTACTAAATTAGATTAATTATATTGCACCTGCCGTTCGCTGTCATAAAATTTAATTGCAATTAAATATTGTCTTTTTTGCGGAACGGAAAAAACGGTTGAGCGTACGCGAATGGTCGTTCACCATCACCAATTCACATAATTTTTTATCATTACGAGATTTGTTTCATGGAAAATCCATTTACTGAATCAACGAATTCACCAGGTAGAACGAAAAAAATCGAGCACCACTGCAAACAGCCGTTGGATTCGGGCTCAGAATCATCGATATGCTGCATGATGTATTGTTGATCTTCAATGCAACCATACGAAGAGACAGTTTGTGGGAGTTCGACGGAGTATGTTGAGGATTAAGTGTGAAATGTGAAAACACGCTTTCTATCGAGGTGCTTATTAAAATACTATTATCGTGTTAATTCATCGTTATTCAGTATTAATATGTGCGCGTAATATTGGGCTGTGTGAGAGGTGCGCGTTCAGGCGCACACGCTCTACAATAATTGCCTTTTCAAAATAATATGCACTTTGCATGTAATAAATATTCGTGGCATGTGCACAACAACAACAACAACAAAAAATATCAATTCATTGGATCAATTTATGTCAGGTCAGCGCGGCATCAGATCGTAAAAAGCGCCTCCTCGCAGCCGCCCCACTGTTATGGCGCAACGGCGCGAAAAAAACCAGGAAATCGGCCTTATTTATGTGCATATCTCGTTTATTTTAGGCCGTTCGAATAAATCGATTGATAAGCATGCACCAGAAAAACCCAGAAATTTCATATATTGATCCTGTGTTTGGCCACTCTTTTCATGATTTTTGCGGTATTCGCATTCAATAAAAATTGTACGATTATCATCATGTTTCCATCGTCAAACGATATATACTCCTCGCTTTTTTCCACTCGCTCTCTTTCTCCCTCCATATCTCACGCTTTCAACCGTTACCTTTTTGTTTATGCGTGCGTGCATTTTGATCGCTTTAATCAAATAAACAACAATCCTGAGTGCATTCAGTAAAAGTGTTATGGCCGAACGGCCGAACGCAACATTTTTTTCGCTCTGCAGGCTCCACACTTCTTTTTTATTTCCATCTCTCCGGTTGAAAATAGTATATGAGTTTTTATGTTTCGGTTGGAACATGATAGGCATATTTGATTATATGCAATTGCTTTCGTATGGCGAATAGAGCGTTCTCTACAAAACGTTGTGGCCATTTTTATTATTAGTGAATAAACGAATAAATGTTCTGGACCATCTCAAAGCCATAAATGGTGCGGTGGATTTTTTATCCGCCTCCTTTCTGCAATTCGCAAATCGACTCGCATGCCAAGTGCACAAAAGACACACTCATTTTTTCCGCAGCGTTCTATGTGCGTGCGTGCATGCGTGTGAACCAAAAAAAAAAAAATCCTGTTGACCGTTGAAAAGCAATCATATGCACAAAATCGAATGCACACATAGAAACGAGCACGCATTTGAAATTCAAAATACCGTTTTATTTGCCATCATTTAATTTGATTTTTATTGGTCGAGACATAAACACGGGGGAAAAATGCACAGCAAACGTTTGTTTGACTTCAATTAATGGCAATTTCTGGCATAATAAATGCATACGGAATATTTGATAACAAACAAAAATAGAAAACCGAAAATTGTTGATAACATTTAATTGTTTGAAGCTTTAGCTGGTATTATTTGTTTCCCTTGGAAAAAATGAATTGTATGGAGTGCAATGAATTGCAATTAAATCCTCAAGTGGTGATTTGCTGTCTCAGAGGTAATAATCAGAATCCCGGAAAGTAGTTTGGAGCACTTTAAGTGTGCGATTAGAAAGCTGTGAAAGCAATTGTGTGCTGAGCCAAATTGAGGATTCAGATTCGGCTTTAGATAATAAGTTGCTAGTTGCGTTTATTGCATTCAGAGAGCACGACGAAACACACGCATTGCGAAAAAGTGATAAATAAACGCGTTTCGATTGCGAAAAATGAAACGAGAATCTCTCCGGAAATCGGTTTGGCTGTTGAAATTGGAATAAATGCCGTTCAATTTCATCTGAGACCATCACAAATTTCTTTTCGACGTGATAATCCCACCGAAATGGACACGTTATACGCACATCACTTCATACGGCCAACGGTTCGTTCCGATGAATATTGCCGAGGCGAAACGATTCGGTCATAGCTAAAAGCTTTTTGGGCTTAAGCATCGATTCTCTTCATATCGATGCACACATTTGACCATTGGTACACTTATCTCAATTACAGCAGCTGAATCAACTGTCCGCATCATATATGCTCTCAATTTCGTTTGAACTGATCGGGATGCGGGCACACATTCGCATTCTGCTACGAAACAGATTACGAATGTTCCGTTTGGAAAGTTTCTTTTGGATGGGAATGGAGAGAGAGAGCATCGGAGCGCGTATGCGTATGTCATTAGAATTGGGTGTATGTTTTTTTCTCTCTCTCCATAAGTTCCATCAGTACACAGATGTGTCTCTCTTTTGTCATTCGATGTCCGTTCCGCATAAATTCGGTTGCGCTATCAAATCCATTTTGTATTTGTTATTATTAACTCACAGTCTCTATCTCTTCCTTCCGATATTTTCAGTGTGTGCGATCTGTATAAATGCATTTATTCAAAGATAAATGACAAAAGAAAATATTTTGCAGTAAAAAAGGGACTGAAGAATATAAAGCCATAATGTATCACTTGAGAAGTTCGAAGCCACATGTTTGGTTTGAAGATTTGCGCAAATATCTTATTGGATTGCAGATTGAAATGAACAAATGGTCGAACGACGACAACGATAAATGAAATAAAACGGATCGCACACATATGAAATCTATAAACTCGGCGCACAAATCTCTTCAAAGTACCTATTTATGTGTGATGAGTGGCGTGGGGGGACGGCGATGATGGTATTGTAGAAGCAGTATTTTCGAAAAATGAAAATACAAAATACACGGGCTATTTATAAGGTCTCTCAAAATGACCATCGAATACAATTGGTATGGTGTATATTTTGTCGTTGACGGTATTTCGTTTGTCATCTCTTTTGTATTGGGACAATTTCAGATGTTCCGCTTGTTATTTGGTCATCGATTAGTTTGGCCTGAACAAAACTCGCTCTCCTTCATCCGTCCCTTGTTCAATGTGTCTGCTGAAGCGTGTGTTTACATAAATGCTGTTTTTCTTTCACCGATTTTGTTTATGTTTGGGTGTATTTCGTGCTTTTGTTGGGAAATTTCCCATTTCGATTCATCAATTCTATAACAGGAAATTACTACAAACAAGCGTTGAGTTGTTGACAAATTCTCGACAATCTCGTTTGTATCGGGATTTTAATTTGAGGTCGTCCGTATAAATGTCCTTAAATAGAAAAACATCAATTTTAATCGAAAAAATGGCCTTGCTTTTTAAATAAGCAAAGTTAAATGGTAACGTTTGTCCGATCGAATCGTCACTCAAAATGTGCCAGGAATTTTTCGCAACACTAAGCTCTTTTCAATCCACTGCAAAACATCCAAATTCAATGAAACTCAAGATAACCGAACAAAAACAGAGCAGTGAAATGAAATGGCATTGAAAAAAGAGATGTGTTTTTATTTGATCGATGAAATCCGATACATACACAGAAAATGGACAATATGCTTCATCTCAATGCAAATGGCTTTTCGACAAATGTGGACTTCAATAACAACTGAAATACGATATATTGCCGAGAGAAAAAAATGCTAAGCTCTTCGGGTCACCGTCTTTATCCGAACTTTTGTCGATTATTTTTTGTTCATTTGATTTCTTCAAAATACACATCAAAATGTGTTATTCATTCGGTTCAACTGTTCGAACATTAAAAACGTTTTTCATTTCGCTTTTCCGCCTCATAAACACACTTCAGCAGCAGCAGCAGTGTCGGCGGCGCCGAGAGCTGCAATAAAATAGGGACACGCAAATGATCACCAAACCAAATCGAATGTACACATATCGAATCCAATAGAAAAATCAAAATGCAAAGAAAATATAGCGATAAAAGTGATATATGTATAATGCGCACATAATATCCTTTGACCCATTCGGCTGACAAGATGAGTAACAAAGGCCATCAAACAAATCGGCGATTTGATAATCATCATCCACTTTGGGCTTTAAAACTACTCTTTAAGCTGCTGAAAAGGGGGAGTTAGGACTCATATTCAAAGCATTTAGCATATAAAGTACTGCATTTAACGAAATATGTAACGGCGGAAGGATGCCAAATCGATAATAATCGACCGTAAGAATGGCCCCACCCGAGCCAATAATGCGCAATAAAATGATAATTTGATGTGACTTTTGTGAATAACGAGCGAGATGAGATTTGGTGACATGTGAGGTCAGTACATGTGGACATCTTCTGTCATTTGGTCATAAAATGAAGCAATAAAAGAATTTGCTTTAAGCGCACATGTGAACGAAACGGCATCAAATAACGATTATTATTAGATCCTTTTAAAAATTATGAAAAACTTTTTCGATTCGATTTTATCAGGGACCATATTATTTCGAATCGAAGAAAATTTGACACAAAATCCTGTTAAACTTGATCAAAAGATAGATAAAAAATATTTGATTTCGTTTCGAGCAGGTATTAGTTCGAGATGTGTTTTTATGTGAGATTCTGCTGATGAGATTGGATATATGGATTATAAAACGGAGTGCAAGAAAGAAGAGAAGGAGAAATAAATTTTTCACACTGAATTGAAAACTGCAGAACATTCAAATAAAACTTCGAATTGCATCTGTTTCGCTCGAGCGCGCACCGAATGAACGCGCAACGAACGTATGACAAATGTCGAATTGCATTCAAAGATTATCTAAATGCAACAACAACAAGAATGCCCACAAAATATCAAACATTCAATTTTACTTTTTCCATTTAAATGCTAATTAAAGTCAAGGGGATTATGTAAATATCTAAGCGGGTTATTATGGTCTGTGAAGCTGGACAATGCCACTGCACCAACACTAGCCCAACTTTAGAGAGAAGTTTTTTTCTTTGTTTCGCCGCACTTTCATGCTGCTCTTCGCATAATTGGATTCTCTTAGTGTGTGGCTCAATGACAGATAGAGATCATCTGACCGAACTATTGTTCCAGTATAAAACCTTTTGCTACCGCGAATAAATGCTGTAAATGGCTGAATTGAATATTTTTTCCCACCACAACAGCGCACGCTGTTTTCAAGCAATTTTCAAAAGATTCGATGCAAAAGACTGAGTGGAATAGAGAGAGATTTTCTACAAATTGAATTTTTGAAACATCGCATCCAACGGAATTCGATTTCGTTAGAAATTAAATGTGATTATCATGATTGCTTTTCAATTCGACTCAAAAGAAGAGAAATCAAAATTCAATTCAGCGGACGGTCAATGTCAAACATATCAAATAATATTTTTATGTTGACTGAAGAGTAGATCCGTGACGCTGTCCCCGGCAACAAATGTGGAACTTTCATTTCATGACGTAAACTCGATATCTTGACTGTTTCCAATAAAATTTTATGGAGATACCTGTTCTAAGCTTCCATTTCGAAAGCGATTAAATTTATTTTGATGGAGTAAGTGCGAGTGTTTATGTATCATTTATTAAGTTTCAGTTTTTTTTTTAACCAGCAAACCGACAACGGAGTGAAAAAATTTTATTTCGTAGAAAAAATATATTTCCATATTTTTACATGTTTTCCAAAGAATCTGACGCGCACACTATAATTTTCCCATCGTGTCAGTGTTCTAACAGAGAAATATTTTCACCTTTACAAAAAATTTACCTTTCATTATAAGATTGTGGAACTTTTCCATCATCGCCGATGCGATTTTGATAGTTAAATAGCTATAAATCATTTTAATGCCGTTCCAAATTCTTCATGAAATCCGGTCATATGCCGATATTTTATTACAAATATTGAGTTGCCTCATAATCAAATCTCTCCCAGTGAATGGACACTAAAGTGATTTTCTGAAAGACGAAGTGAATGAACCCTTATCAAACTTTATCAGCTACATTATGTTCTGTGCGTCCCCACTACATACAATCAACCAAATAGAGGACAAAAACATACACAAACATAAACACAAACACACTTCCTCATCAATCCGAACAAAGGGGAAGAGAGTTGTTTACAAATCATTTGTACCAATCGCATGTACGGATATGTAAAACTGAAACTGTTTTCGAACAACTTATCTATATATATTCCGTTCTAATCCTATTTCAAGTGAATAGAGACGGCAAAGTGAATCAAATGTGAATGAAACAAATCAAAAACACTTACACACAACTAAAACATTTGAACGAAAAGAAGGAAACAAGTAGCGGATTGCGCGAAAACCATTTTGTCGACGAAAAAATACATTTCGAAAAATATATTGCACGTATGTATTGCGAATGCTGACTTGAGGGAAATCAAATCAAATTCAATTTTTTTCAAAGCGAATTGAACTTAACTTTTGCGTATTAGATTAAATGAGTTTTTCCGATTATTTCGAAGTGGTCATGAGGGTCAACTGAATGGAAGAAATCGGAAAAAATACTTTTTTGAGTCAATTATTCAAATATACACGCTAAAACTCTTGAAAATTATTCGTTTAATACAATAAAAGGGTAATTCAATGATGATAACATGATTCGGGTCTATTATGGAAATGGTTCTATCATATGAAAACTAACGTTTTTAAATCAATTGGTGGGAAGAAAACTCACCTCCATATTAGATTGTAAAAATACTGAAACTGGATATATTTGAGCGAAATCGTGACACAAGAATTTGTTCGGAATAATATGTCGTGAAACATTTCGCTCAAATAAATCAAGTTTCAGTATTTTTTCAATCTAATCTGAACGTAAGTTTTCTTCCCACCGCTTCATATTGTCTCTAGTTTTGTTGTGTTTCTCCACTAAGTATATTTTGTGTGAGAGCAAGAATGTCTCAAAAGAATAAATATGATGGGCTTTGAAGAAAGTGGCTAATGTTTTAACTAATACACCAGCGTACAATATTCATTATCCCATTGTCCACGATTCGTAAATATGTGTAATATAATAGCAAATTTGATCGCAAAGTCCATGCGAAAGGTCATTCGAATCTCTTTATTTCAAGCATAAAAACTAAATCGCTTGAAAATCATTAATTTCGCCATTATTGATTCGATATCTATTGTTCCACATGTGCTACGTAATCTATTTGCGAAGCCATTTGTGCTAATTAATTCATTGTCGCACCGAAATGGTTCCGAATTATTTTATCGATTGTCTCGTTTTTGGTAGTTTTTGGTTTTTCATTGCGAAATACATATGGCACAAATCCATTTTAATTGGCATTACCCGAAATTAATGGATGTGAAAGCGACAAAAATACAATTGCACAAAAACACACAATCGCACACAAAGCGCATATGCTTAATTCAATTCAATTTCAAGCGGTAGGCAAAATGAATGTGAGCATTATACCAAATTAGACGAAGAGTGCGCATCGGACATTCGTCAATCTAAATGCTTTATTCAGTATTTTTTTCTTTTTGTGATAGCATTGCAGCTTATCGCTTTATTGAAGATCTGTGTCGTCTAACACATTGACGTGTAATTGTTGGCAGCTCTACAAGCTATCCATTCAATCGGTTGGACGATCTAAATGCAGAAAAAGTTTCCTTTGTATTTGTCGCTGTGTGACATGACACTCACATGGACCGAGCGAAGCAATCGAATTGTAATGAATGGCCAACGATGAATAAGAGATATCGATACCAAAGCCAAACTTCAAACGGCATTCGGTTAAGCTTCTATTCGTTTGCATGTTAATAAATAAATAATGATTTGCGTTACACGTGTATATGTGTACACAAGGAATCATGATGATTTCATTAGTTGAATGTGCCAACAGTGACTGCATCATTCATTATGTAGGATTTTTCTGCGGAATTGTATGCTCTTTGTGCTCGATTGTTGATTGAACTTTTGAATTTTATTTTTATGTGTCATTGATGAATTCCTTGTTGCTACCCACAACGATAACGATGACGACAGCACCTGCATATTGTATGAGGATATTTTCGATACATTACCACTAAGTGGCTTCCTTAAGTCATTTAGTAATGTCGTTTCACAACTTCAATTTGTCCATTTGAGGCCAAACTTTTAATGATTCATCAAAGAGCCCGATTCACCCACTTGACATAGCCACCACAATCATCTGAGCGGGCCCGGGCACTGTTCCGTTTCATCGAATTTATTTGGCTGTGCCGTTCCACAACGGTAGATTTAATTGAAACAAATGTGAAATCGAATCGGCCAATGAATGATGTTCGGTATACTTTATGCATCTCTGGATGTAATATTGCCGCTGGTGCTGAGTTCCATTTACTTTTGCACGCATAATTCGCCTTCGAATGCTAATTCATCGCATTATCCAACGGGAACCCAAATACAAAATTGACATAATGAGCTAATTCGCATTTCAAGCCTGGAATCACGAATATCGGTTGGACAAGCATTTCATCGAAATCAATTAACTGAAGCATACAAGAACAATGAACTTGATGTAATCGATAGATTTACTCTCCGTCTTTCTCTCTCTCTCTCTCTCTCTCTCTCTCTCTCGCTTCGGCTGTCTCTAAAACTACACAAACGAACAAGGTCATCCTCTGTGACAGCACACACACAGATAACAGATAGATAATTCTTTGGTTTTAGAAATGTGAAACATTTTGCAGCAAACGTCCCGAAATTTCAATGCCTTTATTTTGTTGATTTATCCATTTTCCATGTAGTATTTTGATCGAATTAGACTTAATCTGTTACGTGTTTCGGATGCGTTATACATAGATCTGCGACAGAGCTGTCATCAGCTTGGATATCTCGTTCAAACGAGAAGCAGGCCAACGGATTAAGAGGAAATGACAAAAGAAAGAATGTTGGAATCAAATGCTTTTGTTCCTTGTTTTGACGTTAATCAAAGAAAATGAGCTCAATATTCATTCCAGCTTATCATGTTTGACAGCAGTTTTCATTCTTTTTTTCTACTTTTCTGATTGTCTTATTAATTTCTTTTTTCCGAAGAGGAAGCAGGATTGTTTCATTAAAACAAAATCATTCGTGATATATTTGAAATGAGCAAAGCTTTCGATTCCAGAAATAAGCGAAATTATTAATACGATTCCGGGGTTTTTATCCCTTTTGGACGCTGATAAATATACGATTCAACTTTTTCCATTCATAAATTACGCATAAAAAGCAACTTTGCAATTTATGTGGCGAACAATGTGCGAATTGATTTCACTCGCGTTTTTTGTCCGCTCCCTCTCTCTCTCTCTCTCTTTCTGTGTGTGTGTGAGTTTTTCCCGGTGTGATAACGAATTTCGATTCGCCCAAAAGGTCTTGTGACTTTATTTTAATTGCTTTGCCAATGCTTTGTTTTGCCAATGCACGTTGGCAATGGCCATTTTTCATTTGAGCTCAATAAATCATTGTATAGTTCAACAATGTGCACATGCCAAGTGATGAAAAAGTGGGAGACTGAGAAAAGAATTGTTTCACCCCCGTCCAATTGATTATGTATTTGAGCTCGCATTTATTCGAACTTCGACAAACTCGATTGCGGTGCAGATAAAGTTTTCTTGATCAATTTTACAGTCGTCCAATCTCTCTCTCTCTCTCTCTCTCTCTATCTCTCTCTCTTCGGTCCAGGCAGATTGCATATGAATCGGACAACGACTTATCTGGATGCCCCCATCAGATTCGGATCGCACCGAATCCAAAGCTCAAATTCACAATAACTTTGGCATCAAGTAACGAGGGCATAAAAGCAAATATGGACATCTCATGTTATTACTTACACATTCATTTGAGGCCATTTCAAAGGCTATTCATTTTGCTTTTGCACATAAATGCAACACTAAAACACAGCATCTATCGTGAAACAGAGAAAAAATCTAGAGCGATTCGGACCAGAAAAATTGTAATAATAAAACAGTGACTGCAAGTATATTGACCGAAAATGAGAGTGTGTTTCGAAGAGTTGAAAAAATGGGCAAAGAGGATGCGGGCGATACACAAAAAGCGTCACACAATTGGGAGGAGAATTCGCAGTACATCGTAAAACCACAAAGGAAAAATGCGCACAGAAAGTGTACACTGTACATATTGTGGCGAGAAAACACACTTGGAAATTATATTCATTCGGACACTCACTCACTCAGTTGCAATCGGAAATCGGATATTCGCTGTGTTGAGCTCATGCATCTATTTTGAGCACGAAACACAAACGGATTGTTTTTATCGGGGCTCAATTTTGGTGCACATTGTTCTATATGTGTGTTTTTTTTCCTCTCGATTTTGTTGTGCAAGTGTGCGGTGGCGTTTATTTCTGCGAAATCGAACGAAAGTGACAACCGATGCGAATAACCACAACGCCTCTCAACACACACACACACACGGAAAAAATCAACCGAAAAAAAATTGGTAACAAAAGCATGGTTTACGTACAAATGATCAACATTGGTCAAATTGAAACTCCGATTTTTTCTGCAGATTTGTATTCTTTGTTTGACTTGCATCTCTTGTGGGGAACGTGCAAGTTTGTCTCGCTCTCAAAGTATTGATTTTCCCGTTGAAAAAAAAACCCTAGCTCAATTCAATTCACTATGCTTTATTCCAATGAAACATTTTCGTTTGATTTTCATATATTTTTTCTTTCGTTCGCATTCGCAAATCTCTTTTGTGCATTGTGTGTTTTTGTGACTTGGACCGTTGGATGGCGGAGAACGAGGCTGCTATTGTTGCTCATGAAATTTGATAACAATTCAATGCTCAATTGTGTGATTGTTTCAAGGCATGAACGAGCATAAAGAAAACTATTGAATTATGATTGTGCTATTATTTCCGACAAATTTCACTCCATTCATTTGTCACTTGAACGCTGCTTTGCATCTCAAGGTATCGCTTTGTGGTTGGCACAAATTCAATTGGTGAACTGCACGAAATGGCACATTTAAATACATCCATTGTTCAAAGCATTTCATTGCTCTCATTACTGTGCAAAATCAAGAGAATTATTTAAAGTGGAAAGGTACTGGGCAATACAAGTTTATGCTTTATCAAATTCAAAAGAACATTCCCCTTTGCATCGCTACCGCTTACCGATACATAGTTTTCACATCCACCGATTCGAATATCAATAGAATGTGTTATTACGTGCAAGTAACATTAATGAGGAACGAATTCTTTTATCGCTGTTTTTTGTCAAGTCTCATTAAAAGCATTCAACCATAAAGTGAATCTTTTTGACGACAAATGTGGCAATTTTATTGGACATTCCCTATCAAGGGTAAAAGAGCCGTTCGAATTTATGACTTAAATGACTCGTCACTGTGAAAATAATGATAAAATCATTTTGTAATAACATTTGCACTATCTTACTTTTCCCTCCAACTTTTGTTGATGGCTGATATGAGTGCACCCCTTTTGGTTTTGCTCAAATTGAATTTCGCACACAACGATCCGGCACACAACTCATCTCATCACAATTGACAGATTAATTAAATTGAATTACGGCCCAAATTCTCATCGGCTTTTGAAATATACCCGGTTCACTTACTTGTTTTGATCCACAGCACAAAATCCATTTTAATTAACTTTCATCAGATAAAATTGATAAAAGGCCAGTTCAAACTGAAATCGATTATTTATTGCATTTATTTATGCGGTCAAATGGTTTTCATCAAAAGAAAATTATTAGATACATTTATTTGGAGGAAAACATTATGCAATGCTTTTATTATTAGTTCGGCTTGATACATTTTATGCGCGCTCTTTCCCTCTTCAATGCTTTCGTGCAACTTTCCTGAATATTTCCAAAATGTGTGTTGCATGTACGCGCAGTCAAGCGAATACTGCATTTTTTCATGAACTCGATGTGCACCAACATGTGGCTTTCAATGCATTTCACTTCAGATGCATCACATGGACTGGACCATTTTTCGCTTCAATTCACTCATTTCGATTGCTCTTTTGGCCCTATTTAGGCAAAAATCCTCAACCACTTCAAATGGACTGATACATACATACATATATATATCCTACTTTTAGTTCGAAATACGGAGCTCTTACTAAAAAAATAGAAAGAAGTTTATTTTTTCGGGAAATTCATGTAGCACGATAGACTACATATGGCACATTTAAAAGCAAATCGCCAGGACTTGCACATACGATAACATGGAATTCGTGAACCAGTTCACCTTTGCTGCAAGCTCAGAACACACACACATCGCTGCTGAACATCTAATTTTAATATTGTCACATTTTCCCATCTTTCGCCAATATGATTCATACAAATTCCGTTCTCATAAGAGATGATGCTTATATCTTCACCACTTTTCACCATTGCAACTGCATCATATTCCCAAGTCGGCCACATTTTTATTTCTCTCTCTCTCTTTCTCATTTCGCTGGATTTGGTGTGCATGTGCAGACAGCGAACAAAATGAATCTGACCGATGAGAGCGGCAAATGCTGGAAAGGAACAAAATAGAACGACAGCAATAACTTCCGACGTGGAATATTATCCAGATGAATAGAAACCAGGTGAAATTTTTGTCGGTCGAAAAGCTGTTGATATTCATGATACGGCGCCATAAAAATAGGCGAGAGATGTGTGCATATGTCATGTCGTAATATTAAAATTAAAGGGAACGAATTTCGTTGCTTGGCTCCGGAAAGCCTTTCATAATTTTTACATATATTTTTTTCTTTGTGCGCGCCGCCGTGCTACTGGATTTCACCGATTTTCTCAGTTCAGATACTTCACATTACATGCACGGGAAAATGGAACCGGACCTCGGAAATTCTTTTTCCACATGAGCCATTTTCTGCATCTTTGTTATTTACGTGTTCCATGTGTTTGTGTTCCCATTTCAATGATGTGAAATGTAAGCACAAAATCTCTTATGATGTATGTGCGTCATATCGTATGTACAATTGTATTACATACGTTCGCACACAGCGCAGGTATTGTGAAGAACTGTGTTCATGCGGAATTTTCAATGCACAAGCGAAGTGTATTTCATTTTGAAAATTGGCACACGCTATCCATTTAGGCTTAGCTTCCAAAGATTTTTTTCTTATTTTGCTTTCTTGAGCAATTTTTCCTGTATTTTTTCCCGCTCAGCATTTTGCTCCTGGCCTCCCTTGAAATATGTATATATTTTTGAGATGTGGGAAGTTCGAATGGCTTTTCAATTCCACATTTTCACGTTTCGATGAAGCACAGTTCATTTTGAATTGCTTTTGATGCAATATTAATGTTGTCAGATAACGAAGTAATGCATGGACATGAAATGATGATGCATCGCAATGGACTGGACAAGAAGCCAACACGTAAAACGCTCATTTAAAAATCAAGCAAATGTTGGCGCAGCAGTAATAATGACGATAAAATCTACTGCGAAAATTTCTTCATCGCTTTTTCTTCGATTCCACTGAAACATATTCCAAAATATAGCATTGAATCGCTGGCGCTTTAAATTGCAATCAAGGTATTTTATATAGCATCTTAACGTTGTAATATCCGCACTGCAACGGAGGGTGACGGGCGCTTTCGTTCTACTTGCGGTTTTCTTGAACATAAAACAACCATCAATGGAATACCGCAAATTCGTTGCTGAAACTTGTAATAACACGGTTACACCAATGTCTAACGTGTTTTCGCGCAACTCCTTGTCATCTCACTTCACTTCCTTTTTGTTTGCTTAACACGATTTTGCATTAGCGATGCACTTCGTTTCGAAAAACCAGTGCAAAATGCTCAACAGCCACCACTACCGTTGCACAGCCATTGTCGCCCTTGCCGCTGCAGCCGCTCATATAAAGAAAAATGCTGTTACACAAATGTTTAGTGGCTCAGAAATTATTCAGTTGACATAGATATCTAAAAGCCAAAAGAAAAGTATGTATGCATTTGTAAAGTGACAGCCAACTGAATTTGTAGTTACATCGAAAAAAAGAATGTCGTCGTCACGACAGCGAAAACAAATTGCAATGCAAGCGCACATTATTCTAGAAGGATTTTATTCTTCATTTCATGTTCCGCGTTGTTGCCGTTTTGCTATCAGATTATTATTACTATTATTTTTATATCTTTTTCCATTCACATAAATACAATTCTTGCCATGTTCTCCAGTGGCACACTCCTTCTCTCTCTCTATCTCTATCGCGCGCACACACAATGATAACCGCAAACTATGCAATTTCATTTTGTGTCATTTCACATTTTGTTTGTTTATATCATTGTTTGTTGAGGTTGTTTTTTCTGCTTGGCTAGACTACCTGATATACGGAAATGTCATCTGTTGTCAAACGAAACTGTGATATACATCTCATTTCTTTAAATTATAGTGGTTTGTTCCACATTCATAGCGGCATAGTATTGAGACAGTCTCTGCCATGTATCTATCCGCTGAAAAAAAGGAACATGTAAACTCATATTTTTCATAATTTACATTTCTTGATGTAGCAATATCAAGTTTTTGAGGATGATAAATAGAATGTCACCGTGAATATTTTGGATGCTTTTTTATATTCTTAGAATTGGTGAAATATCGATGAGAGTATTGATATTCTTGAGGAATGTAATTTCATCCACGTCTCAAAAATGTCATATTTTATCAATCATGGAGACGAACAAGCTGAATATTCCAATTCACTTCAAATGAAACAATCACGTGATTTCTCTCATCAATTTATATCCATTTAAAAGGACTGAGCTCTTTTTCCGCCGTAAAATTGGCGCAAATGCAATAAAACCCATCGGTATCATCCAAAAACGGTCTCAATGAGTTTTTAATTCTGATTGTTTTGGAAAGTTTTTTCATCGTCGCTAGCCCACTATCAATGGGTCACTCTAGCTGTGTGTCTACGTATACGCCGTGAACATTGGACAATTAATTAAGCTAATTACATAATTTATTATCAATTTTTTATCGGAATGCTAATAAATCATTACTACCGGCTAACCGCCCACTTAAAAGCCAACCGAACGAAGCGACAGTGCTATCTTTCATATGTGTAACCACACCCTAATTGGTTTTCTGTATAACAAAATATATATTAAGTCCGTGTAGTATTTTTTTTTTTGATTACCACTTTTATACGATTCTTTCCACCATCGCCGCTTTTTGTCGGGCGGTTTAGTTTCATGATATTCGGCGTCTAATTAAATATAACATTGACGTAACTTTTTTGTTGCGATGATGGTCATGAAAAACACTTAAGCGAGGCGAAAATGTGCACTAACTCGAATGTAAATTGCAGCAAGTGTTTCTGGTGTGACGATATAATGATGATGTCAAGTGTTTGCTATCAGAATATTAGTATGCAATGGGTGATTGTCGGCTGTAAGAGTTTTTCACAACACTGAAAGCATTTTTAATGACAATAAATTGCCACTCTCCGAAACATGAAATATAATGGACAGCGGTTTCGTTTCAGCCAAAGTGTAAACTTTCGTGGTTAACCGTTTATATTATATCGAAAATTATTGGAAATCATTTTATCAGTTAGCGAAGCGGAGCGAAAGCAATTTGAAAAATATAATAACTTGCATTAAAATCCTAACGAAGATTCACATGGGATTTGCATAGAATGCGTGAACGAAAACAAAAACTATTTTTTGAAACTTTTGGAATGCAGTTTAGTTAGTTTAATACGGGATCTGTGGGAAAGAGAGAAAAAAGAAGTGCACACAGCATAAAATGCCCCTAAACGGTATTCATCATCTATGTTTTTCACATAAAGCGCACATGCTCCACTTTACCACACAATAAATATCAAAGAATAATGTGCGCACGAGACCAATTTTATTCTAATATTTTTTTTATTCCAGTCTGCCCCGTTAAAACTCATCGAGCAATTTGGGCTTTCGCCCAATAATTTGCACATAGAGAATGTAATGGCTTACAATTTATCTCGGATTCGATGCAATTCACCACGAATCTACGACAAATGTCGGATTTTTTTAAGATAATGGCCAAACATTTCAACATGTGCCACATAAAAGCGTTATAATAACAAAAAAATAGAAAACAGAAGCCCCATTGAGGCAAGTGGGCGATATTAAGAGTGATTTTTACGTTGATGATGATGATTTGATGCTGTAGAGCCATTTTCATGTTCGACTTAATTTCAAACGGTTTTCTCTCTCTGCGAGTTTTATCTATACACAGTCGATAAGATTATGTTACAGAGATACCTCAATATCATGCATAAAAATTGGAATTATTCGACGACTTAATTTTTTTAGAATTTTCATACACTTCACACTTTATGCGTTGGCATTAATTCCCGTCATTTTAATGTTGGCATAAGAAATGTTGCATTTTTTAGCCATTCAAGCTCTCTCGATGTGTGTGTATTGGTTGCACCACAACATTATGGACATCGTATCATGAGAACATAAAAAATCTAATCCCATATTTATTTGATTACAACTGTCGGTAAAAATTGTCCGCTGCGCCGGAGAGTGAGTTACGACTGGGTGCTGGTGGCAACGCATTTCTCGTACAGAGTCGAAAGAGAATGACAGGCCAATTTGTTGATGGGAGCTCGGAAATATCGATATCGGCTGCCTATCATGCCATATCGTATTATTAGTACGTGTAATTTTCGCATCACCGATAAGTGCTCGGATATTACTGAAATGAATAATTGGCTTAGAGGCTCCAAAATAAGCACGTTACACATCGAAACACATGCGAGCAGCAAGAAAATGAACATGGAATAATAAAGCGAGTGGAAAATATGTTTTTTCTCTGCAATTTTGTATATATTTCACAAAATACATTCTATTTTGACTGTTGAGCGAAACATAATGTAATTATACATCAATCAGTTACGGTTTGAGGCAATCAATCGGGTCCGTGCTATTGTCGTAAATTAATTATCTCTTAATATTTGCAATTTGAAGCACTTTTGGAATTCAATTCAATGTTGGGCATTGAATTTGATGAGTACGGACCGAAGCCCATCCGTTCAACAGTATTATTGCTAGAAAAAGGTACTTGAATCGCTTTAAAATTATCTACGGACAATATCTTCATTAAGTTTAATGGCAAATAAAACAAATTTTCGATAATTACTTGAGGATTTTCACGAGCGAACGCGAACACGAACGGAAGAGCGAGATGTCAGCGGGTGGCTGTCAGCGCTCTGGAAAAATCGTGTAACTTGAATCCAAACACACTGTATCGGTATTGAGTTTCAATTTCAACTTGAAAATACCCAAAACCGTAACACAAAACACAAATGAAAGTTACATTGGCACCACGATAACCAACACTCAGTCATTATAATTTATTATCTATACGTATTTATTTTATGTATTCATTAAATTTACAAGTATGCGATGTCGGCGGCAGTGGCAGTGGCGACGACGACCACCGACGATGAACGAATACAAGAGGCTATACTTTATGTAACGCGCATAATTTATATTAAACGAGAAAAATAGCAAAGAGAACGGAGAAGACGATGAGATTCATTTATTTTCCAATTCTTTGTTCGCATTGGGTGTGGGTATGAATGTCGTGCATTTTTCCGTCCGATTCCTCTCATCTTCAATTGCGGCATTCAATTGCTTTTTGTGAGTCTGTTTTTATTGAGTGCGAGAGCAAGAGCGAGCGGCAGAGATGAATAGAATTGGAGCTGAGTCGAAGCCCATGATGTATTTTATGATGTGTTCCTAGAAATAGTAGACTTATTACCACAACGTATAATGGGCAAAAGAAGACTATAAAATTAGATGCGAATCTGAAAAACGTAGCTTTGCGAAAATGAAGCAAGTTTCAACTTTGTGAAGTGGCTCTCCTGCGCTCTCGCATTCGCAGAGAAAGAGAACGAACACAAACATATATATATCATACTAAACGCACAACACCGAATATACAAATTCAAGAATACTACGATGCGGTTTTCCGCACTTAAAGGAAATTTCTTCACACAAAATTCAATTTTCCATCATTTTTTCCTCTTTTGTCTGCTTCTTTTTTCATTCGCCATTCTTTGGAGTTTGCTGTTATTGCCATTACAGGTTGTTTTCATTCACTCTTTCGCGATGATTCCCGGTATTTTTTGTTGTTGGCATATGCACAAGTTTTCCTTTGCACTGACTGAGCGAGAGTTTTGTGAGCGCATTCTGCATAAAACTGCCAATTTATAGTTTTTAAGCTGTTCGCGTAATATTGTTTCCCGGCTGTACTTTTGCTTTGGCTCTCTTCAAAATCCAATGCAAATTTCCGGGTGTATTTTATTTCCAAAGAGTGGAACATTTTATTTTCATTCATGTTCAAAGCACAAGTGACTAAGCAGTCACTTGCTCTCATTAGGTTTATGAGCAAACAAGAGGCCAACCATTCACTATTTAAACTACATATTTCTCATTATATACTCTTTTCTATGTTCTTGCCTTTAACTGTGTCCGATTCACTGGTTAATAAAATAAAATAATTACTTATTTCGATACGAAAACCGTTTCTTCCATATTTTTATTGATGACAAGTTCTTAATAAGTTCCTTGTAATATATTGTTTTCATTTGTAATTGTCCTCTCTGGAATTGCAACAAATATCAATCGTTTATCGAAATCAAGCTTTTGATTCACAATGAATTCTAACAAGTTTCCAAACCTACCTCATCCAGCAAAGGTAGTTATAATTCCGACTTCGATTATGTCATTGTTCATTAGGAGCTCTGCTCTGTTAATTTATTCAATTTCGTTTCTAGTTTTAATTGGCGAATTCATAAATTTTCCTACGGCCAATGATTATCTTAATAACCATATCAGTGCAAAACAAGCATGGATATTCACGATTTTTAAATTTTCATTGGGCCATTTATTACATATACATTTTCCAGTTTATTTTCTTTCCAAGTTCATCAGAATTTCAAGATTTTTTACTAAACAATACAATATGTTGCTTTAAATACTCAATTTCGCCTGATTTTTTGGCTACACGTGTGAAAATTGCCGTGATTGGTAACTCGTGGGGTTGCAGCAAAATTTATTGAAATCATAAAAATACAAAGATACCACTTACAGAATAGAGAGCATCAATGTTTGTTCTGAACTTCTTTAATCTGATGTGTCGCAAAATATCCAAAATTTTGAAAAATAATACGGTTCCAATGCAAATTTGCATTTAAAAGAGTAATTTTATGAGCAATATTCATTGCCTCAAATTTAGAATCAAAATTATGGATTGATATATTCACATATACAGGGTGGGTCATCTAACGTTTGCATTTTGACAAAATTGTTTATTTAGAGAATGACAGCTCAAATGTCAAAATTTAAATGTCAAAATGCAAATTTTATATGGCCCACCCTATATTTTCATAATGCAATTTTCGGGGTCTTACAAATTCTCATTGATTCAATTGTGTGCCACTGTTCATTAAATCTCCCTCCGTTTTGTTGCGGAGATTTCGCATTCAAAATTCAACAGCAGCTAAGCAGCTACTCCTTTTCATGCAGTCGAACAAAGAGCAAACCATTCACAGTTGAAATTGTATAATTCTTATAAAAATGTCTATGTTTGCGGTTTCAAGTGGGTTCAGTTCGCTTTTTAAAAAGTGAAAATGTTGTATACGAACAAAACAGACTCTTGAAACAGCTTGTTAATTTCATTTCCAACATTTTTCTTTTATATTTTCATATTATTTCCAAGCTACATAATACAGCTCAATCACTTGTTTTTTGACGCTCATTACATTCAATGCATCCAATTCTAACACGACTCAACTCAATCCATCTCTTACTGGCTGTTTTTTTTTTCACTTGAACCGATGATATTCCGACTTCAATAACTAGGAACAGAGATTGAATTTCTCTGTGCATCTATGATGAATTTGCGCCATAAAATTCTTTTCAAACTGGTTGGTGCCATGAACTTAACTACTCAAGTGAAAGAATGTTTGAACGACGAATTACAGCCAAATGCTTCGTACCGCTATTAATTCGCTTCACAAAAAGGCCATTCATTGTATACTTTTATGTTATTTTAAATTCTGTTCACAAATAAAACTTAGCATTTAAGTGGAACATCGGACAAGTTACAGTCATTTTGAAAGTGGCGCACGAGCATCCCCCTCGCCGAAAAGCTCACCATCCATATCGAAATGGGTGTGTGTGCACCAAGCAAATGGATTAATTTGTATGAGCGATGGAAAAATGCATATTGCGTTGTAAAACAACGAAATAAATACTTAGGACCTGCGTTCAAAATCGCGAATTAGCGATACGAAACCGCAGCTCGGTTTCAAAAAGACAATTCACTGGTGTGCTGTTTTATTGTATTTACGATTTACATTCGAATGAATTTGAGATTTGTCGCGTACAGACTCCCTTCAACAACAACAACTATAAAATATAATCGCTCACACAAATATTCAGTGCTAAAGAAGTGAGAGTATACTCATTTGACAATGTAAATGAATTAATGCGAATACAATTTGAGGTACAAACAAAATTTTCTAAACTTCATTAAAATTCCAAATACAATCGGACACAAAAATAAAATGCTTTTTCATGCATCATTGATTTTTCCGTTGAGTTATTTTGGGTGGCGCGATTTCCATTACACCGCAAAAACCAATTTTCTCGTGCGCGTGCATTGTGGCGTTCATCATTTAACCAATTCAATTTCAAAAATTCGGTAATAAGCCATGAATACGAAGAAGCCATTTCAATGTTACATTTATTTCACTGGCGGTGAATTATCGCATCAACATTTCCATTTGAAATGCAAGAAAAAAACAATCCAGCTGACGCTTCCAAATTGCCACATAATTCACGGCACTTAGGCAAATTGCTGCTTTTTTATACGGCATAGATTATACTTCAAATTGTTAATATTGTTGAAATGGAACTTGTACAAACTTCTTCCGAAAATAGAGCGAAATTAGCAATGTTTCAACCGAATTTAATTTTTTATGATGATTCAAATTGAATGAATTGATAAAATGACGATCATAAATGTGAGCCAAATAGAAGCATTTGAAATGGTAGTGAAAGATTGTGTGAGTTTTTCTCTATTTCAGATTGACCTAATGTGTCGATTGACTTTGTTTCAAGTTAATTGGAGATTTAAATATTGATATCGATATGATATTAATGTCAAATGGAGACCGGCTAGACTTTTAAATCATTATCATGCTGTAACACCCACCAATCTGGCGTCCAAATGAAAGGATGATACTTTTTCTCTCACGCACACAAAAACACGCAATCGAAATTACAATGGATTTTCTTTGATTAAAACGGCACGAACTGTGCACATAACACCACACTTGGTTATTTGTTAATTGTTGTGTGTTGATTCCACCGAAACAGCATGATAACGTAATAATACTTTGTTTCGCTCCTTTTAAATATGTATGCGTCGTTTTTGTCGGCCGGGTTGGTGCTAGATTGCTAACATATTTCTTGCATTTATTTGAATTGTGGCATCAAAAGCCATTGTTGCCGCAGCCACAAATAGAACGTCATATGCATTCTGCACTTAGCACTCTCAATACACCCCCACACGGGATGATGTGAGCCGAGGCTTTCATTTTTAACAGCCATTTGTAATGCAGGTTTCGGTATCGGAGACTGTATGTAATGAAAGATAATCGCATTAAAAAGTTTCAAAGTAAATCTGTTTTTAGTATTGCACAATGTTCATATATGTATTTATGGTACATTCTATTGCATAATCCCAACCAATGTGCCTTCCACAATGGATTTGTCTTTGATGCCAAACACATGCAATCTCAATGTGAAATGGGGAAACATTTGGAAACTCAACAAACTAACGGCAAGAATAAGTTTCAAATTTAATTTGTTCTTAAAACAAAGATTTTTGTTTCAATTTTTGAAAACATTGTATGTGATTTTGCATCCATTTCACTCTCAACATTCATCTGGAAAATGCAGTTTTTCTGCATCTGCGTTTATATGAAATGATCAGTTTTACGACCAGCAAGAATAACAAATACTTTCAATCATAGACGTTTATTGCGTTTCTCATAAAAATCGAGAATCCAAGTAAAAGTTCAATTTGTGTAAAATTAGCATGATTCAATTTTTTCAATTGACCAGAGAAGAGTGAATTTTATGATGTTTCGAAAAATAGTTTTTTTTGAGTTGAGAATTACAATCGGACACACTTCCCAAATGGACTGTCACATGAATATTTCATATGCGTTGATTGAAATTTAAGAAAGATCTATGTCATTTTGCCATCCAACACAAATGCAATAGCGTGCAGGGTATTTTATATGCTTAAGCTTTTAGCGCAACGGCGACGAGCAGCAATCATCAATTGGTTAAATGGCGAATTCGATATCAGCTGAATTTCAACGACTTTTTACGATGATGTGCACTCAAATTGCTCCCGAAACCTGCCAATAACATTGTGCGATGTTCATTTCAAAAGTACATAAGCAGCTTTGTGTCTGCTTACCGGATTGCATTCGTATTTATTTGAAAATTGCAGAAAATTGATATTTCACGAATTTGATGAAATACCCATTCCTCAGTGCGCCTCGCTTCGGTCCCTTTGAAATGGCTCATCAATTTTGCTGTCACTCATTAAAGAAGACGTCATTGAGAACCATTAAGGTGAAAAATAAGCACACTGAAGCCAAATGATAATAGTAAATTGCAGATAAAGATTAATCGATGCATAATCTTCCTTGTTGAATGCAATTCCAATGAGACCCGCATTATCTCATAAATACCATTTTCACTCATTCCTGTGAATTTTTGTTTTCATAATTTGAAAACAAAAGATTCATAATCTTTGACTTGAACCCATTGAATGACACACCATTGTTCTGTTGGTGGAATTACGAACGCCGACCGAAAGGAACTTTCATTAAAATCTTTGGGAACAGCTATTATCATTCATTAGACAAAAGGCTGTGAAATCAATCGATATGCCGCATTATTGAATCAAGCGAATGAAACGTGCCAAGAGACAACCGGCGAGTGAGAGAAATGGAAAACATAAAAATGATAGCCGTTAATAGATAGAATGCAGCTGACTGACAATAGCATTTCGAAAGCATGCCATTGGATATCATATTCAATAAATTGCAAATTCGAAGCGACTGACAATAGATAATACTTTTGCGGTTGTGTGTATGTGTGAGTGCCTCAACTTGTTATGGGTTGCCGTCACAATACACACGCATACATTGAAATCAATCATTTCACGAATCAAAGGTGTCAGTGAAAAATGATGGCATCCGAACATAAAAAAAACCAAAACGAAAAATGAATGGAACGAAGAAAAATGAATCAAACCACTGATTGGTGGCGTTGTTTAATGGTGAACAAAATATAATATCGCCAAAGAATTCCATAATAGTGTATTCAATCAAGTAGAAATTCGGTATGAGCACATCGGAAAAAAGTGAAAAAAAAAACAAATACTCAGCAGGATGCATGTTAAAAAATGAAATGAATGAACAGATCGGAAAACGGAGCGATGAATGAGTCAACGAATCGAATCGCAAATGATGATGGAGCGCAAAAAGCTCGCAGAACGATAAGACTGCCAACATTAAAAATAGTTTCTGTCGAATTTTGAGCTTCGCTTCGATTCCGGGCGATGAAATGTTGAATAAAAGAAATTTTATCGATAGCTTTTCGCCGATTTCTCCCTCTCCCTCGTTCGCGTTCGTCTTCACTTTTAGCGGATCGTAGATCAATTGCGGGCGGAAATGTTTACTCAAAGAGATAGACGAAATGTGCGCGAACGAAATTAGTGCACACTGCAAACACACGCACATATACAGAAATCGTTTTTTCCATTCACATCATTCCACCAATACTACGTTTAATTTCACATTATCTTCACATTTTTCACTGAAGCTTAGCTTCATAAATAACTTTTGACAGTTCAAAGTGCAAACGCGGATATTCAGTTGAATTCATTGAATAATCAAATAGATGGAAGATTTTTGCGGCATATTTTTGATTTCATTGAAGTCAATTCGGTGCTCCGGAATGCCGTCCACATCCATTACCATAAACATTCTGTCAAATATCAAATTAAATGATTTTCTCATTGTTTCTCGTTTTCCGCAAATTATATTTGTATTTTTCGATCAAAATACAACAATTCAGTAGGAGAATTTAATGCCGATAATCGAATAGAAATGCAAGGCATATTTTCATCCGTCGCCATAAATTCTCATTATACAAATAGTCGTGTTCACGCTCTTCCTCGGCTAATTGTAAAATATCATTGGAAAATCCACAACTTAATCCAAAATGAGAATGAATTCGTGAACGGGGTCTTGAGTTGAAGCAAAATACAATGCATGCTACGACACACAATATGAAACCACTTGAATGCAAATAATATCTACCATAATTTCTGTCGAAAGGTATTCCGAAGAAATTTGGTCTTTAAGGATAACCGCATTATTTGTGGATGAGCGAATTGCTAATGTGGCTTTTATTGAAATCTATTTGTATTAATTTTACTTTGTTAAATCGAACAAACCATAAATTGTTTCCGCAAACTCAATTTGCACGCGCACAACAGCCAAAGTGGGAATATAAAAACGCCCAAATCGCACCCAACACTCATGCACAGAGAAGAGCGATAGAGAGAAAGAGAGTGATCCAAATGAATACTCAACAGCGCAAAGAAATACTGTGCCAACTTCCGATTTGGCCATTGTTTGCGCAACAAAACACAACCATTTCCTGTGAGTTTATTGTGTGAAAAAGCCAAAATTTATGCCATAAACTATTTGGGAATTTTATCGATGAATGTTGTGCACAATCAGAGAGCGAAAGAGTAAGGCGAGAATGGGAGAATGTCGAGTATTAGTAAGATATGCGAAAAGTTTTGCCATGTTCGGATCTGAAAATGCTTGGGTAAACATCAACATTGAAAGCACCAGCGAAAATCAAAGGGAATAAGGGGCTAGTTCGGTGTGAAAAGGCACTCTCACACAAACACACACACGAACATGCAGAATTATTCTCGTCGGTGCAAATGAAAAGATGCTTTTATACGGCTAAATAATGTGGTAAATTTGGGCACGATGTGCAGCAGTAGTTGAGCTTGACGCGTGTGTATGAGTTGATAGAATATTTTTGTGTAGAGAGATAGAGTATGAGAGTGCCAGAAAACCACTAAGAACATAAATCTAAAAACCGCACATTAGAACACAATATATGTACAAGTGTCTTCATTTATGGCATTTTCTATTGTTGTTCGTTCGCATATGCTTACTACGAGTGAAAACGATTTTGTTTGGTCTTGATTTCAAATTACACTGCACAGGAAAGGGATCAATAGAGAAAGAGAGGGATGGAGAGAAAGAGTTTCGGAAATGAAAGGAAATAAAATTCCTTTGAGGTGAACTATAATTCAGCTTATTTCTTCATCAAGCGGCGAATTAACTTTTCTTCCCTTGAATTTTTTTTCACGTGCAATTTAACAGCGATTCAGCTATTGTAAATGCAATGGCTTCGAATGATCTCCGTGTTCACCTATCGGCTCATTGTTGCACTTGGTACCGGGCTCAAGAGCATTTCAACTCTCTCGAATTGCACATCAAATGAAATAATTTTTGTGTAAACATTCATAAAAAAGGATTTTCGTTTTGCGAAGCCTTTGTTGTGAGTGGCAAACTCGAATTAAATGCAATATGCCAACCGACGGTTTAAACAATCCGGCCCAAAGCCGTAATCATAATTGTAATTTTCATTCTCATTAAATTTGAATTGTTTCATTGGTATAATGAATGGGTGCCATTCACACTAGCACACGCTTTGGAATATCTTTTCTATGCGGCGGCCTGTTGTCGAGCGGAAAAGAATTTACCACATTTGTTGATTATAAATTTAGAGAGATTTTCATAAGTTTCTTGGGCGCACAATGCGGTCAAACGTAATGTTATTACGTTGGAACATTGTGCTTTCGCATCAGAATATTATCACAGCAATCGTATCATTTTTATTTGAATGTAGTCAGCCACCGGTGATTCGGTCACATCAAATTACGGTTGCCATATAGAATGTGCTGTACCGGTCGCATATTCACCCCAATTCGCACACAGTAGTCAAAATGGGAAAATTGGCAAAAACAGTAGGTCTCCAACATAATGATTAACTCGAGCACACACACAAACACGCTCCAGTCTCTATTAATAGCTCTCGCATTCATATGCGAGATGTGTGTGATATTGGGTTTTAGAATGTTGAGCTCAGCACTAGTTCGCTGCTGATTGCACGTAATGAAAGAATTTATAAATTCCGCACACTCTCTCTCTCTCTCTCTCTCTCTCTCTCTCTCTCTTTCTCTCTAGAACTCACTGGAAAATGGCCCTTTTCCGGGCGAACCGTTTTTCGAAGCCGAAACCATATGAGATACGAGTGGCGATTTTGCTGTTTCAACCTTTCTATCGTCTCTCTCCTTTTGCTCACTTATTTGGCTTTTGTTCTCTCTAGTGAAATTATATAAATTAAATGAATCTATGTGCTATACGTATCGCTGGTGCTCAGCAAACGTGTTCGGCACTGCACTCGCCAATGATGTTTCTATCATTAAAGTGATGCTGCGATATGCCACTTGAGCTAGCTTGTTGGCTGCCTGAAACTCGACCGAGAACCGAGTCGAGCGAATGTAAATAAAGAAAGATAAATTTCGTACATTAAAACACCTATCTGAAAACCACAATATTAACTCGATCCTTTATTAGATTAAAACACTTTGATTGTGCCGCAGAAATATCTATCTTTGTATGTTGAAATTTGCACATGAAAATGTGAACAATATTGTAGCACCAAATTAAGCTGAAGTGATTGAATTGCTTTCGTTTGCTGGTTAGTTTCAGTTTTTTTTTTCTCTCAAGGGAACGACAGTGCTCTGTAGGTGCCTTTGTGTCTTTTTGCACAAATCGCGCGTTCTCATTAAGCGTCCCACTTTTTCTGAAGGCACGATGGAAATGAATGAAAATGGACAAAAAACGACCAAAT
The DNA here is from genome assembly GCA_028476595.1 of Obolodiplosis robiniae. NCBI lineage: Eukaryota > Metazoa > Arthropoda > Insecta > Diptera > Cecidomyiidae > Obolodiplosis > Obolodiplosis robiniae. Next base: position 10,458,828 of record CM052014.1, on the reverse strand, counting down.
AAATCCAATATACATAAATTTCTAAGCTAAAGTGTGTGCGAATGTGTGAATGGCCATGGACAATAAAGTTTGCCATACGCTGCGCATACAAAATAAATAGCTTCGAGCAAAATAGTTAGCGTAAGCAGAGAGAGAGAGCATGGGCCAATGTGCATAAACTTATTTTTCGACATTCGGCGAGACATCGAAATTACCTCTTTTCACAATTCGAGGGCAAACCTATCGATTGTGGCAACATGAAACGACAAATTCTGTACCAACCCGTTGACAAAGAACCCAAAAAATTTTGTGCTGATTTTATTATTCACTTAAACGTATATACTTTTTCTTCGGCATCAAATATTCGTCTTCTTGTTATTGAGCAATTACGTGAGTACGAGCCATTTGAAATGGCGTCTGGCTATGGATTCCGTCGACTTCGATATTTTTATGTGTCTCCACTTTTGCTGCCGTTTAATTTGAGAATCGCACTGCAGACATTTGCCATTGCCACTTACCTTTTCTACTCGCACGAATAGTAGCGTTTCTGATGTTTGTTCCACGGCATTTGAGTTATGAAATTATGAATAACAAAAGAGAGATGAAAGCGAAAAAACCGTACGCTGTATCTCAAAATATTCAGCTCACATTTCGTTGGCCGGTCGTGTGTTTGTATCTTTCTCTATCTCCCACTCTCTCGCTCTCTCTCACTTTGACTTCGACGCTTCAAACGAACGATTGAAATTCATCCTGAATAAAGGTAGGCATTGGTGTAATATTTCATGCGTGAGTGTAATGTTGTTTTTTATTTTCAACTAGAAGAGATACTAGAAGTTGGAACGTGGAAATATTGTGTTTTATCCGAAAATACGCACACATTCAAACTTACGTCGCGTCAACATATTTTCGCATTATCATCCATATTGTACTGTTGGGTAATAGATTTTTTTCGCTGCGATTTTTTTTTATAGCAAACAGACGGCTCAATATTCAGAAGATACATCCTCTTTGAATATTTTAGAATGTGATTTCATCCTCACTCGAAATGTTTGTGTCTTATGAATATCTTTTTCTCTTCTCTGTGCATATCATCAAATTATGATGAAAACAACATTGTTCGTTCATTCAGTTGATTCTACACAATGTTTTTCGTATCGGTTTTCTGTCTATCTGCTTTTTCATTCGGAGATATCATTATCCTATATCTCCATCTCCATCTTAAGCCTTTTCTACCATTCGCATTTATCACAATTTCGCTCTCTCTCTCTCTCTTTATTTTTTCTTGCCGCATTCTCCGATGGCGCGTGTAAAGTTCCAATTTTCGAAAGTCGTAGCATTCTCTGCATATGTAAACACGATTCACAAAAATAGGTGAAAAGAAGCAACATGAAAGAGTTTGAAAATAATAAAGAGCAGCCAATATGATGTTCGCTTAACAGCATCTCAAGAGTGTATGTGCTAACACAAAGCGCAAAAATTTGCATAAAACGAACGAATAGACGATCTCTTTTATTTTGGTTTGAAGAAAAAAAAAAAAAAGGCAGCATTCTCCATCGACATGAGTCATCGTTTTACCTTGTGCACAAAGTTTTCTCAAGCACTACTTCTAGGTACGTTATTCTTCGTCTCTCTCCCTCAATTGGATTTGTTTGCCTTTCGCACGATATACACGACAATCGGGTTGGCGCGCGATTTTCTATTCTTACACCATTCAACCCTATTACTGGGTATTATTCAAAGTAAACAGCACACAAATAACTAGATATAAGTTCTTTTTTCACACCTCTTTGTGCGCACGTTTGCCGTCAACATATTGCAATTTTCTTACTTCCCTCGTATGTCATCAATGTTGTCAAATTTTACCAAAAGTTGAACGAAGAAGAGGTAAAGGTGTGTCGAGCCTGTATGTGTGTTCCTTTTTGAAATCAGTTTTTTTATTCTCATTTTTATCTGTTCGCTTTGTTATTTCAGATTGATTTTCTTTGCCTATTCCTTTCTCATTTTTAATATTCCTTACCGAATAAAGACAAACTCATGCGAAAATACAACAAAATGAACGTTCAAAAAATGCTGTGCGTTTTTTCACAACCAAAATCCGCTTCACTATCGCACAAAAAATAGAATTTCGCTCCAGAAGGGTTTTATTATCCGATTTGCTTTTATCAAATGTTTATTTTTCTATCGCCGTTATTATTATTGAACATTTTTGAATAAAATTTCGTCGAGATTAATATTTCTTCATCATTTTTCAAAGGAACAGATGTATTGTGGTCGAACGGATAATAAACTGGTTACATGCAATAAACACTATTTCCACACTCACACAGCAAATGGATTTCACGCGTCGCTTTTGTTTTTGTTGAATTCGATTTAAATTGGTGCTTCATCAGCGAAATGAGACGTTATCGATGATACACAGAAGACATTCCTACAAATCGCAAGATTTATTTGTTGTACAATGAAAAGGCGTCACATTTCGTGCGTGTATCATTTTGGTGGCGTGAAAAATCATTTTTGATCTCAACTTTCAACGTAATCATAGCATTTTTCGGGTTAAAGCCATCATAAATCAATAACGTGATCGCTCCATAACAGATCAAATTCAGATTTTGAATCAAATAATTCAGTTTTCTATGACCCATATTCAATTTTGGAAATTCCAATAAATTGATATCATTTTGATGCCACACATACCATAATTCAATTGTATAACCCAATGCTACCGCATTTGATCATCTCATTCGGAAAAAGTGATTCAAATTGAATGCTTTATTCATTGCATAATTTTGCGTAGTTTTTTGGAAACAATGCTCATCAAAATGCTATCAAAAATTTGGTGAACTCGGAATAATATGAAGCACTTAAGCAAAATCATATCTTTTGCAGATAGAAAAAATAGAAATGTTGAACTGAATTTTTGCTCATGTCGAGGAAATTACCATAAAAACGAAGATTTTTCACACTCATTCCGACATATGCAAAGAATCTGATTTTTTTTTTTGTCTTAATGTGATTTTTGCTGCTCCCCAGCTCATCTAGCTATGAAAGCATCTATTTTACATGGCATATTGGGTTTTTTACAACACACGTAAATATTCCCTTCATGCCAATCATAAACCAATGCGAATGTTTCCATTCACAAGCGCATTTCATTTGGAGATTGAAATCATCCGCATAAACAGCAAACTGTTTTTTTTTTTCTAACCCAAACTCTCTTCAGCATCAGCTTGTGCGAGATATCATAGCATTGGCTTCTTTCATTGTGAACTGGAACTAAATAGAATCAGCAAATGTTTGAAATGCTCCCGGAAAAAACAGCCCCGCAAGACTCGATTCACAGGGGCTTCACACAAATATTTGGCGTTAAATATCATATTATACGAAATAAAAATGCAACCGTAATCTCGTCGAAAATCTCCACCGACGAAAATTCCATATGCAAATATGGAACGAATACATTTTGAGATAAGAGAGAGACACAGAAGGAGAGAGAGTAAGAAAATGTGAGAGGACGAATTTTTTTTTCGCAAAACATAATCAGATGAAAGGAAAAAAACAAGAGAAAGCCAAGATATTTGAATGCTGAAGTATTTTTGCTATGTAACGTTTATGAATTCAAATATGATGCGGCGAGAGGATAAGATTTCGAATCGATGACTCACACATCCCAAGAAAATTTATTCACTTTTTTTGCAATGCCAAATATCTGGTATTCAAGCAATATTGCCACAATCCTTATATTGTAACACAATCAAAAAACCGTTCGAAATGTTTTTCGATGCTCTTTGATGACCTTTTTGACTGATATTCACACATTTTTTGCGCATGCATGTGAATGGAATGCGCTAACTTCTTAGATTTGATTTTTTTTTTTTTTACATTGACAACCCAATAAATGCATGTTGTTCGGTTGACATGATCAAATCAAAGCTGAAATATGAGCAATGAAAGAAATTCCAACTATACAATAATATTGATCGAAAATACACATGTGACAAAATATCAGTCAGCATCTTGTTTTGCCACCCAATGAATTTTTTTCTCTGGAACAACACAAATAGTCAGTCGAATGAAACAAGACATTTTGTTTCAAATAACGCTAACGGCACAACATGTATCGGTTTTTATACCTTTATTGCTTTTCCAGTGAACGAACACCCTTGGTTAAACATCGCACATCATTGTTCATGTTCATTGCAATAGCTTCAAACGACACTTTACTCTACGGAGGCCTTTATTCGAAATTGATTGCACAAGATCGAATGAAGCCTCTTGAAATTGAATTGATGCTTCAGCGTCCATTTATTCGAATCATTGTTTGTGCCTCTTTAATTTCGATTTATCGGTGTGTTCAATCGATGAAGGGACGGTTCTTCAAGCAAAATGGATCAGTCTATAGATCGAACACATCGAAAATATTGAATAATATCATCCTCCAATTTGCTGCACAATGACCAATTTCTTTGATACTTAGGGTCTTGAACATTTCTCAAACAAAATGCCGGGCGTGAACAACGATTTCGACACTCTGCGAATAATTTTATCAGTTAATTATTTTTGTTATTTCAAATTTTTACCCAGATTTGTTTCTTCATTTTAATTAAAACTGGTAAGATGAAAAGCGAATGTAAAGTTTTCCGCAAGTCGTTCAAAAAAATCGTATTTCAGTTGACAGCTCGAACTTTTTTAGTCAGCGCAATTTTTCTGGATTGTTATCACTAGTTGTACGCTCTCTTATTCGTCTTTATTGTTTATGCAAAACAAGTCTTTGCATTTTAATAAACGTCATTTGAAAGTTTTCGTTTTCGGGTGCAACACAATTGCACCATAGAAAATTGTTTTGCTTCTTTCTTCCGGATGATTATTATTTTGTCTTTGCCTCAAAGTTTGTGTACTCGAGAAGTTTTTGTTTTGCAAACTCAAACGCACATTTTTCTATGCTGTTGCTTTGCACTCCTTTCACCGCGTTCTTTTCTCCGTCGTAACATAATTCGTGAAATTTTGATTATTCACAAGTTGTTTTTCTACAATCGAATTTGTTTATAAAAGCGAATATTTGTAAGGCGTTCAAAAGAACAAATGGGAAAAAAGTCAACCCGACAACAAGTGCACATGCAGAAAGCAACATGGGTCATGTCATTTTAAGCAACTTCTTGTAAATTGTTGGCAAACGGAAAAAGTCAGCCAGTGCTGAATGTCGCTGAAGGACTAAAGAACCAATTAAAAATGTAAAAGAAAGAGTAATAGGGATAATCAAGCAAAAGTGGGGCGCCAAAATCTAGCGGATCTATATTTCTCTCTATCTCATGAAAAGAATGGAATGAAAACTTAATTAATTAAATGAATGCCCTTGTCTGTTCCGGAGCATTCTCTTTCATTTGCATGTGTTCAACCGCCAAATCGCCTTTATTTGGAAAATTGGCTGCCTCGACGTGCCCAACATCACACTGGACCGCTTCCATTCAACGGAACAGTTCGTGCTCATGGCTTTTTTCGGTTCATTGTGAATCTATCCATCGCTCCTACATGCACACACATAACTTAATGATATTACTCATTCATCCTTTAGCATAAACAGAAAGGCGATATGCTGATTGGCTGAAAAGTTTAGTTCAACCATTCTCTATTTCGTATTTACATTGCAGCTTGAAGCAACATCATAAAGGGCTAATTCAATAAAAAAAAGGAAAATGCAACAAATTTAATTGGAAAGTGTGCGGAAATCGTGGTCATGAACAGCTTTTATCCGATTTTCAGATGAAACATTGAAAAGTGTTCATCGTAATGCACGCACCATCATCATTGCGAATTGCCCAGCATTCCATGATTTTCGGCCAGCCTCGCACACAACTTTAGTGTTAACTAGAGCAAAATATTCGACCAACTAATTTAAAAGTAATTAGATTTTTTGAGATGAAAGATAGCCAATATTTTGAACGTATTATGGAATGCCCTCTCATTATTATATTAGGTATAAGTTATGTTGGCTTTGTTTTGATATAAAAAAAATCATTTGAGCGATAATTGTCCTAATCATTTTTCCAGCATATTCTGGGCACTTTATTGGTACGCGTACTTTTTGCAAGTGAAGTTTTAATGATGCCCGTTCATTTTTTTTCCAGCAACTTTTTAAATTTCAATTCGAAATTACGCCAACAGGCACAGATGTACTACATCTAACTTGCATGTAGCAAATATTTTTTGCAATTTATACAATAGTAGAGAGCAGAGAGGCAAGCATTCTGGATGGACTAAATTGCATCTGATTATGCACGTCTCGCATTCACCCTCGCAAAATACCAACGGTCAAGAAGTTTGCCATAAATATACACCGAAAAACGTATGTTTTTCGTTGATTTTTGGGCAAAAAGCCAACGATAGATTTCCACAAAAGTTTTGCGCTCAAGTATTTTCCAAACAAGCATTTTCGAAAGATGAATCAACATTGTTGATAACAATTTGTTATTAAAACTATCTGGTTAAACGAAAGTTTTGCAATGCTTTACGCTCTCTTTGGCCCAAATTGAATAACAAACATGTAATTTTGAAAGTATTCAATTTTCCCGTGGATGCGAACTAATTTGGATTTGGCAAAGTTTTGACACGATACATTCATCATCTAAGCATTGGAAAGCGGTTTGAAGTGTAGTGTTCGTTCGTGCTATTCGAAATGTGAAAGTGAAAAGTTTCTGAGAGCGAGAGAGAAAATAGCCAGCACAGCAGAAATCATTATTCAGTCAAGAGAGAATCACAACTATTTCTTTAACATGTTTATGGAAATATGAATTCCATCTTCAAATAAATCCTTACGGACGCTCTGTTTCACTAGAAATTGTCGAATTTTTATATTAGATTTGATTATTTGGTACCGTTTACTTTGATAAGTTCTCCCAAAATATAGACTGAAAATACAACGGCGCTCGTTGAAACGCTTTCCGAAAACAGTTCGAATGAATGAGAAAAGTTCTGACAAAGCGCATGGTACATTTCATCCAATGGTCAACATTGTTGACTCAACAACGAGATTTGGTTCTCGCTCTCTATATTTCTGTGGCATATTTATTTTGTTCCCTCAACCAAAAACCAAGTCGTCAAAGTCGATTAACTAACAGCATATCACATGGTCTAAAATATTTGTTATATTCACTATAACAATTTCAGTCTTTACGGCTATTTCTTCGATTTTGACATGTCTTGAATTCTGACGAACCGAAAGAACAGGATGCTATTGAAAAAGTAGGTCATATCGACATATATTGATGGGTAATTCGTTTTGAGCGCTGAATGTGGTTTTCGAACGAATGTATTTCCAGATCGCTTTACAACTTTCATTTTGCCGCATATTTTCCACCCATTCGTGTTTTTCCAAAGCGATCGTTGTAATTTATTATCCCCTCGGCTACGATACACTAGCTGATAGATTAAGTGAAAACACTATTGTCACCACAAGCTCCATTGTGTGGCATTCATTTTATTTGGTTGTAAATCGCTCTCTTGAATTTTAAATTAATTTTAAAGAGCATTTATAACATGTGATGGACTGTGAATTTCACACGTTTCTTCGCAACACAAACTCATTAAAGTCATTCTCAATTGAAATGACTGGAATCGTCGACGGAACAAAAGTTGCATTTTCGGAAATGAAATCATGCAGAATAAAATTCGAATATTTAATCAAACGAGTGTTTTTCATGGAATCAATTAAAACGCGTTCGTTCTCTGCATGTTGTGTGTGTGTGTTTGCTTGTGAACATTTGACATTCATTCGATATGAAGCACTGCATGTAATTGGAGACAGAAAAAATAAGCAAAATAACCCAATCACATATCGAAATATTTCAAAATGTTTGGATGCATTATGTTGCAATTGTTTCTCTCGTTCGCAATATAAAATAAACAAATAGCTACAATTAATGTAATATTTTGGACAAATATTTATTGTGAGCTGTGTGCGTGGGCGCGCTCGTTTTCATTTACAATCAATTTGATCGTTTGTTTGCCTGTAATAACGATTGTGCTATTGTTTGTTGACAACTCAAAGGGAATATCGTTTCGATATCAATTCATTCTCATTGTTTCGACAATCGAATGTGTTATTTTCCGAATTGCAACATGTAAAAAGCATGTTTTTCTGCCATTGCAATGAACACCTGTTTGTGTGTCAGTTGCATGCATATCAATCGATTGGCCTTTTATCAAAAGTATGAAAAAGCGAATCACTTAAGTAAGAGATTAGCACAACGAAATTTTTTTCGCATCTGTCGCATTCAAAGCAAATAGATTTTATCAATTCAACCTCACCAAAAAGAGAAAACATTTGCTAAGTCGTAGCACATGGCAATTAATTGAAAAGATATATTGACCGATATTCTACCGCTAAAGTTATCATGTGCAATCCAGTAAAAATGCGGCACGAAGCGGTTGTTGCTGTTGTTGCCTGTGGAAAAGGCCATAAGGCTTGCGATTATTTTGCTGACATGTGAATATAAATAGTGTGCTGGCCTAGCCAAAGATCGGCACATCAAATCGCTCTCGCTACCGTGCTAATCCCATTCGATCGATTTGATGCGAATGTAATGCAAAATACAAATCCATATTTGAACATATTGAATATATGTTTGGTTTTGCTTTATTTGACTTTACGTTGCAAGCATAAAGTGTAGCAACCATTCATTTGGATCATGTTGCCACAATATGCCAATTTATTGTACAACAACGGGCGAATTGTCACATAAACACGATGCGAACATCAACAGAACAAAAAAAAATATATAATAACAGCACTCAATAGAAAGGAAGAGAGAGATAAAGAGAAAGAGGCGAAATGTGTGTTATTACTTCGTTCAGGGAAATGCCTTGGCAAAATGGTTGAAAAAGTTAAGGAAAAACCGTTGCCGCAAATCTCAAAAGCCATTTTTATTTATCAACATCACAATCGTTGTAATAATAAAGCAGTAGTTACCCGAAAATGTGGGATAACCAAAACATATTCGAACGCCTCGGTAGTCATTCAGGCTATATCGAATGTTTTCGCTTGATTCAACGAGTGCATGTCGGTGTATGTGTGTGTGGGCTTCAGTCGAGGCTTCAGTTGTGTTATTATGAAGAGATACAATTTTTTACATGTTTTCTACTTGTTTCGTGATATTTTACTCTGCCTTTCCGGGGGAGTTTCTCTTTCTGTCGATTTCATGGGTTTCATTTTGGTGCTTGAGCCAAGGGATTTCAATGAATAGCGTACTGATATGCGCAATCCATGACACAACCAACAGACGCGCTCCATTCAAAAGCGGATATCGTTTGCGAAGCACTACACGAAACGACGACGAAGAAGGAAAAAACGAAATATCCGCACAGGAAAAAAAAATGATATATAATAAAGCCATTAGTGTGTGAATGTTGTTTCTTCGGTGAATGCTCAGCGCTGAATGCACTTCTCAAAAAGTATCACATTTTTATTCGCGTTCCACTTTCGCGCATATCGCATTTTGCAATTTAAAAATTTGATCGCAATAAATGAAGACGTTATAAAAGCGGAATATGTCGCAATATTTTCTTTCATCGGTCGTAAATGAAATCCATAAATAATACAAATATTTTATTTTGATCGTGAGAGAGTGAGAGAGAGAGAAAGAAAGAAAGAAAGAGCGAAGAAAGGTCATATTTTTCTCTTTTTACCTACATCATTAAAAAATCCCGTCGTCGCTAGCATTGTCGCCATGTGCAACTCGATAGAATATTGAATATGTCGGTAAAAATCACTCGCAAATGAATAGAGCGCACGTGTTTGTAGACGATAATACTGAACAAACACACGAAAGAGAGACCTGAGCAATTCAAAAAGCAGTTGAAATAGTTTTCTTTTGTTGCATTTGAGGGTGGTGTATACTTCTTTTCGCGAAGAATCCGAGACACATTAAAGGTAACGTTGTAATCGGCATTCACATGTGCTACGTGTTTATTTTGTACGTGGAAAAACTGATTCTACGAATAGTGAATATGGATCGTCGATTTTCGTTTATGAATTCTCATTCATCCGAGTTACGCCACCACTCTCACGTGCACCGAATGTACCGGCATCAAATAGCTGTTTCATGCATAAAATGTCATACAGTTCAAGACGTATCGGCCAAAAAAAGCGACTTGCATTGAAACGCTATAGAGGATATTTATTAAATGAGTTCCTTGCTTTTTTCTTCAGCTGAATCCAGTTCGTTGCTTCTATTCGTTTCCTTGGCACGCGGGCAAATCCATTGAATATATCGCATATTGAAAAGCATATATCAATGCGAAATCAGCAAGCAATACGCGTTGAAAATGAGAAATTGTCTAACGATTTATGATCGAGAGAAATTTAATGTAATTCTTGCTCACGGCAAGCAATCGATAGCAACCATTCTCACATAATAAGACCAATAAAAATGATACCATTTTGACAATGGATTAAGTTGAAAGATGGAAAATGCATGCCACGCGAAATTCGCAATGCGAATAAAAAGTTTCTCTTCTGGATTTGCTTTGCTCAACAATTCCCGCATGATTTATACCTAAAATATTTTAAATTCTTCAAATCAAATACGTTGTTGTTAATTTTTTAATTAAATAATTACTTTTTGTGCGTACAGCAAATCAAACAAATTCCCAAGAAATAGAGAGCGCGCACACATTCCGCGTACTAGAAAAACTGAGATCGTGCGGTAGATACTTGAAATGGTGAGGCTGGCAAAAACTTTATCCATAAATTTTCGGTCGTGAAAGTCGCCTAGTTTCAAGAAGAAAAAACTTTTGCTTACGCCCAAAACACATTTAATCTGTTTTGGAAGAAGAGATTTTTCACGGCTTTTACAACTTAACGAAGCACTAGAATGTAGTGAGTTTTGGGAAGCGCCATCCAATGCCAGCCAGCATCAACAATCGCGCGCCCTCGTCCGCTCGCGCATATCAAATCCGCCGAATAAATTCAACGCGTTTCATAAATTTCAGCCAACAAAATGTAAAGTAATACATTTAAAATATTCTATGGTTGCTGAAATGTATTTGCATCGGCCCAGAAGAACTGTTGCGATTGCTGAAAGCAAATTGAAGACATTAGCGGTTTTGCTGTTTTGTGGAAATTTATGCTCCGCACTCACACACACACACTCAAGAAAAACATATGCTTCTGCAGCCATTTCTCCCACTCACACTATCATTCTATCACTTTTTCATTCACGTTTCTATTTATCGCGTTCATAAGAAAATCATGCTGCATTTAAATGAGCTGGTGAGATGGAAGTAAACAATCCCATGGAGAAGCAAGCAAAAATAAAATGCGGTATCCACTAACTGTCGAAGCAACTTGGGCGAGTGCGAAGGGAGTGCGAGCATTGAAATCCGGACGAAAATAAAATTTCCCGCAACGCACACACGGCGTGTACCACAGGAACACGAACCAAGAAACAAACTATGATGATTTAATGCAAACGACTATTCTCCATAAAGTATTTTTAATTATGTATTCAGATTTGTGTCGCATGTAAAATGGCAATGCTCGAACAAGAAATGTGAAATGGCTACACGAAATAACTTATAATGGAGACCTACAAGCGAAAAGATAGCTTATTTTATCCTCGCATACCACAAAATCGACAAACTTTCGTGCTCAGCCATTTCAAGTGTGGCACTTGACACTTTTTTGGGATATAAATATTTTTGGCCATTTTTTGGCATGGCTATGACAGATCACGAAGATTTTGATGGATTTTACTTTTTTGGAAGAATTTAAATAGAAAAATAATCCTCGAATGCTTATACTTTAGAAATTGCTACAATTGTTTGCTGTACATTTTCCTTGGGTCATTCGCATGAACGAATATATTTCCCACTGTGAACATCCATTGGTACGGTCGAAAAACCCAGGGGATGCGAATGGTGATAGCAAATGAAATGGGAGCTCCGCGAAAGTCCATTCGATATTGTTAACCGGTCGCAAGAAGGAATAGGGATGACCACGGGATTTCCAAACTGAAAGTGAGGACCAAAAACAAGGTCGTCATCCTCAAAAATCCATTCTATCTTGTGCGAAAAATCTCCCGCCCTTGGGGAATCCTCTTCCAGGAGGTAAAACTCTATAATTCCCCTTCGCATATTTATTGTCTGTAAACCACACACATTTTTTTTCATGACATATATTCTTTCCATAATATTAACATTCTGTTGTGACCGTAGAAATTGCCAGTTTTTCTTTATTAGATTTTCACTTGAGTCCACTGCATCATTATAATCGGATTTAATACAAAAATGGTGGTTATAATTTCATAAGCCATCATTCTGAATACTGTAAAGGTGCTTTATAGTTGCTAATTCCAATCCGGTCAACTTTTATGAATCGCGGCACACAACAGAAAAAATACTCCTTTTCACTTTGCAGTTTGCATTTTCCTTCATAATGTGTGTGTGTGTTGAGCAGGCAGCGCAGCGTTGGATATTGTGTGCTTTAGTTTTCCTAAGTTTGCGCAAAAAATTAATTTAATTTATTTCAATAAACTCTATTGTTGCTGGTGGTGTTGGTGATGGTGATGTGAACGCGCCAGTGCCACTGCTTTTCAAACTTGTTCAACTTTCGTGTGTCGTCGCAAACACACCATCACCAACAACAAATCCAATTGAATTTTTCCATTAAAGACCACCGACTGTGTCTCACTTATGATGCGATGACATGAAGCGCGATGCTTATGCGGCAAATGAATTTTGCAGGTTGACTTGTTTCTCGCATACACAACAACAATAAATCTAATTGTGAGGCAGCGAGAGCGAGTGCGTGGTGTGTTGTGATAGTGCAACCTTTTACTGCAAACGCTATTCGAAGCGTAGTGCTCAAAAGCTCTGTGTGAATCTATGCCTGCAGCCATATTTATGCAAAATAAACCTAAAAATAAAGAGAAATGGAGAGAGAGAGGGAAAAAGGAGCGCACAAAAAAGGAACAATGACAGCTGCTTTATCTTCTATTGTTTGTTTTTTTAATATAGCAAATAAAAGCGAGTGCAAAATTGCATCCGTGCAAATGGTTTTGCCATGGTGAAGGATATGCTGTGCAAGCAAATACAATATGAAAATACTCATTTACATAAAATTCAGAAATCAAAATAGAAGAAAAGTTTTTCGAGTTACGAATGGACCTGATCCCGGTGCATTCACGCCATTGTTTCCGCTTTTTCCCATTATTCCAAATATTTGGTCAATATGTCTTTGTGCTGTTATCGTAGACGCGTAGCGCATCTTCAAGATTAACACGCTGCCCTTAAGCAGCATATTTTCTTATTCTTCGGACAATCTTCAGCAGGATATTTAATTATTGATATTATTCGTTTATCGTTAAACATTCCCTTCGAGCAATTACTTGTTTTGCGCTTTTTGATTGCATCAAACATTTCATTTCCAACAAGACGTTGGCATCACATTTTCAGTGTACAAATAATCACAAGGAGCACAACAAAATTAAAATAATTTTCTTGTCTTCGTTTTCTCACAATTCTCTTTGTAAATTACTACTTAATTATCGTGCAAAGTATTCGGTGTTTTCGTTTTTGAATTGCCGTATATTTTGGGAAAAGTTCATCACAGCATAAATTACATGGGAATTTCGAGGCAACGCTTCCAACACTGGGGGATCTTGCTAATGTAATCATTCAATGAGAAATGGGCGGTCAGGAATTGTAATCAACTGCTGCTCGTATTTGTTGTAACTTATTTGCCACCATTCTTTTGCATGTCGTTAAAATGGTAAATAATTCTTTGGAATATTTGTCCTTTCTCGATTGAAACGGGAACTTTTGCATTGGAACTCTTTTGCACAGCTCAGTCAGGCAAAAAAAGGGCTAAAAGAGAACGAATCTTAGCTTCAAGTCTTTTAGCGGAAAAAGTTCGATCGCATTGCTAAACGCTTTTATTTGCTTCAATGTTTGCCAACAGTTTGAAACTTTTCACTCAGGAGTGACCATAAATAATGAATATCCTACCGAGTCGAAGGCACTTTTATATAACCTCTGACTTTTACGGTGTGATTCCACGATCAGAGAGCACTGCCATACAATTGTGAAAGAATTTTGTCATAACCTTTTCGCGATTGAAAATTCCATGATTTATGCTCGTGACAAGATCATACTAACCCTTCACCCACACAATTTTCTTTTCATTCACCACCGAAAAGTAACAGGTTCTGGAAAACAATTTAAACGAACTTCGTTTTGCTTAATCCACTTTTATGCGTCGAGTACAACGAATTAACTTCTATCAAATGTTAAATCCATAAAAATGCACGAGTCCAACAGGATCCATTGAGCTTTTTTGGATAAAAAATTACAGGCATTTTGAAGAAGCGCGCATCGGCCGCACAAACACGTCCAACTAGAACATGAATCAGTAGCCAAATATTAAATAATGCACGAAATATGTACATTTCACAGAAAAGTTTCAATTCATCTAATGGCCGTTGCTATTTTTGTGTGCATGAGGCTGAGAATAAAAACAAGTCCCCGGAATATATTCCGGAAGAAGGAAAAAAGGAGAAGGAGTGACAGCAACGGCAGGGGCGGCGACTCAAGAAAATGTACGAAAATTTAAGCAACTTAAACTTTGAAATGGGTACGATATCTTAATAGAGCTGGTGAAGACGGGAAGCAAGAGACGAGACACACGAAGACCGGCTGATATAATGCGAGCAGATTTCGAATCCTATTCTTAGCATCGGAATAAAGTTCATGTCAGAATTTATCCATATTTTATCTCTTCCGTTCCCATGCAAAATTTTGTATCTCAGCAAAAGACAGAGTTTTGGCGAACTAATGCACTTTGCAAAATGAGCGTTGCTCGTCTTGCTTGCTAATTGAAAATTCTTCGTGTCACATTAAAAGTGAAATTTGTCTGTGTCGAGTTAATTATTGCATGCAAAAAACGAATGCGTTCCCCATTTCAAGGAAATCAGTTGATTTTTATTCGATGTCTGCGATTAGGCACGCATAAATTAGTGAAAAAATGAATTAGAAATTGCTAAAATTAAAAAATCATTCGAAAATCGCTCAATTTGGTTATAAAGTCGGAATTAATCCTAAAAATAATGAATACATGTTGCGAACCTTCATTCAACCCACACATTTTCGGTCACATTTATAAAAAACCTAAGTTTTTTTTTCGGAATCGCAATAAATGGCGAAACAATTGCCTTGTACCTCGCTCATTATTCACCATAAAAATAGGATGACGGAAATGTGAGCGGAACATTCGTATGCATAAAAATGCCAACGCTAATCAAGCAAGTGTAATAATGATTTTGTGGTTTTTATTCGTCGAGCACACACACATACACACTTAAAAAAGCCCACCCTCATGCCGAAATTACATTAATTGCAGACATAAAAGTAAACGCCACAGCAATTCTATAAGTTTTAAGATTGTTTTTACTTAGTGCTCGTCTTATGACAAACATCGAATGGTGCGCGGTGGCCTACTACTTTGTTAGCTAATCATCTAGTTGCGTGCTCCGAATAGTTCGGACTACAACATTTAGTCTGGTAATTACGTATGTAATTCACATTTACTCGCTAACACGTACGTATCGAGTAACAAATAAAACTTCATGCATATCCATTTATGGTGCTCATGTATCATTGGGCTGTCATATGGACGGATTCATCGAGGCACGTACATAATGCAAATTGAAAGGCGATGTTGCGTCTCATCCCAGCAATAGCTTCCGGCAGAATACCGACTCGTATTGGCCACTATAACTAAATAAAAAGGGTAACGAAACTTTTTTCGCAGATAAATCTACGGCGAAGCATGGAAAAATACGTCGAATACAAAGAAAATTGCCATCAGCGAAGAAGAAACTATCAAATAGCAAAAATAGAAAGGGAGAAAAATGAGTGTGAAAAATATTTGATGGAAATTGAACATCATTTGCTTGTCCACACTTTTTGCTATTCAGTCGATTTCCCGGAGCAGATACCGAAATTAAATATGCAATGAGCTCACACAGGGCGATTCGAGCATGAACACTCATTTTGAAACACCTAACTATATCCACAATGAAATTGGGATGAGTTCAAAATTTCATGGAAATCAATGGTTTTTTTTTTTGTGTAAATCCGCACTATTCAAAAGCGCACTTTTAATTTCACAAGTGAAAAATGAACACTTTAAAAAGGGCTCTTCTAAAACTAATGAGGTTTTGTGAAAGGTTTCGTCTAAAAATTCCATTAGTAAACGTTTTTGCCATTAAAACTGGTACGCTGCCATCATTCGCTTCTCTTATTTCGTTCAACATTGAAAATGTATAACGGTTCCGATGCGGAGTTTCAAGCAATATAAAATGTTATGCTATTTGAAAAAAAAAAAAATGTATGCGGAAATTACCTAGTTCACCACAACATTATTATGATATCATATTATAGTGTGCTTTTTTGATCGACCGAATCTGTTTATGCGTGGTCACATCGTCCATTTTACCCAGATCGGGCTTAATAATGTACGTTGAATAAATGCCAACGATCTGCATATAATCGAAATTAACCGCGTCATTAAATTTATTTTAATTCAATGTACTGCGACTGCCGTTCGACTCGATTTTTTTCTCCCACGTCAACGGACGCAGCTCAATCGATTTAGTTGTGTTGTTTGGTCATATTTGTAATTAAATTAAGATATTTTACATAAATTTTGGTACATTTTCACATAATTTCCGGGTATCGTGGTCGACGACATATTCGCGTGGTGCATTTAAAAGCGATTGAATTTAACAGAATTCGCGCTTGAAAATGAGATTTTTTTTTCGGAAACACGCTCTCACTGAGCGAATAAAGTAATTTTTTGTTCGCCATGTTTCGCGGTTGATGCAATTGATTGACATGAAATGGTCGTTCGTTATTTCTGGTGAAAAAATTTCAATTTTCATATTCGTGGAGTTTATTAATTAACATGATATTTCAAGCGATGTTTTCTACCTCATGAATATCCAGGAACACCGCAATGAGAACGAAATGTGTGGGCGTGCTTGTTATTTTTGGGCATTGCGCCAGAAATCTAGCTAATCCATTCGATATTAATTGGTATTTTTGTGTTTCTAATTTTATCGTGTTAACGCCAAAAATGCTGGATCTCAGAACTGTCAAGTGATGTACGAAAACTTTGATATTTCCATCAAAGCTTATGCATATTTCAACATGGAATTTGCCATGAGATTTAGCATTGCTTAATACTGGCCGAAAGTGACAATTTATTTATGGAAGTGAACTTAATCTTTTTTCCGTGTGAAACGCTTAACTCGCCCAGAGTTTTCGGATAAAACTTAAGACGGAGCATTGGGAAATGAACAACGGAACGAAAGTACAGCCAAAAATATCACATCAAGAATGAAAACTCAAATTCATTGAAAATATTTTATTCAAGAGAGATTGAATGGGAGCTGCGCGCGGAATTGAGCGGCCCAACAACTTTTCCGATATGCTCAACACACAACAACTAGAGAGACCATCATATCTTTACTGACGAATTTTCTCAAGGGATTTATCGGAATCACTTTTTGCAATCATAAACTAGACTCTTTCGTTTCAATTTTTGTGCAAAGTTTTCTGCAAATGATCTCGATGTTGATCGTCCAACGCAGCAGCAACAACAACAACAACAACAAAATATTTCATTAAATTGCTTTTGACAATAACAATGAATCGGGAATCAACCCAAAAGCCACACTCGCTCCGTTGACATGGCCGAGCTTAGAGATAAAAGTAAATTGCTAAATAAATAAGTCAGTGCAAAAGCTGTTGGTGATTCTCTGTTCGGTCGGTCACACACACGCACACGACAAAAGAAGGACGCATAAAACTTTCTGGCCATCGCATTAGCTTGGCCAAAAGTATGCTAACTTTCTACTTTGCTTGTCGCTGGTTTGCGCCTCTGTGTTCATCATTTATCTATTGAGTTGTCAACCGCTTAACTCTTTTTTTGCAAACGTATCTCTCGATACATGGTTTAAAAATTCACGTTTTTATGAGTTTTTCAAACCAAACTTGTTTCTTTCATTTTGGTCGGTCGGTTCAATAAAAACCAGCAAAAGCTCTTAGCTTCTCTTCATTTTCGATGAGAGAAAAAACGACATGAATAAGTTTTTTTTATCATCCAAATATCCAACACTATGAATGTTAGCATAATATTTCCATCAGTAACTTTTCGTAGTGAAACCGATTGCGAGAGAGATATGAGAATGGCAAGAAGAAGAGCACAATCTATAAACTTGATACATGAAAATATTCACCGACAAACTTGCTGAATATGAAACTTTAATAAATATGTTATGAACTCTGCCTTGTTTCGGGAGCTTAGCTCTCGAGCCAGATATACACACTCTCACTCTCGTCGCGTCACACTCAAGCCTTTGCCACTCATTGTCACGGCGTAAATTTCCAAAAGTAAATAAGTGCAATAAAGTCAATTTTAGATGCTTCTTCATTTTTAATGAAACAAGTGCATTTGCGTTGTTAACGCCGGCTAAAAATCAAAAATGATGAAACATCGACAACCGCCACTCACAAACTTCGACTTATAAATATGCTTTTGAGCATTTGGTATGTGCAAAGATGAGATTCATTAATATCCTCTCGAGTTGAAGTTCTTCGTATATTCCACGAATATATAGAGAAAGAGTGCGTCTAATGTCTATCACTCAAGTTCGTTTAGCTCCAAATTGAAAATGTTTAAAAGATGTTCATTTCGATGGTTTTCAGTTGTGAGACTTAAAATAAAGTTCCCATATTGGCTTCTCTTTGCAAGTTTTGACAATTAATGAGAATTCGAAACTTCATATTCGAAGCAAATGAGGAAAAGAAATTCATATATTTCACCTGTCAAATGTTGGGCAATTATTTCCTTTGGCAGAGGGCTCGCAGTAAATACGCACCTGAGGGTTCACTGCGATTAAGGCGCCGAGGCGAAGGACGATTGGCAATAGAATGAGCCATTGCACACGGGAAAATCGCAAACAACGGCCGGAAATGAGAAAAAAAAACGTGGCAGCAGGAAAAAGAAAGATATTATGATATAATATTCGTTCATAATTACATGATTGATGAAGCTCAAACACGAGAATAGGCCAACTTATTTAGATCCGCGTTCGATCGATACTTCCATCACTTGGCCACAATGCTCCAATATCGATTTCCATTCCAACTTTTTTATTTCAGAAGTTCCAAGTTTCTTATTTGAATTTTAGTTGGGTGTTTTTTCACGTTGTAGCAATTTTGGCTTCGATGAAAACAATGACAAAGCATTATTTCGGTAAAAATGTAACAGCTGACCTATGCGTGATATCCTTATCTCAGCATCAACAGAAAAATTTATATATCACAAATCAAACTAGATGTACCATTGGACTACAGACAGTCGGTGGCGCAAAGATAAGCGTTCACCATCTTTTGGCTTAACAACGTGAATCAAGAATTT
This sequence comes from Obolodiplosis robiniae, assembly GCA_028476595.1. Taxonomy (NCBI): domain Eukaryota; kingdom Metazoa; phylum Arthropoda; class Insecta; order Diptera; family Cecidomyiidae; genus Obolodiplosis; species Obolodiplosis robiniae. The sequence goes on along the minus strand of CM052014.1, from coordinate 10,439,375 downwards.
TCAACACTTTTCACATGTGTTTTTTTCAATTTGAGCGGTCGAGTGTGGCCGTGCCGATTTTGGTCTTCTTTGCCAACATATCTTCTTTCAAACCGGTAGAAATGTGTAGGACCGAAATACAAAATTGATGACACAGACAATGGCAATCCATTTCGGATGAACGCATCATATCAAAAATTCCAGGCACTCGCCGAAACAATTTTAGAACCAAATCATTTTCCACTTCTTTTGGTGTTTTTCGGAGGTCGCCGAATGTGTATTGTCGATGACCTTCGGCCTAACTGTTCACCAAATGTCAATTTCAAGCGATTATACACAGAACATACTTTCGTGAAATGTTGGTGCTAGCAACGTAACCAAGGCGAATAATCGTCGAATCATGAGTGGCAGGCGTAGCACAAAAATAGGATTTGCACGAAAATCGATTCTAAAGCCGTTTGACATTGGAAACAGAAGAATTTCATTTGGAGAGCATCATTCAAACGGATCAAGTTTGAAAAGATTTTTCGCCATGGCGTTTTTTTTTTTCTTTCTTTCGGCTGTCTCTTTTGTGCCATTTTGCTAAAAAGTGAGGATTTTGCAAGAAATTTGGTGAAGCGTTGCTGAAATTGTAATGGATATCGAATTTTCCATTGGTTGCGATCTCATTACAAAAAATCATGAAGTCTCTTTAAAAAGTTTTTGTGTCTAGTGTGCGACCAACAAAATAGCACGTGTTAAAAAAATGAGAGAAATAAGACGAATTCAATCTTCTTTTGGCAATTTCACCACGGCGATTGTTTAATGCATTTACGTCATTCTTGCTACTCTCTATCTCGCTCTTCCAGCTTCTCTATGGAACTTCTGTTCAATTTCAAAACAATAATGATTACATTTTTATCACACAGAGCGACCATTCCCCGAATTTCACCATGTCGAAGCGAAAACAACCATTTATCATTCGGTCTTAATGAAAAAAAGTACGACAGCGCCCGAAAGAGGGAAAGAAATAGAGAAAAAAGTATAAATAAATAAAAATCCCGATAAGAAGGACTTGGCTTGTAAACAAACACCGAAAACCAAAATGAAGTACACTTGAATCGAAACAACAGAATTGTAGTACAATGGAGCCACCACCGTGAACATGCGAAACAAAGAAGTGACAACATGAAATCGAAATATTTGTGCGATGTTGTTTTGTGTGAGCAGTATCTTTTTCATTGTTGGAAAAAGATGCAATTGAAGAAGCACTTTCATGGCATAAAAGGAACACAACTGGGAGAGAGCGAGAAGGAGAGAAGTGAAAATGGCACGCACCGATGATGCGAATGTAAGGATTCGACAAAACGCAAAACTTTCAGTACGTTCGAAGTTGGTAAATGTGATATGAGGGCGAGATAAAGCTGCTGTCTGTCGCTTTTGAGTTTCTTTTTATTCGCAACTTGGCGAAATATTCGATTTCCTTCTTGTTTGTTGTTTATGTTTCGCTGTGTGGCGTAAACATATGCACATAATGACATACATTGCTCACCGAAAAAAGTTTCGCCGCTCACGAAAAAGAGACAACGTTGACGGCGACTCAAAGTGCCAGCAAATACAACAAGTGAATCAGATAAGTTTGATATGTCTTTTGCTGCGATTGTATTTGCTTTGTGCATTTCATTTTTCCGAAAAAATATTTTCTTTCATTTTATTCCACCACTCAACTTTGGGGCAATCAGTGTGCGAATCTGGAGCACAGTCAACGAACGCGCGCGTGAACGAACCAGAGAAAAAATTCTTTTTGCTGAGTTCATTCATGGCACTTTTCCATTAGTTGACGAGAGAAAGAAAGAGAGTTGTGCGTTTTGGGTTGTCATTGGTTTTGTAATCGTGTTCTGAATCTCTAGAAACAACGTTTTGCTTTTCAGCCCGATTGCCACCGGAAATTTTCAATTTGTTGATTGCAGCTTGGATATCGTGTTCTAAACCGCAATCCATTAATAGCTGATGCAATAAGAACAAACATCAATGTTCAAATTCATTGCTTAACTCGAAATTAGTGCTGTTACAAATCTCATGCGAAAATGACAGATGGATTGAGGTGAATGTATTTTAACCATAACAGGTTAGGTTCCTTTTCAAACGTGCATGCTTAAAATGTTACCTTTTTAATTAAAAATGGTTTGATGAATTTCGAGAAGAATGCACAAAGTCCATGGAAAGGAATTGAAGTGTCCAACGCGAATTCGTTTGAATAAGGATGAAAAGTCGTTCGATTTCATAGAATATAGCCAACAACTCACTGTCAAATTGCTTGAAAGTTTGAAAGCCGTTGTGTCTACGAAACTCGAGGCGATTAACAAATATTCACATCACTCATTTATCAACGCCAAGGCGATAATCCGGCAAAATGTTTTTTTCATTCAGAGCGGCAGAGAGTTGAAAAAAAGTAATCGCAGTAATTTATTAAATTACAATAACGTCTTGCTAAGTGGATTTTAATTGTGAATTGAACTGTGGTTTGGGGCAGTCATTCTGGTTGCTAAACATTCGCTGGGTTGAGGAGAGAAATTTCACGGTCCGACGTTTTGTTAACGACTCGAAGGGAGATTTTTATTTTTCCATGTGCGGTATTATTTATCGATATTTCACGCGTGAACAAATGTTTAATTAAAACTCACATATGCCATTGACATGGCTTACTGACAACCGGATGTGGAAAAACGCTTCTTCGTTGTTTTTGTATTCAAATGTCTTGTCATTAATTTTATTTCAAATACGATTCGGTTCTTTTTTCCTGCTATCTCTCTCCCTCTTGAGCTCCATCTCTGTTTGTTTTTTCGTTGCACATTTTCCCCGAGTTATTTATCGCCGTCGAATAACGAATATCATTTATCTCGCCCGTCTTCTTTCTTTCGCCCATATATATTCACAAAAACGCCACCAATAGGCATCATTGCGATTGCCTAATTTGAAGACACTCTAATGCGTTTAGGTCATTGAAATACGAAACATTCAAAATGGAATTAAATCTGACGCTTCGTTCGCCCCGCCTGAAACGAATGTCACAATGTCACAATGGCAAAGTGAAAAAATGAACGGAAATTACAAAGTGATTAAACGTTTTATTGCTTGATTTGGAGTAATAACAAAATGCTTTAAGCATCAAGAAAATGATAAATGGAATTATTCTCGATTTTGGATTATCGAGCTTAGTGGTCCTCGGAACTTGGTGAACAATTCGCATTTCCGAGTGTTTACTTTTTTTTCACTTGCCATCCAAGCTCGAACCGATCCGTTGCGGATTCAACGACACTCTTCTAACATCCGCAAACATTCTCGAGAATCATCGAAAAAGTGGAATGAATTCAAAAGTGTCAACCAATTCGTTTACCTTCTTTGGCAGGTTCTTTGCACCCCGCCACGAGATGGTTTTGTCTTACACATTTTTTATTTTATTGAACATCCTTAATTGCTTCTTTTGCGTTTTTGTTTGTAAGAAATGTTTTATTCACCTCCGCAATTCTTCGTTGTCATGACGGCAAATCCATTCCATGAAAAAGTCAAGCAACTCAGTCGCAAAATCTCATACAAACAAATTAAATTTAGATAAAAAGGACAAAAGCGAGAAAGAAATGGAACAAAACCCACTAAATGTTGTTGTGCCATTAACTCTAATGATTTTCCTCTAAAAGGCGGTTATATAAATGGCATTCTTTTTATTGTTATCGCCGACAAATACAATAACCGCCAAGCATCAACGATTTTTTCAAAGAAAAACTTGTAAATCGATTTGAAAAAAACCACGAGTGAATCGAGAAATTGAGTTCACATTTTTTGCACAGCTGCTGTGCTCTGATATCTACCTCGGATGAAAATGAAAATAATTTAGCTGAATATATATATATCGTAAATTCATTTTCAACGCATATCGAATTACGAGCAAATTGCAATCGACTCCTGTGTTCCCTCATTACGGCGTATCGTATCATGTATCAATTTAATTTTGTAGCAACTCGAAAAAACCTGCACATACAGTGCGCGCGTTGAGAAAAAGGGATTGTGTGATGAATGTCGTCTAGTTGCTTTGGGAAAATATGTGGATCGAAAATGTTTTATTGTCACATGGATTTTGATCAATTCTCGCCTTAAACGGTGCGCTGTTGTTGCGTTAATGCGTGAAATTCAATCGATTTCAGGAGTTTTAATTAAAAGCACAAATACTTTCAGGAAGAATTTGTTCTGTTTTTTCGTTGTTGCTCCATTCGCCTATACAATTTCATAGCATTTTTGATAAGTGACATGGAATCGCGTGCAACCCAGATTTGGTGCGTGTGGTAAAATACGAAGCATAGAGAATAAGCCAGCAGCAGTAGCAGCTGCAGCAGCACAGCCAATTTCAAAGTTTCATATAATTTTTAATTTATTTGAACTAGAAGCGCCTGGAATCGATGTCATTACAATGATTTGCCACATAAATTTATATTCCGATAATTCGAAAACAAAATGCAGTTTTTTTGTGTGTCGTCGGAACTTTTCAATTGTGACAGCCATCCAGAGAGAAAAACGGTTGAAATGTGACTGCGGAACGGAAACACTCTACTGATTATCATAAAATGTCGTTCGATGTCGTTCATTTTGGCTGCTAATATGCACACAGTTAGCGCCATGTACACCAGGTACATTGACAGTCATGACAAAGCGATCCATTTTCCAAGCGACTATGTGTGTAAGCGGTGTTCCGTCCGCACTTTTTCTTCTCTTTCGGAGACTCTCGACGTACGTAAACCGGCACGAATAGCAATTAATTGAAACAATAAACTGTATTGGACATCACGCGCGAGCGTTCCGGTGGTGCTTCACGTGTTGTGTGGATGAAATGCAATTTTTCACCGTCGTTTCGCACTACAACGCGCTCACAACATTCATTTTAAAAAGCAAATTACACAAATTACATATCGAAAACCATTTCGTAAACGGTCGAAAAACAAACATGTGTACAAACGATGGCCAAAAATTAACACCGACGCTTCAAAAAACACTGAAATTGATGGGTGAATATGCCGAGAAGCGGGCATTTTATGTTGACTCGTTGCAGGTGTTTACAATACTCATATTCTCTCGTTATATTTCCACAATTCCAGCCAAAAAAATGCACGTGCCAATAAATGCGAGCGAATCGGTGGGCGAATGATCGAAACACTCATGTGCCCTCACGCGCAGTTATTTGCAGGCGAAGAGACAACCAACCCGTGAAATTTATATATTTCATTGTAAAACGATCCACCAATTCAAATTTATTGCATTGAAATGGATCCAATGAATCTTGAACAATCGATTCACAAACGTTTCCACATTTCGATCGGGCCTTAATTTGTTGATGGTGGAATGTTTTTGTTTGTCATAATCATAAACAACATGAATCAATTGAGAGTAATAATCCATGGAGCATCCGCTTCTTGCATCAGAATAACTTTTGAACAAAAGGGGCAATTTTTTGGCTGTTTTATTTTTCAACTGAATGAATGGACGTCGTTGAATTGAATTGGCTTTTCATTTCACAGATCATTTATCGAGCAACTCGCTATCATTTGAGAAATGAAATTGGCAAACAGGTGTTTCCCATTCTAAAACCGTTCATAAATTTCGTTGCATTTTTATGTTCAAATTTGATTCCTTGTTTTTCAATAATAACAACAGACGATTACAAGCCGCCATTCTATTTGAATAATAGACCGGTTGCGAGTGCATCGCCAATTTGGACGCCAACTTTCGTTGCGATGTTGTATTTTTGGAATTCTTTGGATTCCGGAAGTGTTTAAAAGATTTAACCAATAGATAAGTTTGGCATTGTTTGCTTTTTGTATGTGTGTTGTTTTTTGTTCATTTCCGTTTTTTTGCCCGTTGTTAATTCCCTTCCTATCTCGCTCTCTGAATTGAGGTACACAGAAAACGCCACTATGTCAGTGAAATTAGTGGAGCGTTATTTCTGGCACGTCGGAAACTTTTCGATCGTTGTATCGTATTGTGTTGCAACAGCAGCGTCAACATAGCGATTGTAAAAAGATTGGCACGAACATACTTTTTTGTTGTTACTTCACAAACCTATGTTAGTTATTTGATTGGCATTGCACATGCTTTGGTTGTTTCCAAAACAATGTTCTCAATTGAATAATCTATAGCAAATGATATGAATGAACCGTGATTCGATACGATCCAGGCGTATTTTCGTGCAAAACACGGCATACACATACAAAAATATCGTCAAACCAAAAATCGACGGCCGAAAAATACATGAGCTACGTTTGAAAGTTTCACATTTCATAGATATCTTCCCTGAAGGTACGTTGTACACCGAACAATTTGCGCGATATTTAATGAAAAAATGGCGATAAAATGTAATGGACCAAAACGACGGAAAAAAGCTCAGCGCACATTTGCAGCGAAGACAATACACATGAAAAATCCATCGACTATCGACTTTTAAACTTTGTGAATTAGTAATGTCAGCGTGTCTATTGTTTTAAGCTCACTCTCTCACTCACTCGCTCATTCTTGAAATTGTATGCCTTTTTCACGGATGTGCGCCACAAAAAGCAGCAATGGGAAATCCAAGCAGCAATGGGAAAAAATGAAAATTTCATCAAGCACTTGTGCGCAAAAATCAGACTATTTCAGTGTGAGTACGGACAAATGTAGTGAAACAAAATCATCAAACTACGTATAAATAATAGTGCTTTTAGCGAACATGAGTGAGTGAGAGGAACGGCGACTGAAAAAGAATGTAGAATGAAAAGTTTCTCTCTCTGTGTAGTCAAAGCTATTGGCAATGAATGGTAGTTTCTCGCGAAATGTTCGTGTTCAGAATGTGAAACAAAATCGCATGGGAATGAACTCAGAAAAATAAAGAAAAACACCCATCTTTGCTGAAATAGCTTGTGCGCTGAAACTGCATGAGCTAAGCCAAAAGAGAGCTCAAAAGTATTTCAACTGGGAAAAAAAATGTGAAACGAGCGCACGAAAGAGCATAAAACGAGAATCCGAGAGAGCGAGAGAGAACGGAAAAAAGACGATCTAACTAAAAAGGCTCAATTTGTAATGTATCCTTTTTGGGTGAATCAAATACGAATCCCGTCAGACCATGCTTGCCAGATGTGCGGCTGTGAGCGGTTCGAAAGTTGGCGTGTTCAACGCAACCGTACCAATAACCGTTGAATGGTATTTTGTCAAACCATCACACTGCCATAAATGTCCGAAAATTGAGTCTATCTCTCGCACTCGCTCCTCTCTGATTCGTTCTATGTGCATTTTTGCTGAGTGCATTTTCTTTTTTTCGATGCTCAAAATGGTTATTTCAAACAGGAAACAGCAAAGTGTATAGCTGATAAAAACGCATTGACGATGCCAACAGCGCAATTAATGTGCATTTTAAAATGTATCAACGAATCAAATGTCGTGCAGCTTCCCATTTTATATGTATGATGCGAAATGCAAAGGTTTTTTTTATTCCATTGTCGAGAAAATGAGATAAGTGCACGTAAAGGGGTGTGTGTTGTGTGTTGTGTGCGGTGGAATTTTTTCTGTCTGCTAGCAAAATAGCCAAGTGCATATAAACACTCGATGCAATTGAGTATGATGTTGATAAGTACTTGTATATGTCATGCTCCAACTAAATGTACAATGTCAAATGTGTCAAAATCCGAATGGATTTTAAGAGCACTTCCTTTTTCATTGCCAATTATTTTATTGGCATGCTTAACCCACAGCTTAATCGAAGCACAACTACAAATGCGATCGACTTTATCCCTGTGCGTACATCTCGACTTGCTGAAATGAAAACGGAACTAAATGGTTTCGCGATTAAATGAGCTGGACAATCGGGCTTACCTTACTTACATGAACATTTTTGAACCACTTTCATTAATCACAGACAACGGAAGCGCATGCGATTTCACCGGAGCTCTTTTTCCTTCCGACTCGATGCGTACGACTTGTGTGTGTCCTGAAAACTGATTTAAATCTCCGTCATTTATTTTCATATTTTGTTGCTTTGAATCCAATTAATATTCATTATTCAGCGAGATCATTTCATTTAAAAGACGCAGGTTTTACACATCTATTATAATAATTAATAAATATTTTGCAAAAGCAATGAACAAAGAAATTTAATTAAGATTATGAAATATCCCGTTGACTTGCTCTTTATCGTCCCTTAATTAAACTGCTGCAGTCAAACAAAAATGCAGCTTTGTTCCATGTTTGCGGAACATTTCGAGAACAACAGAATTTCACGTTTTATTCATTCATAATGCATTTTTATTGGATTTTGAAAATGAAAAATGCATTTTCAGCATGTTGAATAATTTTTCGAAAGACTTTGATGTTGTGCTGGCTGCGCGAATTTTATCTATTTTCCATCAATTTGAAACGGTAAATTGTCGAAAAAATTCGAATTTCTTTTAAATTCCGAATAAACGAACCTTCAATAACACCCGGTGGCATCTTCTGCGCGCTAAAACAACAACAAAATTAAGCAATCGTTTAATTTAGATATTGCTTGTATTTTCGATTTCTAGTCATTCGGAACGATGTTATACAATATTATCTCGGTGCGATCCGCCGCTCACTGTCCTCCTTCATTTCGGCTAATCGAATTGATTGAACTATTTTTGGGTTTGTGAACACAGCGAGAGCACAGCACAGATCTCTCACTCGCACAAAATGCATAAAAGTAAATTGGATTTTTCTTTATTCGATTTCATCACCGTAGTTGCTATTTATACTGCTCCCGGTAATGGAGGTTCAATGCTTATTGAATTGTTTCAGATTCGATGCTACTTTTCGTTTCCAATTTTGTTGCCCGGCATTTGTCGGAGTGCTGTTTTCCTTTTATTTTTTGAATCTGTAAGGAGGGAAAAAACTCCAGCAAAACAATGTCTGAAATCAATTTTCGGGATGAGTTTTCTTTCTAAATCTGCTTGGTTTTTCCAAGAAAGGAAAGGAATCCTTTTTCCTAAGCTAGTGGAAATGTTTGATTGTATTAGGTGCGTTTTTTGACATTCGGTTCTGTTATTATTATGTCATTATTACCGATTGTTTATTCATTTATATCGTTGAGATGGTTTTATTTTCTGTTCACTCGAGTTACCACATGTTCAATTACATACTTGCTCAAGAATTGAATAATACTCGACAGTTTCGATATGAAACGAGTACTGCAGAAAAAAAAACGAATTCCATTCTCTGCATTGAATTCAAGAAAATGGAACAAACACACAGCCAAATGCTAGATTTAAAATATACGCTTATTTTGCAACTAGCGTGCATTGACCAGGCAGCTATCCAAGAAGTGGATGCGATAAAAACAGCGCACATTTGCTCTCGTCTTCTTTTTTTTTTTTTTTTCTATCGAAGGATTTGTTTTGTGTCAAAAAACGTTTGAAATGTACAAAGTCTGCTTTAAATTGAATCCAAAACTATCGGAAACGAACGAATGCGATATTCATTCGAATTTATGTTGTTTGTCTTTTCTATGGATGCATGTGATGGTTGCCAACTCGAGAACAAGCTTGCACACACACGAAAACACCGAGACTCTCGATATATAAATGAGAATCAAATAATAAATAGATTTTATTACATAGCGTCCCGTTTGATCAGCTTTCATTCTCTTGTACTCTCTACTTTCCGTACATCCACATCCATTTTCAGCAAATTGAATTCCATTTTCGTTAAATACAAATAAAAATCCATGTTCCATAGACACATAAGTGCTTCTTCGTATTTATTTCTTCTTAAAAAGTGGTTAAAAAGCAAATATATTTATCGAATACCCATATATGCAGTGTTTTTCAAGTTGTTGCCGGGTTTTCTCTACTTTATCTTCTCTCTTTCGTTTTACTTGATTTCCAAATAAAGATTACTTGTTCATGTGTTTGGAAATTGTGGAAATATGTTGAAAACATCAAATGGCCAAAAGCTCTAACTAAATATTCAAACATTTAATATGAATTTGGATTCGAGCTTAGGACTTTCAGTTACATTTCACTGAACGTATTCATTCGTTTTTTTTTGCAAGCGCATTTCAAATTTTTACTCTTAGAAAACCTCAACATAAAATAAAAACAGAATTCGTAAGCATTTACTGCACATTGTGAAATTATTGCACAATGCGCAATTTAAAATAGCATTCTAATTCAAAGTTTGTTTCACACACATTTTGCATGGTGAGCACAGAGTAAGACACAAACAGATATTATTTTCATAGCAAACCGTTTCATGCGCTGCCATAAATGTGTATATTTATCGCAACAAGAAGAGAGAAACTTAAGCATTTCATATCACATTGGAATCTCTGTTAATCAATGCATTTCAAGTATTTTCCTCATCTAGAATAATATTGAGATTGAATATTTTAGTTGAATGTGTGATCAAATGCGGATGTTGTGTGCAAGTGAAATGTGCAGTGCATCATCATTGTTACTACTGATCTCATTCCACAAGATGTGTGCTGGGCGGAAGAGGGAGCCAGAGTGTGAGAGTGACTGAGAGCAAAAGAGAACGATATATGTCTTTAGATTGACGGTAAAGCTCTTTAAACGATACTCGTGCTATTGTGTAAATTTTCGATCCGTTTGACGTGCTTGAAATACCATGAATGCTCTACTGTTTGATATAAATTCGCTCTTGTATGCGGGTTGTTTAATGCTTCTTAAAGTGCTCGTGCCAAACCAAACACTAATGCTGTTGTAAACGAAATCGTAAAATATCCTGAGAGAGAGAGAGAGACGTTCTCACATTTCGATGTATGCATGGCACACAGAGCGACGAAACTGGTGACAAAAGCATGAAAATTGATTTCATACTGAAAACATGATATGTGAATGTGATTGAGCGAGTGAGATGGAGTGTGCTAGGGAATGTGTTTGTGTGTTCGTCGCGTCGTTAAGTGTAGATTTTCAAGTGTTCCAACTAAAATGATACTGCTTGCACATAAAAACCGAGATTCAATTGCACATAATATCAACATAAAACTGAACACAAATAAAGCACTTGATGAAGGCTTCAGCTTAAGTTTGTAAACAATTTAAATTAAAAACTTACACACAAACCGAACACAACAAAAGTATTGACTTGGGTAAACTTACTGTTAACATCAATCAATCCTGAATCGATTTGAAACGCTGACGAATGGTGAATTTGTACTTGGCGAGAGTTTGATTCTTTGGCGAGCGACAATGAATGGAATCGAACTGCTGCCGCATCGTTACGCATATAGATCAAAAAACCGCTATAACAACTTTTGGTGGAACTAAGCTGGATGACGTAAAAAGCGCCATCATTTTTGTTAAGCACAACTTACCTTAAACCGAAAGGTTGAATGAGCTACAGAGTGGCAACTCTCCGGGCATTGAATGCACGAAAAAGAAGAAAAAGAAAGAGAAAAATAAAGAAAAGTATAATATGAAATTTTATGTATGTAAAAATAAAGTCCGAGACGTGATCATAATGCCAATGTGTCCATTGTTTTCCATTCACATTGATGTGTATTAAATGTAATATATTGTGTGCGAAAGCCATTTTCGGCTGTGCTTTTAGGATTCGCCAAGTGATAATACTTTTCATTTTTGCACTGCTGAAGCGCGGATATTCGATTTCGCGTTGCTACGATCTGAATTCAATTGCATTCCATTTTCTGCAAACTAGCTCAAACACATACGTGTTTGTCTTGTCTTTTACAGCTCTCATTCGCATTTAATTTCGCCTAGAGAGAAAAACAACCGTATTTTTTGTTCGGATATGTTCAAACAACACCATATTTACGCCATCTAAAAACCAATTCACAGTTACGGTTAGCTAGTTCGGTACACGAATGCAGGCAATGATAGGCCAAAATTACATACTAGAAAGAAAATTGCAAAGAAAGCGAAATGCTGTTGCCAAAAAGATGGTGGAAAAATAGCGCCAGGCAATATCAACCGAACCATTCGAGGTCATAAAGCTTGTATTCAGCAATACTTACAACGTGTTATGAATATAACTGGCGCTGTTTCTTTAACCTTCTTTATTGCCCCAGCTACTTTTATGCTTCACAATATTCCTAATGCAATGATTCATATGCTGGTATCGTATCCTGTTTGTTTCGCTGTAATCATCGTAACTGATATCATTTTTCTCTCCCACTTTCATTTATCTTGAATGACAATCCCCGAGAAATATTCCCGGATTCTCTCTCTCACACACTTTTTTGGTGGTTTTCTTTAAATGTGCTCTGGAATTTATTAAATGTATAGGTTCAACCGGTCGAAAAGTTTGGAAATAAAAATGTCGCAGATTAATATAACCGAGTACAGTTGATAAATCATTTTTACTTGAAATAACTTTGTCAAAATTATATGAATCAAAAATTCAGAACGGAGTTTACGGGTAAACTTCCGATCTTTCGGCCCATGTCCATATGTTTTCATTTGTATTGGAAAATTGTAATTTAAATTTAATATGAATTACTGGCCCCCATCCGAAAACCCCATTATTCGAAATGTAAATGAATAAGACAGGCATTACGGCAACATGCGAGCAACCAGATGGTGTATATTTAATTTTTGGCATTTTTTTTTCGCTCGTAGCGAAGCACTTTTCCTGAAGCTCAATAAATTTCATGCAATGCGAGTGCGTATGTGAACAAGCATAAGCATGTGTCGGTCCGAATTGAGAAGAGAATGACAAAGTGTCTTCATCAAAAACATCCTCTTCTCGTTTTCGGTATGTCATCCCAATTACATGTGTGATCTTGATGAATATATGAATTATGTTTGTACCAGTTGACATAATCATAAGCGCAAACATCACAAAACAGAAATATGTGTTTCAGCAAAATATGAATTTTGCCCAGAGACCGAAAGATACACATACACATGGAAAAATAGAGAGAGAGAGAGAGAGAGAGAGAGAGAGAGAGAGAGAGAGAGTGAGAGTCGGTGACGGCGTAGTGGCAGTGGGAATCTGTTTCGCATTTTGTATTCACATTTGAGTTGTGCGAAAGCTTGATTGTCATTTTATGTCGCTCGTTTGGTGAAACTGCTCCGAATTTTAGCAAGGAGTCAGATAAATGTCCGATTGTATCTCTTTCGGCAAATTCACTGCAATATTGCTGTTCATTCGACCTTGAATTCCGTACCGGAGCTGCGTGTGATCCAGTCAGCGAATCACTGAACTACGAATATATACACCATCTCACCAGCATATTTCATCCCATTTGCTTGTGTCTGTTACAAAATATTGCGAAAATCGCATAATGCTTATGAATGAAATGAAATGAACAGCAGATGGTATTGTTTGTATCTGGCGTCAAATAGAGACGAGATCGTATGCGCAAATTATGAATAATTTTATCATCGACGACATTCTGTGTGTAAATCAGGCCGAAGAGCAGTGAAATGGCTGGCAGAGATGCATTTTGATGACATCAAGGACGAGGAAGAAGAGGAACTGAAAAGCGCATTTTTACTTCACAATCCCAAAGATAAATGGATTCAGAAGAAATATTAGCTCTATTTTATTGCCATTGAAAGTGTCTCCATTTAAACGATGCTGCAGACTGATGTTACTTTTGCTTACAGGTATCGCAACCAAAAGATAGATTTTGTCATGCGTTATGCCAACGATGGCGCAAAACTGAAGACTGACTCAAACGAAAGAAGATGAAAAAACCATAAACACTCACTCTGACTGATTAGTTTTTCTCCTTCAGCTGACTTTTGACTAAAAGTGATAAAATCATTATTTCATGCTGCATTTAAATCTCTGAACGTGTGCGAGTGAATAATTGTGCATGGCAAATTGTTGTTCATTCTCTGAATAGAGGTGAGAGTTGTGTTTTGCTAGGAAAGAAAGAGGAATGCAAAAAGGTCCTGAATAATTGTGTTCGGTAATGTATGAGTCGTTAGCATGTATGCTTGCGAAGATTTTATGCGATATCGCCTCAAGGGTGTGATAAATTTTCACAATATTAATATTCGTAATGGTCCAAAAACTAAATTATAGCATCTGAACGTATTGTTCCAATGGGAAAAAAGCCAACCACTAGCGTTTTTCCAGCGTTTTACTATTCGCAATGGTCTCGTTCCGTACACATTAAATTGAATTAAATGGTGAAAGCGTCGGCTAAAATAAATTACAAGCGTTACAGCGATCACACCAACACACCGAAAAATTGTTACTTAAAACACTGCCATACATTTATCATCGAGTTGAAGTCAGAATGAAGCAACGTCGAGTCAATTTTCGTTATTGTCAAGCGCAGTCTCACATATACATATACTGCGTTTGGTGTACTGCTTTCTTCTATTTGAGATTTGCTATGTTCTTTCCGTCTCACACACACACACATAAATTTGACATTTTATGATAGCCAAAGTATGCAATAAATAAATGGAAACACTAAATTAGGAAATTCTTCATTGCAATTTTCAATGCCTCCATCCGTTTTCCGGTTTTCCTCCTTTTATCTTCCGATCCCCCGACTGGTCCGAGCGACAAAACTTTGCCAAATTACATTTCCCCCACGCCACACATTGACAAACCCTATTTAAACGAACACTCCATAAAACAATTTAAATGTAATAAAATCTAAAACTACACATAAAAACAAGTTCAAAAGAAACTTAAAAATGAGTGCATAAAATCCTCGAATAAAACCAACTTTACGCTATTCTCTCCATCACTTTGTTGCAGATGGAAATTTTTCAGAATTTCCATATATTCAATATCTAACACGTAAGTTTGGACAATATAATGTTCGCTTGCCGAACAATAAGTGTGCTTTAAAAGTTTTTTTTTCAAACATTCACAGGGACATTCAAATTGTATTTTATTTACCGCGAAAAACAAACAGAAAATCAATGACAATTGCATTAAATGGGCATGAAAAAGGCATCGTTCATTTGTATTGTTTTCTGGCCGGAGATTATTTCCATGGATTATGTATGGAAATCAATATGAGTTATGATGATTTTCAATTGAATTCCATCATTTCCATAATCTGACTCTCAGCCAATGCAATTCAAATATTTCAATGTTTTTTTTTTCTTTTACCCACTCTTCTTTCGTGCGTCACACACAATTTCCATCATATTCATTGATGGCCAAATCATTTAAAATATGTTAATGAGATTATTGAAATTGTTATTGAATTTCCAATTGGACGAATATGAGTTATGTTAACATAACTGAAAGTGATAATGTTTCTGTCATAATCAATTCAAATATTTTTTTTAAAATTCGGCTATTGTTTTCTTTTTCATTGTAGATCCTCCGGAAATTACGAAACGACCCATTAATCAATCGGTGAAGGTAGGAGGTGTAGCAAGTTTTTTCTGTGCGGCCCGAGGCGATCCTATTCCGTCGATTATGTGGCGCAAAAATGGAAAAAAGGTATCAGGAACACAAAGCCGATATTCGGTAACACAAATAAATGGACAGTCTATACTGCGGATCGAACCAGTGCGAGCTGGACGAGATGATGCTCCTTATGAGTGCTTTGCTGAAAACGGCGTCGGAGATGCTGTTTCCGCTGAAGCCACGCTAACTGTTTTCGAAGGTACGTGTTAATTGTTACAGCGAAAATCTGATCGGCGAATTGATTTGATTATGGACCACAAATAGAGTTTGTGACAAATAGTTTGGAAATCGAAGTAATTCGGTAAAAGATAAACCAAAATTGCATTGATCTTATAAAACTTTTACCGCTCACAATCATCTCACCTCAAAATAATTGTGCAATACATCGAATTGGCCGGAGAGTTTCAAAATGAACAGTAACCAACTATTAAAAGTCTTACTACAAATCTCGTGATAAAACGATTCGTTGATTTTTCAAACTGAATTCAAATGGTTTTAATGCAATAGTTCACGCTTTATTTAATTCTCATTTGGTTTGTTCGTCATTGTACAATATTTCGTCCACCCATTCTCTCTCTCTCTCTTTCTCTTTCTCTGTTCGAATTTCAATTTCGTGATGTTTTGGATTTGGTTTTATTTCGTCATGAAAAGTGAGGGAAGGGAGCAAGAGAGAGAAAAAAAGAGTAATTTAGAATGGGAGGCAGAATGATAGATCGCGATGACCAAAAAGCATTTTCATTTGGAAAACGGAATCATGGTGTGTTTGAAAATTTCATATCCATTACCACAAACATGGCACTTTTTTGCATATGCATTCATGTCTCATATTCGTTGAACGTTTGTACAGTTTTCGATTTCAATTGTACTAAACAACGATTGTAGTTTACTGAAATGAGTACTTCTCACTCTTTCTCTCTCTCTCTCTCTCTTTCGCTTTTTATATGAGGACTGCAAATAATAAACTTGCAATGTGCAAAAATGTGAAAATCTTTTGCGGCGAACGTTATTTTAGTTCGGAGTTTTTCATTTTGGATTTACGTGAGTCGCTTTTTCAGTCCGATTTTCACTTCAAAGCGTATACTGAAAAATACTTTTGCAAAAAGGCGGTGAAGGTTGCGCGACCGCGATGAATGTTGTGTGTGTGAGCTTTGAGGACCGCAACACGAGCGAACGAGTTTGTTGCACGGCAAGTGTCATCAAACATAATAAAAACAGATTGTTTTCCATGATAATGGGCTTCACGCAGTAGGTTTAGTGTTATTATTCGCCGTTTGCGAAGCGACTGAAATGCGTTCGAAAAGCATTTTTGAATTTGCAATTTGCGCTTTCGTTCTCGTTCCATTGCAAGTACACTCACACACACACACACACACACACACACACACACACTCACACACATTGTGCTTTGCTCGGACGTCAAGCAAATGCCCAAGAATAGTGTAAATCAGTTGTGTGTACTTTCACTTGTGTGCATGTGTAAGCGTGTCGTTTGGCATTTGTTCCGCTCATTTTGTGGGAATATTCAATGTGATTCGTGCGATGAGTTAAACAAAACCATCAACAATAGAAGAAAAATATTATGTGTGGAACTCCATAGACCAGCCGATATCACCGTTCAGCTCATTCGAAAGCTTTGCTATGCAATGCATGTTTTTGTTTAACGACGTATTAAACAATAGCAACTGTGCAGCACCAGGGAGTCATTACCGTGATTCTCGAGTGAGTTTAAAATACACAAAACGCCACACAATCATGTGGAAATATATGTGCCGTTGCTGCCACTGCTGCTGCTGTCGTTACAATAACAGCACATCCAAAAGCGATTCGTTTATTTTCATATGTTCTCACCAGTGAAACGTAATAAACCGAGCCACTATTTGCCGACCCGTTCGCCTTCACCATCCAAATGACTTACATGCAATGGCTCCGACTGCAGACGACTCGCCCTTTTTTTCGATTGCTGCAAAAATTTGAAAATGTAAATGCAAGTATGTTATGGGTGAAAATGGTACGGAAAAAGCAACAACTGAAATTGTGGTGCAAGCGGGTTTCAGTTTAATGGCTACGACAATATTTTTCCACAGCACATAAGACATTCGAAGTGTGGGCCTCGTTCTCATGCAAGAATAAAGTTATGCTGCACCGCAAAACGTTGCCCAACCACTCTCTCTCTCTCTCTCTCTCTCTCTCGCTCTCTCTCTCTCTCTCCAAAATTAACGCTATACATTTGACCGATGATTCATTCGAGCACTTTTGGTCAGCACAGAACAATTTTCTGCCACATTTCCAATGGCATACACTATACACATGCAACAACAGCCGTACAAAAAATCGCATGAATTTTGCTGATAAGTACATTTTTTCGAATTGTATTTTTTTACTCGAATGTACGACCGGCGCACTGTGTTGCTTTCGCTCTCTATCTCAATTGGCGTTTTGTTTTTATTTCAACAGAAAAAAAGTGAGTGAAAAAAGGCCTTGGTGCCGTCGTAACATATGACGAATTTCATAATCAAACATAATTTATGATCGCCCCATAAATGTAATATCTGTTCTGTTCTGTTCAAAGCATTCGCTGCGCCCACCTTCATTCGATCACACATTTTTTCCCTATCTACAATTCGTTTTCGACAATGTAAATGAAACACACATGAAAAAAACGCGCGCAACCCCTGCAACAATTCTGCAACTTTTTGATTTTTGTATAATAAATCATTTCTGGCACTGTCACTGTTACTTCTCGGCCAACTGCAAACAGATCGCCACCCACGTTTCAATTGCAATAGGGATTTTTTGTTATGCATTTGCTCACTGATTGAACACTCGTCACTATTCCATGCGATTCCGACTCTTTTTTGCAATATATGAACCATCGGCAATTGGAAGCATATCGAATCCGATGGCCAAAGTCGTCAAATCCAAGGCCGCAGACAGGGTCTCAGTGTGGGCACCTTTCTTGAACTAAATTAGTTGTGGGTCATGACGAACGACCGACTAGGCCGAATTTTTGTTCAGGTCAAGCGAAATATGTTCGAAAACCAATTTCTTTTATGAATCATACAATTGAATCTAGTATCCCAAAGCGGAGACACATTGCACACACGAAACTCCTTTTGTTACATGAAGCTTTTGTGAGCCATATCGAACGTAGATTATGGCACATACAACCAGTTCAGCAAGCACAAACGAACCCGAAACAGTTAAGAACAGCCCAAAATATCAATAATTGTGAAATCTTTTGCGAAAATAATAATATTTCATACAATTTAAAGCAATACCGAAATCAGTGCAATAAGTTGATTGCTGACACACAGGTAACATTTTTACTTCAACGTGCGTTCGTCATAATCGTTCGCTGTTGGTGATGATAAAAGTCAGCTTTTGGTGTGCAAATTTCAATCAAAATGTTTCAGAAAATAGATGAGTCATTATTTACGCTACATTTAATTTTCATAAGAGGTGTCAGTTGGCTAGCAGCTTTCTCGGTTTGAAACATTGAAACACATAAGCAAATAATTAGAAGTGCTGATCAGCCTTTGTATTCGCGCTACTGGTCACGCAACCTGGTTGCTAATTATGATTGAAATGTCATTTGTTATCTTTGTTATTAGAGCACCTTTTTCTTTGCTGCCAATATTTTTGAAGGAACATTGAAATCCGAAATAAGTAGAATAAGGCAAGGGGACCGTGATATTTGATACATTTTAATCATATCTATTCTCCAGCGCCATCTGTTGGGCAATAATATTGATATTTCAATCATTTCAATGACTCATTTGTTTTTATTATTTGTGTCAATAAAAATTTTGTTCGTATTACAATGGATCTAAATCCAAATTGAGTTCATCGATGTAAAATAAGATGGCGCGGTCAATTGGCATACTTTCGAATAGCTCTCCAATTCCATACAAGCACGGTCCGCATGGAATAAGGTGAACTCTTAATTGCGCTGTATTAGACTTTTAGCCTTTATATCTGAGCTCTACTCTGAATACGGACCTGGAAAAATTGAACCAAAAACTCACTAAAAAAGGTGAAATTCATCAAAATTGAAGCAGAATAGAAATGAAAAAACTCAAATATCCAATGAATCATTTTTGACTGTTTATCTATGAATTGTTTCGAGTAGATTGACTCTATCCAGTAAAAAATATATTTTTGGATGCACAATAAATTATTCGTAAAAACAAAAATTAAATTCAATTTTTATTTCCGTTTTGCGAATCATAGAATCCATTTTAGCTGCAATGAAATTGATATTTGTATATCCAAATAAGCATTAGTCAAATCTTTGCATTTAATTGGAAGATTATTAACAATTTAACTCGTAATCTGCGTCGAAATGCTTGAAAAAGGAATAATCCAATGCATACGAAATATTTCAGAGTGCTTCATAATAAATGCATCGGATTAAATCCAGAATAAGGGCGAATTTTCTTTCTTCAATACATTGAACATTGAAATCCATCGAATTACTTATCAATTATCGAGTAAAAAATTTGTGCGAATTTAGGCTGTCATACATAAGAAACGTACGATAAACCGTGAAGGACATTACGTCGCGTCGCACAAACGACTCCCCAGTAATGATAATTACTGACCAATGATAATGCATTCGTTTCAATTCCAAAGTCTTCTATTGTCCAAAGCGTGCGATAACATTCGTTACATCAAAAAGAAGGAGCGGAGAAAATGGAACAATGTATTTTGAAAGCCGTCGTTGGATTTTTGCACTTTATCATTATGCTTGTCCTTCTTTGTTAACGCTTCATTCCCATATTCGCCTATCATAATTTCCACTCCGTTCTATTGTACGATGGGGAAAAGAAAACTCAACAACAACCGATTAGAGCACAAGCGGTCGATCTTATCTCAAGCCCTTGTAATGATTAATCACAATTGTGTACAACTCCTTAACACTGTCTGATATGGTGGCTGTCACTCTAATGACGTTCATAAATATCCAGCAGTGACTTTTGGACGGTGCGGCATAAGAAAAATATGGAAAAGAGGCTTTACGCATTTTGCTATGAGAATGACAGCTTTGTGTGAAAAATATGAAAATCTATTCGTACGCTGGACACCGCTGCGTTCAATAAATATATGTTCATGGGATGAGCATTTAGTGGTGTTCCCTCTTCACGTGTGTCCAATTTTAACACTGACATGTGACACTTCAATATGGTTCTGTTGAATTTTTTATCATCGCCAGAGAGATCAGTCGAGATTCTATCCTTCATTAGATATTTATAGGGCAAATAATGGATTTGGCTGGAAAATTGTGTAAAATCACATCAGCTCCTTAACAGACTGTCGACAGCTGAGCAAATCGAATCGAATCGATATTTAAAATTAGACACACGTAAAGTACATTCTGTAATCCATTGAAATCGCTCGACAGTCGTTTTCCCATATTTTGATTGCGTATCGATGAAGTGTCTAGCCGGTTTGTGTGTGACGAGCGTTGCACATAGAAATCCTGTTATTTGCCATTCGCCGTATTTTCAAAATGATAGATGCTCTGATATTTATGCTCATTGCAGAATGCATGTTTATGAAGTAATATCGCATTCGATGGTGACATCTCTACATTCACCGTCGTTTGATGTTGCAGGAAGAAATCCGCATTTCAGACAGAAAACATGTCGATGTTGCAACAGGATTGAAATTTTGAACAAGCTCATTGAAGAGCAGCAACCGAGATGGAAGCTCAAGCTGGAAAAAAGCAAATAACAATATAAATAAAAGCAAGCAAGCCATCAAATAAGCAAAAGAACAATGCAATGAAAACACTGCAGCTCGTGTATGTTGTCAGCACGACGAAGTGTTGCACGTAGAAAGGGCCTGCACGATGTTCATTGCAACAGATATGTGTGTTGGGGATCCGATTCAGTACACATAGCAAAAGAACAGTGTATTTTGTATGTAATCAGTCAACAAAGATTGCATATATGCAAAGTTCAATACGCGCGTTCATAGTTGGTTTTCACGCTCAACACACATACATACATGAAAACACAAATACAAAAAGAGAAAGAGAGATGGTGTCATAGGTAGAATGAAAGCGAACGAAAAATATGCGAGCTATCAAATGCACGTCCTACCAAAGCTCATTGTATCACTTTAATTTAAACAAACGCCTTGTACTGCATACAAGATGAAGTCTAATGTAGACCATTAGACAAACACTCACTCACTCACTCGAAGCTCGTTCGGTTGCACGTACATCGGCAGCCATGCGGTGCGATTCTTTATGCATGCTGAAAATGGATTTATTTGTTCAATGAATAGCGTACGCACGATAAATTGACAACAACGACGAGGCATTTATTGTTTGTTTCATTTTGTTTAAACAAAACCCGCATTGTTTATACGCGCCATTCGCAACGCTCGAGATCATTAAGTGTGTAAAGTGTACAGACGCTTCGGCGTCAATATTCTCCGGTTTTATGAGGCCGAGCCTATCCATCTGCTGTTGCTGTTGCTGCATATACCATTACGCGGGAGTTTACAAATTTTGTTTACTTGCCTTTGTGTATTTTGTAATGAATCAGCGGTATTAAAAGTTTGACTCATATATTTATTGTAGAAAATATATATATACATATTTTTGCGGCTGTTTGTGAGCAAATATCGAAAATTGCGATTAGAAATTCAGCTTCAAGCACAATTAAAAGCAGTTTTGTGGAAGCTCCTTTGCCCAATTTGACTGATGATTGACAGATATGCAAACGAAAGCTACGTACCGTCACCGAAATTGATTAGTGCAAATCATTTATAGAAGCTGAATAATGAACGAAGTTGTACTTGCTGATGTTTGTGACATGCAACAATCCCCAAAATCCGTTTTCAACAAAACTAATCCGCAAATTTGCATAATTCAATTAAAAATACTTATATTTTGTTGATTGGCACCCAAAAATTACTTTGAACCAAGGAAGCGGAACGTTACTCCGTGCATTCGCATATGGAAATGCCGTACCATAACAGTGAATCGTTTCGTTTTTCATACTTGCGGTTTGAACACATTCAAAATACGAAAACTACTGATATTCGGAAGAGAGAAAGAGGGGGCAACAAAATCTGGTTTGATCCGCTGAATCCAATTATGTACGTTTTCGTTTACCTTCAAATCTTACGCAAACTCGACGAAACGCTTTTTGACTTTATTGCTGATTGCTTCGAAATACAGAAAAATATTTACCAATAATTAGATGGAGAGGAAGACACGCCATCAAAACATCTCGATAAGCGATGCATTTGATGTGAGATTTTCAGTTTCCAGCAAATAAATGATCGGCAAACGGCTATACGGTGCACTTTATTTCAATTATGATTGTCAATATTTTGGCATTCGCATTCAGTAGGCAATAAGCGAGCGTCGAAGTCGGCTAAATGTCGAATGGAAAAATCTCAAACACGTGGACTTATTAGAACACAAATCACGCAAATCGGATAATAATTTTCAAACGGACAATACTAATTTCCGATTGGCTGAACGATAAATTCCACAGTTCCGGCCATAAATTCCAACTTCATTCCATTTTAATCTTTTTAATTGAGTGTAATTTGTTGTATGCAGTGAACTCAATAAATTTTGGACACGTCAATCTGTTTTTGGCTTGCAAGTGCATTTTCTAAAATCACTAATGACTTTGAAATTAATTGAGACAAATGAACTGATGCAATTCTAATGGTGAAGCGCTGCGTTTCGAGCGCGAGTGGAAGAAAAAAAAGGAAATGAATGCGAAAGAGAGCGAAAGAGAACGTGGGGATGAGTGCTTTCGAACGAAGCCGCGAATGAATGTTTCTCCAAATAAATTTGCACAAACACATTGTAGAATTCGTTTTGAAATGGCTTATTGGTTGAGTCTATCTGCGGTTTTTCGAAAACCAAATGTGTTGGTTTCGAACGGGGAATGGTGAATTCAAAGAGGCACCTAGAGAAACGCGATGCGGTTTCAATGTTATCTATGTATCGTGCGAACTCATCAAATCCGAGCGTGAATAGAGAATCAATTTTAAATTCCACAACGTGCAAATTTCATGTTGATTTGCTATTGCCTTAATGCCAATGCTGATGGTAATGATATATGGAAATTGCCATGCCATTCGAAAAGTTTAGTTCACAAAAATCATATATGGTTTTTTTTTTCCTATGCAAAGGGAAAGCGAAATTCGCATCTTTTGCTGGTTTCTATTCACCATCATGTAAATTGTATCATCAAAAGAATGAAAATTACAGCCAGATATAGTAAACATGCCTAATTGGAAAGTATATTCCAAATTAGGAAGCTCACGAAAGTTGGTAAACATTTCGTTCAATCGAAAGATAAGATGTTTTTTCCAATCAATTTTGATCAGAAATTTATTAATTTACAATTTGAATAGAATATTTTTGCCAAGGTGCAGCAAAATTTTTAATTATGGTACGGTGGCGCCGTGAACTTTACAATGTTGAACCATTTAGAAATACGGCGAACCACTGAACTATACTATTCCATGTCGCTACCTTGATTTTGATTATACGAAATATACTTTCCAAGTGGAAATGTTTACGATTTTTGATTGAGATGCTGTCTGAATTCTTTCCGCTGTTCCACAGATTGGATGACAGACGGCGCTAGATAAGATAATTCTTTTGAAGCCCGATCTTTGATATTCTCTTTCTCGCCACTTTACAAGGCAACATTTAAATGAGGTGCCGATTTTGAGATAGTCAGCGTATACCTTGTACCAATTTCTAAGATAGTGCGACATATGCTGTTGATTTTAATGAATATTTAAGCAAATAATAAACGACGAAATTGGCTTTCGGAACGAACGGAATGAAATTGGATTTTCAACTTGTGATGTTCTGCGCAAAGTAAACAAGTAGCTAAATGAAAATGTCCAGATTTTTTTGTGCCAACAAAGAAGGTGGCTCGGATGTGTATCTGTGTGCTTTAGACGTGAGAGACAGATGAGTTTAATTGATTGCGGTTGTGTCGCACCGAGTTAAAGACAAAGCGACTGAGATAATTATACATATCCTATATTTCGTATCCATCGAAACTTAAATTAGTCTTGAACATTTGCGTTTGAAGATTGTGAACACGTGCATGTTTACTCAACTCCGTAATGGAAATCATCCAAACGAACTTTTTGAGCTCTCAGTCGCTCGCATGACACATGTGGAGCTCATAGAAGATGATAGTTTCAACACACATACACACACAATCACTACTCATTATAAAATGGAGCATCTCAATTTAGAGCAATTGACGACGTTTTTCATTTTGCATTCAAAGCAAATTAATGAATGTGATATCGGTTGGCAATACCGGATTAGCAGCCGCAATCAATGCTTCAGAATTCGTTGAAACTATGTTTGAATTTCCCTATGCGCTACGATCGATGTTTGAAATGTCACACATTTTGAACACATTTAAATCGTTCATTTCGTGAATTGTACGGAACTCAATCGAATCGATTTTTCGAAACTATCTCAATTCATGTGCTTTTGCAATTCCTAGAGCATTGAAATGGAAAATATTCCCTTCAGACGAAAATTGCACTTAAAATCAATTTAAATATTAACACGGAATTCCCAAATTTGCATAACAAAGCTAAATCAAGAGAATATGTCAGCCGTGTGAGCGCAATATTTCGAATGCAACTGAAATTCTTCGGTAATTACCTTGAATAAATTATCCAATTTGAAATGAATCTCAATAATTATTTCGAAAAACATCGATCGAAGATGTTCAAACAGCATATTCATTATAACATTGCTAAAATCTGTGAATACTGCGCGGTGAACTCAATACAGTAAATCAATTTACTGAGTAAAGACCTTGTTTTCATTCTGAGTTAAATGTCAAATTGCGAGAAAGAAACGGATGTATTAAAGACAATGAGTCATTTACCAAATGAGTTATGCGTTTTACGATGCGTATAATAGAGCATATGAATGAAACAGAAATGTTGAAGTGCTATGGCGCGTTCACGATGGAATCCAAATTGTTCAGGCTCATCCACCCAAAAACGCAACGAGTGAAATTAATTTGACAAATTTACTCAGTAAATTCGGTCAAAATATTGAGTTCACCGTTTAGTATTCACTGCTTTTGATTCATCCAATCGCTATTGTGTTGTAAAGCGAATGGCTTTTACATTCTAAACGTGTTTGAGCATAATTGACGGCTACAATTAGCCTGCGATGTCAACAATAACATTTGATAAATTGCCATAATGGAACAAGCAAATTGCATTTAACTGGAAATTCCATGACTAACCATAAACTTGACAAACTAAATTTCATTAGCGCAATTCAGTATCGCTTTGGCACACCTGGAACTCAAGCACTACTGCAATTGCAATTGTTGTCACGAAATGAATAGCTAAAATGACATTAATGATTATATATTTAAATATGTGTTTGGCCGTACCATCAAATATTTATCGAATACTTATGTGTGCAAAAACTGTTGAAGAGGAGAAATGGCGCCAAAAAGTGTTTATCTTTGATTCTTTTATTAGTTTGAAATATTTCATTGACTGTCAAAGCAACGTTTATGTTAAAATACACATGACAACTTTATTTATTTAATTCGGTGTACTTCGTATAAATGTCATTCATAATAATTGAAGTTGGATTGAGATGTGCAAGAAATGACAATAACAGCACTAATCTTCTTATGTGGAGAAATATCATTGACACCCCATAAAATTCTGAAGTCTTGATTGTACACTGGCCCATAAGCTTCTTCATTACTGGAAGTATAAATTGATTGCAATCGCTGCAATTTCGAAAGTGCCGAGGCATTAAACAGTAGTTTGATGTTTGTTATTAAAGTCCAATGCATTTGAAATCTCAGTTCAAAAGACTATCTGCTTCTCCGACTGCAAAACAGTTTTCATTTTAGTTGATTGAAACAAAAGTTAGTCAAAAAGATAATGCCAGTCAGCTTCATAAAGTGTAAATTGGAGTTGGTAAAGTTTGGCTAGCTGAGCCCATAAATTTATGATAAAATGCATTCAACGAATAGCCAAACAATAAAGTAAAGGTCTTTGACTTTTTCACATTATATTTCATTATTGTCTTTGTTCATCGTGTTTTTATAATGTTTCTTCTTATTTTTACTTATCATAAAGCGAACAAAAAAACCGTATACTATCTCTAGGATTATAAAAATTTCATAAGTCATAAAGTGAATTGCACGAACACAACAACGACTCAGACAAAGGGATAAAACCGTATGAAAGGAAAGCAAGCGAGAGAGACGGAGAGGAGAAAAAGAAGCGAATGGGGAATAAAAAGCATGTAAGGAAAAGGAGATGGTTCGGTGCATGCGAAAACAACGGCTCATAATAAAACTTATTTTCAATGTTCAGTGCACATTGAACAAGTCTTCACTTCGTATCGCTTGTTTTTTTTTACTACACATTTTCGCGATATCAACTGCTGCATACTGAGTTGAGAATGCAGTGCTGCTGCCTGAACTCTGTGTCATCCTCACCTTCTAACTCTCTCTCTCTCTCTAGAATTTGGTTGCCAAGCATTCGCTTCGACGAACGAAACATTTTCATAAATTAGGAGTTAGCGTTCCGAGTTTACGTTTGCGCTGGGAAAAATATGAAAAGGGGTTGATTTTTCTCATTTGACATCGTCGCACAATGCTATTTCTGAATTCCAAACAAAATTGTACTACTCCTCTGGAATTCAATTCGCTGCAGTATGAAGAATGAAACACAAAACCCAAAATGGGATCAGAAGCTGTAGGAAGGTTTGTCGACACTTTGCGCTCATCCCATATTCTGTCGGATCAGCAAAACCTGACAAAGATACCAATTTTGCGAATTAATTTTATTTTCATGTGCTTCTGTTTGTTTTTATTAAATTTTCATTTGTATATTTGTTTTTGCGTGCAGAGAAAAACAGAAACCAAAAAGAGCGATGTTAGTAATATTTGTTCGACACAATCTTCGTGCGAAGTGAATTTACCAGCAATGAACTATCCAAATACCTGGATTCAGAAGGAGCTCGAACACAACATGTGTTGTCAGTCGGCTTGATTATTTCGCTTTGAGCCACACAAGCCACACGCAGTGATACTGATCCACTTTGACCTTTTTCCGAACACATTTACTCTCCGTTGTATACCTAATAGTGTCAATTTGTTAGCTTTGTAGTCTTTCAAAAGGATCATCTATTGCTCTCTTTGGCCCTTGTTTTATTTTTCACCCGTTTATTCCCAATTCATCGACATACAATCGAAACTGACGCGCTTTGATCCAGTCGGCAACACTGAAGACTAATGGGAATTGAGAGTGAACTAAAGTATACAAATACATTTAAATTGCAAATGCTTTTGGTACGATTCCGAAGTGACTGAACGTGTTGCATTCCATATCTTGTATGCAATGGCTGAGTCAGATCGCCCATACCTAAGTGAAATGACTTAAATTTCAGTTCGATCGTCATTCGACATGCACCTCACATGCATGCCGAACACGACAAATCCCATTGGGCCCGTTCATCGCAATCGTAAACAATCATATTCAAAAATGTTCGAATGAGGAACACTTCTAATTGCATTTCAGAACAGTTTGTGAATTCATATCTGTGTCCGGTTCGGCATCAAACTGGTTGACTTGCTCACATTCTCTCTCTCTCTCTCTCTCTCTCTCTCTCTCTCTCTTTCTCTCTCTCTCTCTCTTTCTCTCTCTCTCTCTCTTTCTCTCTCTCTCTCTCCCTCTCCCTCTCTCTCTCTTTCTATCCATCTCTATGCGTGTAATGCTAATGCCGATATCATCAACACTGAAAACATGATCGAGTGTGGTGGGCGCGCACAAAGGCCACATTATTATCGGTGCACAAATGCGACTGTGAAACTCCCTTTACGGACATTTCAAATGGTCATTTACATCGAATTGGATTTAAATTCTCGTATCCACCCGTTTTCTCTTTGATACTCTCTCTTTCTTTCTCCCCCTCTCTTTCTCTCCACCTCCCTCACTTTGTTCGACATCAAATTCTCGTTCCTAGCATGCCGTTTGAGTCAATGGAATTTTCGGCAACGAAACATTGTCGAACTACTGAAAAACACAAATATTTTTGTATAAATTTGGAATCGACAAATGAGAACTTATGAATTCTCATTGTTTTTTTGGATTCTTGGTGACTGTAATCACTTTGATCGTGCACACAAACATACATATTTCGTCAAAGTGCTTGAAATTCCAACGATATAAGCGGTTTCCGCTTCACATACTCCAAATACTTCAATTCAATTGTAACTTTAATATTATATGAAAATGTGTGTGCGTGCGTGTGCATTTTTTTTTCGTTACAAATTATTCCGATCTAGTCGTTTCCATTCTGGCTGTCTTATTAAAATAGATTGTTTGTGCAAGCGAGGTTCGAATGAAAAGAATAAGACTTTTCCTTTGGCTAAATTTTATTCTTTTCCTCAAGAAATTCCCTGGGATTCTAATTTGCAACGCATAGCAGATTTTCCCGAACATAATAAAAAATCCACTTAGTCTCGAGTAATTTAATCGAGTCCAATAAAATCTCTGTCTCTCCCGAATTTTCTAATTCATATGTTTCTTTATGCAGTCCTGTTGATGATACAACAAAATGAAAAGAAAAAAAAAACGAATGCTGTTCTAGTGTGAATTGTATTATATTGTAACCATTTGATGGAAACAATGGAAAAGTGCCACCGAAAATGCTGCTCTCGCCAACAAAAAAGCAGCTAGACACGATGAAATGATATAGCTAATAATGACTTGCAGGCAATCACCCAAATGCGCTACACTCTACATTAAATGCAAAACTGGTCATTTTCAATTGAACTACAAAAAAGGAGCAGCCAAACGCAAAACAGCGAGACTGAATAGAAGGTGCTTATTTTTTCAGACGAAAAACATAAACAAAATGAGCGCTTACGCCAGATTACATGCTACTCCGTCCGTGTGCTTCACATTTAAATTAGTACATATACCATAACATCCCAGTGTGGGTCTCTCCTTCCCAAGTCTCGCTCATTCGCTTTTTCTCCTTTTCTCTCACTTTCTATCTCGCTCTCCCCCTTCTTCTTTACTTCGTACACGTACTGCACATATATTCGTCTATTCTAATTGGAACGTACAAGCAATTAAAACAAACGAAGTCAATTATTACTGTGTGTTTTCTCTATGTGTTGTTTTATGTTTCGTTTTCGACGCTTTTTATACCCCCACCGGCTCGAACTACTTGTTTATTTCGCGATGTTCATTATTCGCCATCAGATGATGTTTATCGTATGTTGGCGAAGCATAAATTAAGTAGACACGAAAAAAGCACACAGATAAAAAAATCAATATTACACACAATATTCGCTTGATCAATGTGTAACACGAGCCGAGTGTGTGTATGTGTGTGATGAGGTCTTTTTTTATTGCATACACGGCCAGGTTAAATGAGCGTGTACATTTCATACACAGCTTCTATTCACATCTAATAAAATCGGACTGTACGCGCAAAAATGCTATTAGTATTTTTGATTGTTGGTTTCAGTAATGGGGGGGAGGATACGGAGTAGTTTGTTCGGTTATATAAGTCAACATAATGGCATTTTTATGATAATTAGAAACATGTCTTCGACCAGACTAATGCTATCTTTTCTGCGTTTGACAAAGGATTTTCGGATATCCTCAGGTGCACGTCACGAAATGTTTTCTTTCGTACCAAGGACCGAATAAGAACATAGCTGAAAGAGTGGCGTTGATCTTTTAAAAATCATGTTTGTTTTCGCTGGGGTGAGAAATCTTCAAATGGAACAAAGTTTTCATTTCTCATATTCCATAAAATTGAATGGTGGAAACGGTTTTCGGGCTTCATTGCTTTGTTTGTGTGCATCATTCGGCGAGGCTAGGTGTGTATGTGAATTCAGTTGACTGCACACAGGTGATCTGAAACTACAATCCATTTGGCGTAAATGCGCCATTTTCATGACCGCATAAATTCAAAGCATCACGAATGTGAACATCTCGTACCGCTTCGCGCCGCCAAACTACAAGAAATCGTTGCAGGAAATCGTTCCACTAACCTTATTCCCCAAAGTGTTTTCCCTTCCTCTTGTGCGAATTGCTTTTATTCGGTGCCAAAGTGAAAAAAGACTTTAAAGGCATAAATGAGAGTGAAAAAAGTCGTGATCTTTATGGTTGCACTACATAAAATTGAAGGAAAAATATGATTTCAATAGAAGGATGACGGGCAACGCAACGAGAAAAAATATAACGAGATCATAAAATATAATGGTTGATGTTAGCTCGATGGTGCTAAGAATATATGACAAACAAGTGTGCTTTTGTTTTTGCTCGGCCCATCAGGCCGACGTAGAAAACTATGCAACAGCAAACATCTCATTTTACATTTTTGTTTGCGCCCATTTTGGGATTCCCTTGCTGCAATGCATGAGAGCCACTTGCGCTATACACTCGTAAAGATTCTAAAGAGAAATCTCAAGATTGAAAGGTAAATTAAACGATAGTATCTATTTGCAGCCGGTCTCAAATTTACTTTGTTCATAAACTTCGATGTCGAAATGTTTTCGAGCATGCACTTGGTTAGTAGTGTTACCTACTATCACACTAGCATTCATACCAATTTCGCTTGCTCTATATCTGTGACGCCCGAAAGCCTACTTTTCAATGTAAATTGCGATCAAATATATTCAATACTGTTTTAACGTGCCAATGCTTGTTTCAAGCAAAACAAACTCTCGCCGGCTCACTCTCACTCGCTCTCTTGCAAATTGTAATAAAGACAAACAGACAATATCAAATTTTATCTTTTTCGTAATTTATTTGGAGTTGCAATTATTCTTCCAGCACAGTTCTATTTACCTTCAAAGTTTTCAAATCAAACGAAAAAGAAAAACTTTCATTTCCGTTTCAATTTCATGTAAAGCGAGTGAATAAATAAGAGTTAAAGAAAGAGAGAAACAAAAATAATGAATTCGGAGGAAGAATGAAAATGAGAGAGAAAGCGAAAGCTCAACGACAGAAATAATTATGCAAATTAAGCAGATAAAGAATGAAACGAAGGCAGCGAAGCCAGAGCAATGAAAATATTGTAGTACAAAAAGCGAATATTGGAGAAAATCATCACGAAAAAGAATATAACGAAAAAACATGGCACTGTCACTTGCGCTCGCAAAAAATAGAATAGAAGAGAATGTCTATATTTCATTTCGGGATTTAAATTGAATGCTCCGCTATTTTTCTTTCCGATTTTTGACTTTTTTTGTGTATTTTTTCCATACATTTTAAAAATTTAGCGAAAGATAGAACGTGGAACTCGACAAAAACTCTTATGCCTTCTCACTGCAACTCTCTTTATCACTGTTTTCCTTTGGGGCACTTGCTCTCTTTCTGGTTTTGTTTCTCTTTCTCTCCAATTTCGCCACGTGACAATAACATCGCAAGCGATTTTACTTTGTGCTCTTTCATTATGCTCAGCATATTGCATCTCGTCGTAAGCAAAAAAAAGAACCTTACATTTTCCTAGATACACAATTTATCCTTCTTTTTATTTTCTTCATTTGAAAACTCGTAAACCTTTTCACTTGATCATTCATATTCTTTAATTTCGTTAATCGTGAGCTCATATTGAGTGTATCGTAGGACTTTGCAATCCATCGAATATTTTGAAATCAATTTTCTCTCATAATAATAATAATTCAATCATTCACAAGATGCAACATTATTTCGACGAATTCCTTTTATCTCAATTTTGATTTCAATCTTTATTAAATATTAGAAAAAATAATCGAATTCATGGCAAAACAAGTCTATTTCATTGAATATCCTAGAAAAATTCATTTTTCATTCTCACAACAAGATTGAGCCATTCAATGTCTAGAGAGATCTTAAAAAACCAAAGTAAAAGAACATCCATTCACTGTATAGTTCATCAATTAATAGAGATGCATCCGTGTAAAATGGAAGCTGACTTGGTATCATTAGAACGTAATTCCAAGCATTTTGTTTAAAACCGAGCTTAAGTCTTCTGAAGTTTGAACTTTTAGACGTTGCGAAAACGAGTGATTTCTATAAAAATGTTTTATTGCATCACAAGAGAAATGTAAAAGTTTGCACGAAGGATTAGTAAACACAGAAAACGCATGTCAGCAATGATGTTGGCACATTATTCTACACTCGAATGTTCTTCAAATGGATTGGAAGAAAAGCATTTCCCGAATGGCAACGAAAACTGGATTTCTGTGATTATTGTGCAAATGAAAAAAAGCAAATATAAACACAGCAAATCAGGAGAATAAGTGTGTGTAGCCGGTACAATATGAGCTAATATTGATGAAATGAACCGTACATAAATGAACTCGACTCACGACTCTCTTTATTTATTTAACTTTGATTGTTTGCGTTCGAAACGAAAGCGGCTTGAAAGCTGCATCGGAAACAACTCAACTGAGATCATTCCAAGGAATTTGATGTTGTCATTTATCCGCTTACGGATTCATTCACTTGAAAATGTTTGCAAATATCCATTTGGCATTTACCTCATTCATCCGTTACCGCTACCATTCGCTCGATTCTTTGAGCCGGACGCTTTTCTCGTCGACCATTATGTTGAAATACAATGTGAAACAAAATCCCCAAAAATATATTAGCCCATTTTTTTCACTTCTGATGACCATGTGCACTACATTATATTAGTTTCCACAAAGATTTTTTCCGTTGCAAATACACTTTTCATTTACCTTTTACCATTCACTGTTTTCCTTTTTACTTGGCCAATGAAATTGCCTCACATTTCCGCAGCAATTATTTTCATTTTATTCTTGTTCTTTTTGAGAGCGAGAAAACGTTATGCGGAGCAACAGACGACAGACACACAAACGGAGAGAATGGGAGAGAGATAGTAAAAGGGCATGTATTTCTGGAAAATGTATCCATTCATAGCTAGCAAAATAATGAAGTCCATAATGTCGAACAAATTTTCGGAAAATGAAAACTTGTGGCACAATTAACTGGAAAATGAGAAGTGGAAAAACTTCTAGCATCGTGACACAGAAATCCTTTCTTCAGCGTAATTGAATATTTGTGTAAATTTCAATCACAACCAAACTATCGCCGAAACTCTAATTGAACAAAACTAAGTGTAGATGCATTACGGATATGCAGTTATTTGTTGCATCATTTCGATGTACCGTTGTTGGAACAATAACTGTCAACTATCAGAAGAAACGATATAGAAAAACGATGGCACAATTCACGAGAACAGTTCATGTGACAAGAGCATAAGAAACAATTCTACAATTGTTGGAAATATGAAAACCTATGAATATCATTTCATGCTTTTCTGTCCCGAAACGAATGCATTTTCAAAAACATTTATGCGAATGATCCGGCAGTGTGAGGTGTTGCAAACTTTTATGCAAAAACTCTACATGTCCTCATTTTCCGCTGAAATGCAGACAGCCCTTTGCAACAAATTATTGCGAACAATGGCATATAGAATAAGTATTTTGGTTCAAACTTTGAAACAGAGCTCTTGAGTGTTCAAAATTTATTCTCGGTGACATTATAAAATACTTAGAAAGACAATGAATGCAAGCTTCACAACAATGTGCAATCAAGAATTTTGCAATTAAGTCATTTTTATGCTCGGCAAAATCATGATCTAAGATCAATTTCCATAGCAGTAAATAAATACCTTGGTCCACTTGCTGCAACAATGCAGGCAACTTTAATCATTTGATAATGAACATTATGACTTTGTATTTGGATTAGAGTAAAAGTTTGCTTAAATACGGGCAAATGTATTGGATCGCATACATGCAGCAACTTTGTCGGCACTACCAACATTATTAAATTTCAATTTTGCACAGACAAATCAAGATTCCAGTATACTTGCTGCCATTCGCTTACGCTCTACCGCATCTGCCGGAGCTTCCATGCACCATCTGATCGGATAAAGAATTAGAAAGACAAGATTAGCATCTTTTCATACAGTTGCATTATGTAATTTAAGCGGCACATTAATAGGATATGGCAAAGCTCTTTTCTTTGTTAAGTTTTCACATGCCACCAAAAATCATCCGGTTCACTTAAGTTCTCTCTTGTGCTTCCTCTTGCACTGTAATGAATCTTTGTTCCGGTAAATATGTAAAATTTTTCATTTGAATAAGATCTTTTTTGACAAAATTGTTGTGACACAACAAAAGACGCTCCTTGCATGGAGCTAAGATGAAAATCAGGTTGCAATGAAAAAGATTTCAATGTTGGTATAACGGATTGCGTAAAGGCAGACCAAAAACACTTCATTATAAGCTTTTGATGAAAAGCTATTTATTAATATAAGCCCCATTTTGAAATATAAATATCCTCCAAATTGAAGCCCTGAGATAGTTCCATCAATATTTGTCAAGAAAACAAATTATTACCAATTGAAAAGGCGAAAATGCCAAATTACCGAACTAAAAATCCATTATTCATCTGCATATCGATGATATTTCGTGATATTTCCTTTGCCACTGCAAATAATATTTTCTTTCCAATCAAAATTATGTATGGTTTCAGTAATAAATAGTTTATGATTTAATAAAAACCGATAGATGATTCGACTGTACAAATGATAAAATTCTATACATTTTCATGATTCGAATGTTCAATGAAGTGATATTTATGTGGTTTGGTATGGAAGTTGGTTTGCTGCTTCTCCGTGAAAAGTGTGTGTTCAATAATTGTATGCACTTCATTTTGTCTGGTAAGACCATTTACCGAATGCATTCCTTCTCCTATGAAAATAATGCAATTAAACAAATTTACTTGAAATGTCATAACAAATTTTGCGTCTCTTGGTCACACGATGGTTGGCGGTTGGAATTGGTTTGTTTTCATGATGAATCGAATTGAATCTCGAAAAAGCGTTCGAAGCATATGTATGCAGCATTCTCATAGAACGCATTTGTGACATAAATTACAATTACATTGTATTTCCCTCATCGTTTTATTATCAATCGAATTCATGCATTCAATGCACGGTCGCAAAATATTTGAAATAGTTTTGTGATATGGCTGGCTGAATGAATAGGTGCAGACTGTCTTTTGTGTGCAATGAATTTGCAGAACGATGTTGCTGAAGCAGTAGTGCAAATTACATCATGTGAACGCACGAAATGCTTTTTTTGTTTGGATCATCGTAGCAACACTTCATTCGAATATTCACCAGGGACGAATGCAAACGTGCCACACACAAATGACTTTGCACCTATCGCATGTGGATCATTTAAAACCATTCGAAAATGCAATATGATTTTGTGGGTAGAGAGCCGGAATGTGCGCTCGAAATTGCTGCATTTCCATCTCAGCCATTCGATCGAACACACCGGCAACCATTTGAGCAATTTAACATTTGAATTTTATTATTTTATTTACGATTTGCAATTTCTCGAAATAAACAATATTGTATCGTATTGTTGTGTCTGACGATCAAATGCACTTTCACATAACTGTACGGACTTCATTCGCAAGTTCCCTCGAAACACCATTCGAAACCAAATGAAAACATTAGATTTCAATCTATTTGATTTCAAGGTCTTGAATTTATTTGATAGCACCATTTGTACGCAATTCAACGACGCATCCAATGGCAGACTCAATATTTCCATCGGAAGAATCTCAAGTGCGGAATAAACGTCATCAAAGATTAATGTTAGCTAACCGACAAATCGTCGTTGCTGTCTTCACAATTCTCTATCTACCTGATTTTACATTAATGTTTTTAATATAACATTGCGAGCATCGCAAAAACGATACTCACGCAAGTTGCAGAATGATTTCGGTTTCGCCGCATTTGCTTTTATATGCTGCGTAGAAATATAGTCATGATGTCGTTCAATTGATTATTAATGAATTGTAAACTGTAATTGTTTTCCAAGTTGTTTGCTACCGCATTTAGTTTAAACATTGTCGTTCTTTCTCTTTCCAGCGAGTTTCTCATTCGATTCAAATTATCGATTATTTTTTATTTGATTTCTCGATCCATTCATTTGCTCTTTCAATCTATCCTGTCAGTTATTGATAATGTCGAAATGCAAACGCCATAATTGGCATTTAATTATATTTTATGGATATGCTAGTGATACCCATTTCGCATTTTATATAATATCCTTTCATCAGAATTACATCTCTATATTCGATTCAAAGAGAAAACATTGCTGAATTCTGCCTAGAAAATGTGGTCCAATATTATATAAACACACTCTTCGGAATCAAACAGCAGAGAGGTAGTGTTCCTTTCCACTTCGTTTCTGTTTGTTTGAAGCTCGTATTCATGTTGTGCCATAATTAAAGAAGTGTCGTTATGCCCGAGCTACATAAAATTCTTACAAATAAAACAAACAAAAAGAAAAGGGCAGTAAATAAGGCAAATAATACCATTTCCGCCATAAATCTACTGGAAAACGGGGAAAAATCAAGTAAATTGTATCAAGTATTTATAGAAGCATGACATTACGAGTAGCTTCGTTTCACGCATTTTCTTGTCATCTTTCTCTCAATCACTCATCACTTTTTTTGTGCCAGTGCACGGACTGTGCGTATGGCGATGTTGTCTTTCGTTATACTCAATGTGTTATTGCCACCAACAATTGGATTGTCTATTTATGGCATAACACGGTTCGCAGATGGTTTTTAAGTGCAAAAGAACAGAGATTATCATCCAACTGATGTTTACCTGCTGTTGTCGCATATCATAGTGATGTATCCATCATTGACGGTCATAAACCGTTATGATAAGTTTGTACGACGAGTTTGATGCTGATGAACATCATAATTTTCTATTAAATAAACGACTGTTTTTATTCCCAAAGCAATTGCAGCCCTTGCCTTGTTCTTCGTAAATTTGGTGAGAAAGAAGCGGATGTAGTTTTTGAAAAATGAATAGAAACAAGTTTTAGTAAACAAAAGTGCTATGAAATGAACAAGGAGTTAAGCTACAACATGATTTTATCATAATAATTGTTTGTTTTTCAGAAAATTCCCTTCATTTCGAGAATCGAGTGTAGAGGTTTGCGGAAGACTTACTCAATACCATGAACACTGATTGTGTATTTTTCTGGCGCAAAATTTGCACATAATAAAGCTTCAGAGAATAAAGATAAGCTGAATGAAGTAGTTGATCTATTAATTAAATATGGTTCGAGATACAAGTTTCAGCATTCTTCACGCTTCCTTTTTTTTACTGGCTACTGCAGTGACAGATTACAACTTCTCCAAAGCAATACATTGTTATTTTCCATACACAATTTCTCGAGTGATGATGATGATGATGTTGTAAATTGCAATTCATGGCATTTATTCATTTTGGTCATTCTTCGATTTCTGTGAATTGCAAAATGGAAATGTGTGGATATGCGTTGGTTGCTCAAAAAAGGAAATGACAGCCATGATTATGTCATGTAAAGATGTCTTAAGCGCAATTTTATATAAATATAGGAGCGTCTTTTGGTACCTTTTCGCATTCAAAATAGACTTTTTCGGGTGCTTGGTTAAACAATAGGCTGAGAGTGTGTTTGGGGTTTTTGAAAAATCATCGAGTGGACAAAGCGTGCACTCAGCACAATGGACGGGTATTTTATGAGGGTGAATGATAAGAAACCTTCCAGAAATCACGAACAAAAGCTGTGAAATAATTTTGGAAAATTTTCCGAAGCAACCGAGATCTATGCAAATGGGAGCGCATTGATGTAATACTTAAAAAAGGTCGAACTGGATTATGGACAAGCGTCAATTTGAAAAGACGTCATTATTTTTCTAGACTATTGTCTATTTGATTCTGGTCTTTCAACTCGCATCGCACTTGGCAGATGTGTGGATTGTGTGTGTATGTGTGTCCGAAATGGCGACAAAACGTTTGCAAAGTACTCTGCTGCTGTACACCGTGTCATTGCAACAAGGAAGTGAAAAAAATGCACAATAGAAAGGGATGATGGAGGGAATGAAAGGAAAAGAACTCAAGTGGAGAACAAAAGGGCCATAAAAATAATGATACGGATAATGTAAAAAAGATATTAAATGACAGCAAAACACACCTGTTCCATTATGTGCACTTCCCAAACGTCGGAGTACCCGAACAAAGCTCATTCTTTGGGCAGCCGAATAATCTCCAACACAATTTGCAGATGTGTACACTTTTGGTCATTCAGATATTATTTAGTTTATTTGCGCCATTCGAAATCAATACCATATTGCATTTTCGAAACAAAATCGTCACATCAAATGTTATTCTGTTGATGATAAAACAATTTAATTTCCTTTGATTGACAAATTTCCCTTCTTTTTATCGTTGCAGCTGATAAAAAGCCAAGTGGTTTTCCGGAAATAACACAGAGCCCACAGACGCGAGTCATTGAAATAGGCCACACCGCTGTAATGCAGTGCCGTTCAACTGGAGATCCAACACCGAAAATATACTGGCTCAAAGATGGCAAACGATTGGAAATGAACCAGCGCTACACATTGATTGAAGGTAAGTTTTGATACAGTTTTCAAGCACGCATCAGATGTTTAATTTATATACCAGTATGGTGCTAGTGAAAAAAAAATAATTTCACCAAGCCCGTTTTTCCTCTCACTCTCTCTATGTCTCTTGCAACCGCACTTAATTAACTTTTCGTAATGGTCATAAATTCATGCGATTTGCAATTTATTTTATTAAATTTTTGCGAAAGGCAATTTTTATTTATGATCATGCACAAAAATCACTGATTTTCTGTATTTATCATTAATTACAAATCAGAATTTGTACACCATTTTTTGTGTAAATCCAACAAAATGCATGGCTTTGCATAAGTTTATTTCACACATGATTTGGCCATTTCGGCTGAAACTGAAATACCATAAATTCACGTTAATAACTGGAAAATGGAATCACTACCGATTTTTTTGAAATGAACTTTTTTCCCGCGCGCACGTTACAAAATCACGGCATTCGTCTGAAAAAATTAAATATATTTTGTAATGAATGGACATTGAACACGCTTTTGTTATGCATTATTTATGCATTACATCAAAAATATCCCATTCAGGAAGCATTTTAATCATTTTAAAAGCGAAAAAAGCATCAAATCATAAAAAAATTAACGAATTGTTATTACTGAAAAGTGAAGCGGCTTCTGGTTTTTGTCTGTGAATTAAAAATGTTAGACGCGCGCATATTTCATTCAAATCGTGAATTTTAATTAAAAACACTGGCTGCACTCTCTCATGGTATATAACAGAATGTATGTTGTGAAACTCTCAAACGTTTTTCGATGTTAAATATGAAATAATATTGAATTGCGAATGTAAAAGAATGACATTCATGAATGCTTTAAAAGCAATGTTTTCAATGTTGACGCGCCAATGCAGACACGATTTGCCATTGGAATACATTTCACGAGCGAAAGCAATCAGTTTTCTTCTTCATGAGAACTTAAAATTCCAGAGCATCCTCTATTACTCCGTATGTTGAATTCATGCAATGGATCTCTAAATATGAAAATCAATCAAATAGAAACTGGTGAATTTAATTTATTGTCAATTTTGGTTGCATGAACGAAGAGCATTCCTTCGATACTTGTTCAAGAAGAGGTTGTCGCTTAATGAAAAATATCTTGTTGTATCGCTTGAAAGTTTTCCAGAATGCTAATTTCCATTTATTCAATTTTTTCCCATCGATTTTACATGTCGTACGCCTTTCAACAATTTTATTATGTATTAAGATGTTTTTCGTCATTTTCTAAACTTTTTATATTTTCCACGTTTAAATTTAAATCTTCCAAAACATTGATAAAAGACGGAATCGTTTTTAGAGAAAAGTGATTGATTAAACGAAATTGTTTTCCTCAATATTTTTAGGGAGTCTGCAAATCGTTGACAGCGTTCGTGAGGATCAAGGGAAATACGAGTGTGTGGCCGAAAATTCGGTGGGAACGGAATATTCGAAAGTAACGCAATTGTATGTAAAAGAGCGTCGAGTTCCGCCGACATTTTCTCGGCTGCCCGAGCCGATAAATGAGATTATGCTAGGAGCCAATTTAAGTTTGGAATGTGTTGCCGTTGGGTCACCGATGCCGTACGTGCGCTGGAAGACTGGAACCGTTGATTTAACACCCGAAGATCAATTGCCAGTCGGGAAAAATGTGCTTGAACTGACGAACATACAGCAGAGCCACAACTACACATGCATTGCTTCATCCAATCTAGGCACCATCGAAGCGCATGCAATGGTCAAAGTGCAATGTAAGTGAAATTTATGCATGTTACATCGATAACATCTTTTTATGAGAGCTTGACTTTCATTCGAAGCGAAAAATTAATTAAACTTTTGCGAACTGTCGCATCACTCAAGAAAATTATCAGTTTAAGAATCAATATTCTAAAATGGATAATTTTGCATTGCATAAAAAAATTGATTTCTCAATCCAATTGAGATCGTTTCATTTTTTCTTCTCCTTCGGAAGCAATGTGTTCAATGGTTCCCTTTTGCATCCGGAATGTCATATTCTCTCATATTAATCTGAATAAATTTATTTCCCATTCTGTTCCCTCGGTTGCATACGTTTTGGGGTAAACAAACAGCTTTACCTACCGCACCGACCGATGTTATCATTTCTGAGGTGGCTGCCACATCCGTACGTCTTGAATGGTCTTATAAAGGCCCAGAAGATTTACAATATTATGTGATTCAGTATAAACCGAAAAATGCAAATCAGGTAAGTCTCTCTCTCTCTCTCTTTCTCACATTGTTTTCATTTGTTCGGGCATTTGCGGTGGAATAAATGTGCATAACTTTTGCCCAAACCCCTTAAAAATGAAATAAAACCATGACAAATAGAACAAGACTATGGCAAATGGTTAACGTGAAAACTCACGTGATTTTTTGTGCCACTTGCGGCAAAGTTCTTTCCAAGCGAAAGCCCAAATCTAAATTGTCTCCGATGAATTTATTTCAAAAAAAAAAAATTGTAAAAGACAATTACAGAATGAACTAGTCTCGAAGTGCGATCTTTGCACATTGTCATCCATCACCTAGAAACTAGAGGGTGAAGACCACATTTCTAGTGCTAACCAACAATATTCAAATGGCGCACATTTCATTCCGCATCGCTGGCTCCAGAAACCGCTTTACTCATTCAGTTTTTTGTGGGCAATTTTTCTTCGTTGCTTATTATTCATGCGAGAAAAATCCTAACCCTCTCTCCTTCTCGTTTTCCCTTTTTCTGTCGCCATTTATTCCATCGGGGACACGTAAAAACGCGCAGGCATTTAGCGAGATTAGCGGCATTATAACAATGTTTTATGTGGTGCGTGCGCTCAGCCCATACACGGAATATGAATTTTATGTGATTGCTGTGAATAATATCGGACGTGGACCGCCATCCATTCCAGCTACCACAACGACCGGTGAAACAGGTAAGAGTTTAAAACGAATTGTCATGAGTTCACTCTCTCTATCTCGGCTTCTCGCATATTCTTTAATTGGTTTATTTGAGTTCACGTTTTCACAATTTAATTTGCATTCATTCGTTCGTTTTGTGTTTCTCTACTAAACAAAATGAAGTGCGAACAAAAATTCAACGCAAGCTCATCTCGTTTGAAGCAAGCATGAAAAAGAAAATTCAAATTTGCTGGACTTTTTGTAAAGTTGAAAAATGAATTTCCTTTGCTCTTGCCGTTAAGCGAGCGTATGAGAAAATAACCGAGTGATTTTCCTTATAAATACAATAACCTTATCTTCAGTTGAACACGAACTGTTTGGAGAATATAGTTTTCTTTCATCCATTAATTGCCATTTTACATTGTATCGTTTGATCGTTCTGTTTCCTGATTAACATTGAGTGTCACTTGTACTCGTGATGATTTGTTTTGTGTTTTTTTTTCGTTCTTTTCTATTCACCTTCATGTTTTTGTGTGTATAAGCGCTTTTTTTTCTCTTGAAATGAAACTAATAATCGTTTTGACTGTCTCAAAGTATTATAAGAATAATTCAAAACTGAATTATAATTCTTAAAATTTATTAAATAATATCCAATGAAAAATATAACCGAAAAAAACTGTTTCTCTATTATTTAATTGAATTGAATTTGCTGCTGTGTTATACCTTGTCCATTGAATCGTATCGTATCGCGCGATTCGCAATCATGTTCCACGTTGCCGCCCTGGAACAAACTTTATTGTAAGTCAAAAATCCTATTCAAAACAATACGATTTCATTTTTTTTTTTAATATCTGCTCAATTTTTCGTTCAGTTCGTTACTTCCTTTCGAATGATTCATTACGAACTTTTTGAAAATAACTGAAATTGATATTGATATGGATATAGATTTTTTGTTCATTTAATTGTTTGACTTACGCGTTGTTAAATATAAATCTTTTTTTCAAGATGGTTCTCGTTTCGCGCTTTTTGACGGCTTCGCGTTGCATAACAATGACTTTCCAATTTATTCTTTTATTCGGCTAGAATTCCGTTAAAATGCCATTGTTTCGCGGCAAGCGCAGCAATTGCAAATGGAATTCTCCCAGCAAAACTTTCGAAATGTAAAACTATTGTTCCAGAGTTGATTCGCTACTTTTGCGCATCGCATAGTTTTTCTTTTGATGCCAGAGAAGTTTTTTTTTTAGGTTATGCAAAAGTGTGCTACCAAAAAGTGTGCGCGATTTTCTTCCGCGAAACTAATGAGAACATCATTTATTTTTCGAATTTTCCATAAAGCCAACTACGCCATTTTTATTTCAAGAGAAGAAAATTGCATTTAACTTTAATACCCTTTTCATGTCTATTTTCATGCTTTCGATTTGTATGTATAACATCACCACCGCAACCGCCACTACCCATCACTAACTGTATTCACTACCAAAAATAAAATCCAAAATCAAACAAAAATAACATTCACTACATGTAAATTGCATTTGTCACACAAAATCGATATAACCTCGGCATAAATTGTGTTGGATTCGTGTCCAATTCTGACTGAACCAAACCAAACACTTTTCGGACATTTCTAACACTTACGCCACCCACAAAAATATACTGAAATCACAAACTCACATTAAAACTGTACATAAAATTTGACAAATGAAGATGATTCGATAAATGGAGGTGCTAGTAAGTGTCATCAATTGAAATTTGTTACCAATCCATTAAATTAAGCGATTGATTTGATAAATTTCTTCGGATTTTAATCCCATATTTTTTGCCTCTCTCTCTCTATCTCTCCCAAACACAGAAATGGAAAGTGCACCGAGAAATGTGCTAGTGCGACCATTGAGCTCGTCAATGATGATGATATCATGGGAACCACCGGAGACACCAAATGGACAAGTCACTGTAAGTTATCCTCCTTACATAATAATGAATGCATCAATCTAAAATTTTCTATAGAATCGACTCATGCTTTGCAAATGCACAGGTTTCGTCTATTCGAACACGTGTAGTTCAATTAGGCCGGGTTAAAGACGATCGTTTTTACAGCAAAACAAATATACATTTCAATTATTATTGTTGCATGTTTTCACAAGAAATCGCCCAAAGAAT
This sequence comes from Obolodiplosis robiniae, assembly GCA_028476595.1. Taxonomy (NCBI): domain Eukaryota; kingdom Metazoa; phylum Arthropoda; class Insecta; order Diptera; family Cecidomyiidae; genus Obolodiplosis; species Obolodiplosis robiniae. The sequence continues at coordinate 10,395,439 of CM052014.1, read as the reverse complement.
CTATCGCCCAGCGACGACAAGGAGCACAAAATGTACAATATTGGCACACCATTCGAATTAATATCCGGTCAGGCAAAAACCCATCCCCACAGCATTATTATACAGAAATACAATAACCAATAAAGAAAATAATAGACTAATGAAAGCTAATATTTCGGAGAATGCCAACGTTCAAATCACTCGTTGCTGCTCTCTTTGTCTTCGCTTATTGCCGCTTCCGTCGTTGCCGTTGTCTGCTGCTGACTTTGTGAATGACGTTGGTCGAGAAAGCAAATTGGACGCAAAATATGAAACTCAACACGAAAATTCCCTTCGTTCTGCTTGTTTCCTTAAACTGAGGAAAACTTTTCATCCGACAAACTGTTGCCAGCACTCTTCCAACTTGGCTGTTATCGCTTATAGTTGCCAAAATGTTCCACAATAATTATGCAACTTTCAAAGAGTATTTAAAAAAACTTATGAAAATAGTGGCCAATAGCATATCTTGAGCATTTGTGGAAGATTATATTGGGGTGACTTTGTACCGAAGAAAGACGATTTCAAAGACTTATTGTGCACGAAACTTTGACCACTATGGGATTTATATGGTTGGGAAATTCAACTTCTATTCTTATCATTAATGGTTATTGCGCAAATATTTTGGGGCTCAAGTGAAACATTATGAGCAAAGCATCGGAACAAATCATCATTGAAATGAGCAAAAATTTGATCTCTCTTTTGCTTTTTGGCATGTTGTCGAAAATACCAATGGTACATGAGTTTTGCTGTGTAAAACTCGATTTTTGCTTTATGAACATCGATGATTTGCAATGAAAATATCGATCCAATTTTGTCAGTCTGTATTCATTCAATAGCATACGAAAATTGGTATGAGCAATTGTGATAACATGTGATTTTTAATTCGATTACAGGGCTACAAAGTGTATTATACAACGAATCCGAATCAGCCAGAAGCGTCTTGGGATTCACAAATGGTCGACACTAGCGATTTAACAACAATATCTGAGTTAACACCGCTCGCTATCTACACAATACGTGTGCAAGCATACACATCGATGGGTGCCGGTCCAATGTCCACTCCCGTCAAAGTGAAAACTCAACAAGGTCCGTATAAATGAATTTCATTAGGGCATTGAAATGCTCACGCAAACAAACATTCCAAGCAATTTGAATGACAATAAACGAAATATGATTTTATTTCATCTGTCTTTTGCATGTACTCGACTTGTTAACAAACAAAACAATGCACGTCAATAATCATCTTTTCAACAACTCCGACAATATTACCGTTCCACAATTGAAATTGGTTCGATGTGTGTTTGTGCACACGGGGGAAAATATTTCAATTTTCTCTACGGAACAATACGAAAATAAACACACACTTAAATATATGTATGGATGACTCTGTCTCGGTTGTGATACGAAAATCAGGTGTTCCCTCGCAGCCAAGCAATTTCCGTGCGACCGACATCGGAGAAACCGATGTGATGTTACAATGGTCGAAACCAATTCTTTCCAATGATAATATCGTTCACTACGAACTATATTGGAATGATACGTACGCAAATGAAGCGCATCACAAGTAAGTTTCCATGTTCATTTCTACCCTTCCCCACATTGTTGCTCTACCACTCGCAATTATGATTATTTTCGCAACTTTCCGTTATGATTTGATAGTTTCAAAAACAAAAAGAAAACTGTGTAACTATCGATATTATCTATTAAATAAGATTTTCAATTTCACTTGCAATGACATTTCTCTAATTATCCATGTTTGTTTCGTTCGTTCATTCGTTCGTTAACTCGCGCTTCTGACTGGTGGCGGTTATAAAAAATGCAGACGCATCGCAAATACTGAATCATATAAATTGACGGGTTTGTATCCCGACACATTGTATTACGTATGGCTGGCAGCTCGATCGCAGCGTGGCGAAGGTGCAACGACTCCACCGATTCCAGTTCGAACAAAGCAATACGGTAAGCTATCTCATTACCTTTTAACAATTTTAACAATCGAAATAGGTTTTTGATACTCGCGCGCGTGCACGATCTTAGTGTTAGGTTTTTTTTGGGAAATTGATCATCAATATTTTATTGATTTTTGTTGTGGAGAAAATCAAGAATTTTTGAACGAAAAAAAAAAGGATTTTTTCAAACGAATGATGAGAAAGTGGGAAACAATGTTTTTGTAAATTGAATTTTTCGCCATTTCAAAAAGAAACAATTTGAATTCAAACGAACAACATAATTTATCCTCAGCCAGTATATTAATGGCCTCATCAAAATGCACTCGAATGAACATTTTGATGCGAATAATCGGAACCAAATGAAGTGTGTGTGTTTAATCACAGTTTGAGTGTGTGTGAGCATTTTCGTGTGCTGCTGTTTATTTGCACATGGAAAGAGAGGGAGCGAGCAAATGAAATCTATCTGTGGCTGTGATCGCCACAGACCGAATGCAATTTTCAAGAATTCGGTTTGCTGAATGTTGCAATTTATTAGTGTCTGTGTGATTTTGAGTGGTTGTTGAATATCTGTCGTGTGATGCTTTTGAGTGATGGTGATCTGGAAGTAACTCGAAAACGAGAGCTAATGCTGAAGAAAAAGCACACATGAGCACATGCGATTGTTGTTTTTATATTGAAGAATTTTCCAAAATCAGAACCAATTTCTGATTGTCATTTGTTCGTTAGGTGAAAGCAAGAATGGCATATATTAAAACCAATCGAAACAAATGTGAGGAATGTGTTTTGTGAGGAAATGCAGTTGAGTGTGTTGAGTGTGTGTGTGTGTGTCTATTGTGATATTGCATCTAATTTTGATTCAATTCCGGTAAATTGAAATTGATTGAATCGAATTTGTTTGAATTCACTGGAGCGTTGCAAAGATATCGAAAGATGCCAATCGACATTGGAAGGATGCACTAATCACACACCGAACTACAATACCATTTTCACAATTGCATTGCAATTTCTTTAGTTCTTCATATTATTTGTGTTAAGTTTCTATCGATTCATTGTGATTTTGTGTTTTCAATTCCAATTATTTTGTACTGCCACTTGATTTTATTTGAAAAGTCGATTGGCTCTCAACACTATTGGGTTTGATGCAGATTTTTTGATTGATTCCATTGTTGATATTTACATTTAAGTTTTTCTGTATCACTCAGACAACTGAGCGACTTTTGCGTTCGCGGTCGGTTTTGTGTGTATGTCCGATTTTTATTTTTCTGAGTACAATTTTTGCTGCTTTTGATTTGGAGTGGCATTTTTGATGTATCTGGAGTTGAGCTCCGTTTGCTGTGTGAATTCGAGTGGTTTCGATGGAGTTTTCGTGTGAATTACTTAAAAACAGCAAATACATTTTGCAACGAGTGAATTTGCTTTGTGTGAAGTTTGATGATTTTATGACAATTTTTTTCTTGCTAAAAAAAGAGAGAAAACATTTTCATTTGTGAAAACAAACGAATTGCATGCTTCAAACTACTGAGTGTTTTTACTTTTTTTACATACATTTTTTTTTGTTTTATATCAATTCAATTTCGATTCGATAACAAGCAAGAGCGAAAGAACAATTAAACTATTTTTGATGTTATTCACCACACATTTTTTTATATACCTATAATATAAATACACGTTTTATATATTTGGAGCACCATCGCACCTTTTTGATATGCTATTATGCACTCACACACTCGTTATTTTGTATCCAGTTGCAGAGCAACACGTATATTTCGCACTCTCAAGTTCATTTTGGTTTGGTTTCATTTTAGTTGAAACACACACTTTTGCGAGTACACAAACTGTTTTTTTATTTGTGTTTGATTTCTTTTTGTAACCATTCCGTACAGCAGAAGTTCTGAAACAAGACCAATTTATCGCACCCACAAAGAAAATGTAATGTTTTTTTTTGTGTATTTCACAAATTCACGTTTTCTGTATAAAAAAGTAAACAAATATGATGAACGCAATACAAACGCACCTATTTTTGGCAATATTGCACCAATACAATATTCAATTGCACCATTTTTTCCAATAAATATTTACATAAATATTTACATTTTATCTACCACTTCAACGCATCAAAATTGCAATAAATAATAATAACCACATTGAAAATTACCGAAAAATATTTACAAATATTTCTCCCCCTCTCATTTGAATACTCTTTCTCTCTTACCCATTTTAAACCAAAAAACCAAAACATTATTCATTTTAATCCAAAATATAAACACGCGGGATGTTTTATGATTGAAAATGAAGCCAACGGTAATTGAAAAAATATTTTCTATTTCAAACTGAAATATTCGATTACAAAGGACGTAGCCGAATGTTTCTTACAGGGAACACACGATTGTTTTTTCCTTTTCCATGATCAGTTTTAATTGCTTTTGTGTTTTGATTTTTATTCTGTAATACAAAATGCTTTTATCATTTCAGCAATTTTCTTTACCCAAATTCTTTCAATTTTAGATATAATTTTAATTTGAACAATTTCTTTATTCCTAATAAAATGTGCTAATTGCTTTTATTTTTTTTTCTTTTTGTTTCGTTTCATTTTTCGGTTTTTGCGCTTGATTTTTATTTTCTGCGTGTGTTTTGAATTAATTGAACACATATTTACATTCTGTACATAACCAACATCAAATACCAATTTACGTACGCACACAACAACAACACTACAACATCATACACACAAATACATACACACATACACACATGGACCAAACGACAAATCAACACACAAATTGATGACAAAATTAAAAACAAATATCGAAATGCACCTGAAAATAATCCAATGATAAAATGATTGATTGACCAACCACGCAGTCCCAGGTGCCCCACCCGGGCAGGTGACAGCCACCGCACAGAGTCCAACAACCATCGCCGTCCAATGGCAACCGCCGCCCGCTGAACGATCCAACGGTCAAATCGTTTATTATAAAGTATTTTTCGTGGAAAATGGTCTCTCCGATAGTGAAGCATCGGTCACTACACTCAATGTCACCGAAATCGTATTGGACGAATTGAAGCGATGGACCGATTATAAGATTTGGGTATTAGCTGGCACACGAATTGGTGATGGACCCCGATCATATCCCATCGTTGTGCGAACACTCGAGGACGGTATGTAACTATAAAACAAACACATCAAACGTTAAACTGTAAAGAAAAAAAAAAAAAAAAAAAAATACTAAAAACATGAATTCATTACTAACTCTACAAACTAACACATCAAAACTTGAACCATATGAACAAAATGCGAGTTAATATCGGGCCAAAGGGGCACTTGAAGCGATATTAAAATACTTATCCTCATGCGTTTATGGGATTTGTTTGCAACAACAGAAACTCCGTTATCTGAATGAACTCTGGGAATTCATTTACATGCAATGGTTGTCTGGATTTGTGCTTGCAAATCTCGCCTAACACACGAAAAATCCGCACTCCTTTTCGAATTACACATTTTTTTCGTGTTGACAGATACAATCTGTTCTCGAGCATTTTGGTTGAAACCATTTATTCGAACCGAGCGCACGAATGAATTAATGGACGACACAAACACACAACTTTTTGAGTCAAACAATTTTTGAGCATTTTTTTTACAGGTAGCAAATCAAATGGAACTGGACAAACGAATTTTTGACGTCTAATACCATATTTATATATATTTTCTATCTTCAAAACATTTTCTTCCGAATCCTTTCTTATATTTCAAACGAAAAACAAATTGTAAATACTTAACTACCAATTTGAAATGAGTGTTCAAACTCCGGAATATTATTTTCGTTTCGGGGTTTGGAATGTTATTAAAGTGGAGCATTTTGCATTGAAATTTTCCGTTATGAATCAATACATTGAAAAACGCCACGTTTGGAATTAGTCAACTGAAGTAGGAAATGCCATCAAATCGATAACTCTGGTGAACAATGTGTTTCCCCAAATTTTTTTGTCGTTATCTGTTAAATAATGTACAGTGCAAAATGTTTCTCTTTGATTCATATTCGAGCGCATGGGACTAAATGCGGTAATAAAGAATCGTTCGAGCAGAACGAATAATATGATATTTCACCGCTTTTATTCCCAGGCACTCATTTGTTGGTGTCTCTGCTCTCTGGCAAGGATACGTTTTATTTTTCCTCGTTTGATTAATGTCGATCTTCTTTTTTTCCCCGACAAAAACGAAGATCTGAATTTAAAAATTACTGATTAAATGTAAGTTGTAAAAAAATGTTCGCACATGTTTTATTCGAAATTCGGGCGCTGTATTATAAATGTTCGCATAAAAAGTAGCTCTTGTGATCGAAGTGCACTTGATTATTGCACAATTGAGGCATGCCAATTGTGCAAATTGATCAAAAGAACTTGGTGGTTATGCTAATGACGAAAAAAATCGAGTTAATCTTTATTGAATTTTATTCATTTGAATTGCATTCAATCAAATGGAAGTTTTTCGCATTTTTCACGTTTGTAGATAAAATAAAGGCTTTTTCGCTTTGCCATTATACAATACGAACATTATTTTTGATCTGTATTTAACACATATTTGGTATGCGCTGCGTATCACATTCGCGCTGTTATAAATGTTTGAAATTTGAGCGTTTTTTGCAGTTTTTGATATGTAGCCTCTGGGAACGCGTTTATGTAATTCCTAGAAAACGCCATAAAGAGGCCCACTTAAGTATTTCCATCAAGTAAAATGAATGTATATTTCTGTTGCTTTTAACATTATTGCCAATATAAGCCATTTACTTGCATCGAGCCAATAATAATGATTGGAAAATGAAAACATTTTTTTCGCCATCATTGTATGGTACTATGTCAATATATTAACTGCCGCTCATAAGCGGCAACTAAATGAAGGATTGAGAGTAAATGTGTCCAAAGTTATTTCACCTCCTTTTCTCGCTGATGGAAATGTTTATGAACAAGAGCAGGAGGTGAGATCAATTTGGTCACTTTCACTCTCAACTCTTCAAATATATTAAGTTAGTTAACATGCACGAAATAGTTCACATTTCTCCTCCAAAAATATGTTGGTCGAAAAATGCGCGACATCAAAATGATCACCAGATATATTTGTTCGTTGATTGCGCATGACACTGATCGTTGGGCCAATTTCGGAATGCATTCAATTTGAGCCAATTTTCCACACTTGATGCCAGTAATCAGGGAGCCAAACCAAACCGAGCCGCATATTTGGTTTGAGTGTGTGAACAAACCGAACCGTTTGGAACGTTCCGAAAAATGGTTTGTATGGAATACAGAAACATTTGTTCTTACGTTTACATCACTAATACATCGGAAATGAACTACACAGTATCGCTATTTCGCACAACTTCTCACACAAACCATCCTCGGAACGTTCCGCTTGATACGGTTTGCTCCGATGAACACTGAGCAAAGTAATGAAGCCGTTCCAAATTCGGTTTGAATTAAAAATGTCAAACCGATTTCGGTCCATGCCAGTAATTGTGATATGCTTTTGACTTTAATGGGCTTTAATCACGATTATCATTTTTAATAATAAAATGTGCTTCGAATTTCGTGCAAAAAACATATGCGAATATTTATGTGAAAAATATTTCCATATTGATTCAAAAATAATGTTGATATTGCAATATTTTCAACGCAAATTCATGATTTTGAACGTATTTCATACGATTTTTCATCAATTGTCACACTTTTTCACATTACAATTTCAAGCACCGCACCGTTTTTTGGTATGAATTTAATTTTGAATCAGTTAGGTTTTCGTAGTAAATATGCAGTTTATATATGCTCTCAACTGCTTCTTTGTAATTTGCAAATAGTTATCGCAATGCATGCTGTAACCATATTCGCAATTGAAACGCACTTTAATCAATTCATTTTCAAGTTCCTGTTTTTCATTTCACAACTATCTTATTTTTGGCATTGAAATCAGCTTACTATTTTATTCTAGTAATCGTTGCTACCTGCAGCTTACCAATCTAATTCCCCAAATCAAAATTACCATTTCTCTTGATTAAATTTTAATTCAAATACAAGTGAAGAGCAATTTTTGATGGGTCATTTATTTGATTTTGGGATGCGATGGATTAAATGCACTTTTTGAGTTTTTGCACATGATTTTTGATTTTTTTTTTGAGAACTCACGTGTTTGGCAACGATTTTTTTTTAAATGAAGAGGAGATTAACTACCCGAAAAAATGACAACACATTCGTGGTTTTTTCCTCAAAGTTCATCCCTAAATCATTTCCTCTGGCTCATGCGCACACCCCAAGCAATTTTGCTTTAGCACTTTCCACGCAAATTCTCGCAACAACCAAATATATGGAAAAAGCTCGAATAAGAACGTAAAACAAATCGCTATAATTACAAAAAGGGCACCAATATAAACAGCAATTTAATATATCGCACATTATTTTTGTTAACAAACACAAATTGAGCACCAATTTATCGTAGATCCTAAAGAAAACACACACAAATCGAAAAATCAAAAGATTCGAACTGTTTTGCAAGAGAATATTATTCATTTTAGATCAAATTATCTTTGAGTGTTTTTTTGAGTTGTTTTACATTTTGTTTCTATTTGTTTCAGAATTTTGATTGTATTTTATGAATCAATGGCACCAATTAGTAGCTGAAATCAAGTTGTTGTTTGAAACAATGCATTCGATTTTTGCACTTTATTATAAAACCGTGCACTGATAGCATTTAATACGCACCAAATCACCGAACAATTGCTTTCATTTCGTTGAATTTTATTTTTCCCAACGCACCAAATATTCAATTAGCAAATACAAATATCGATTTCATTTGTCATTTTGTTCGCACTCAATTAGAATTCATCGCACGAATGCGCCAAATCACAAAAACAACAAGCAAATCCACAATTGTTATTATGAATGTGCAATGTTTTATAATAAAAAGCACCAACCAACACTTTTTATCTGCACCGTCTTTATAAGTTGGATATTCCTTAGAAAATTCGTTTGTTATTCAATTCAAGTGATAGAGCAGAGAAATGATGAATCGATTGTTGATTGGCCGTACGCACGAAATTGAACCGGATTGCACTACGAGAATGACAGAGAGATTTTATCAGAAATGTTTTGTCCAATTGTTAGACAGGTATATCGAAACGGTGTGAATGTAGCCGAATGGAATCAATCAGAAAACTATTGAATTTAATCAATGAGCATTTACAACATTCGAAACTGATGAGACGAAAAATCAATTCAATGTTTGCGTTATCCATTTTGTATTTTTATTTTTTCAGTTTTAGCTTAAGTTGAATCATTTTGAACGTTGTTCGTTGAGTGAATGAATGGAAAAAACGAACACACTTACAACCATTTGAAACGATGAACGTTGTTCGAAAGGTGCTTTAACAATAAGTGCTAGGGATGAGGACTTATCATTTGAATATTAGTCAATTAAGATGTTTTAGGGAACAAAAGCATTTGAATACCAACCTATAAACATTTGAATAGCGAAAAAAACGCCCAATTTTGTGATAAAAAAAATTGAAAAAAATCATGCCGACCATTTTCCCAAATTATTATCCATCGACTACATGATCTGAAATAAATTGTCATTGTTAGCTCTTTTATTTTTTTCCCCCTTTTTCTTTGGCTTGAACTGCATGAAACTAAAACGGATTATTGCTCCTTTACACAGGCATTTCACATTGAGTAATTATTCATCAATTATTTAGCTTTTTACAATTGCTACGCTTTCGAGGCTAATTTAATAAAATTGCTGCTTTTCTTTTTGATCATTCAATTGAAGTGGTCAATTTCTGGAGAATCCATTCAATATCTTTCTAGGACTGGCTTGTAGTTTAAGCTATTTCCACTATGTCGGTGGATATTTTTTATCTTTCAAAATATTTGTGTTTCATCGCATATATTGAATGGATTACAGTGAATACCGAAAATAATTTTATTCAATGAAAATTGGTTTGCTATGAAAATTGAGATTTTTGATGTGATTGATCAACAAATCCATAGGTTATGGAATTTGCAATGAAATATATTCGCATGGAATGTTTTAAAATATAAAATCTATTGCTCATCGAAAATGCCTGTGTGAAAAGGGAGACCTTAATGATCAGTTTGTGTTTCAGACCAATGCGTGCTAACAACGAACGCGAGCGCTGTGATAGCGGTATTGTGAAGTGTCATAGACGATGAGTAGCATAGTAACTTGTATGCTAGCTTTAGTTCCAATTCACGCAACCACGGCGTTTTAGTCAAATGTACAAATAAAAATTGAACATGTTAGCACGCATTGTTTCAGACCATAGAATTATTGAAAATTGCGATTTGGAATTTCTTTTAGTTGATAATATTTTGATGCGTTTTATTCTGTGCGAATCGTGATATTCCAGATAAAATATCAAAGCACGAAGTTTTTGTTTGTTAAAATGCCAATAGGAAACAAAATACTAAAAAATGTGTGCAAGTCTTGAAATTAATGCCATTTCTTATCTGTTCATCTCGTGTTTATTGTTATCTGTTTCATTTTTGTAATCACATACTAAACATTTCATGCTTTTTTGTTTGAGAACTAAGCCCGTTGTTTGCCTATAAAATGGAATTTTTGATTTTTGATACCATTTTATTGTTCCAACATAATGAATAATTTTATTTTCAAGCAGGAGGATACATATACCGATGGAAAATCAACAGCTTTCAAAAAATAAAACACAACCTATTAATTAATATTAGTGTAGTAGAATGTTTGAAATCGTGATTTCAATGGTCTCATTCATGGTTTTTTTTGTTTGCTTACTCTCTTTTTTCCGATTTTCTGCACATCGGTTTTCTCCGCGTGCGCGCGCACACAATTCGGGTGCAACAACAACAATTTTTTTGCATTTTTGTGTGTATTGTTGCATCGCGCCCATGGGCTTCGCAAACACTTTTCAATTAACGAATCCTTCGAACATTTTTGCACGAACGCGGGATTTTAAAAACAAACTCTCATTTAATTACAATAACAAAAAATTTCTTACTAAACAGACATTAAGAGTGAGTACCGAGACGTAAACCAACCATAAAATTAAGAAACATTTAGATGACTTTTTTAAATGACACCATACAATCAATATTATTTTGGTTTTTGTTGTGTGCGTGTGATTTTTTAAGTTCATGGACAAATCATTGTTCCAGACGAGTTTTTGTTTTGTTTTGCATTTTTGCATCATGAAAATCAGTGATGGGCTAGATTTTCACTTGACATCGTTTTTGTTTGTCTGGTTATTTTGAATTTTGCTGCTTCTAGAAATTTCATTTTCTATTTTCAGTTAAACAAATTTAGATTTTTATTGAATATTTTTTTCAGATTTATCATTTGATTTTATTCAAAAAGTTTGTTTGTTCAAAATTATAATGGAATCCGTCAATTTGTCTAGTATTTATAATTTTTGCGATTGGATTAAAAGATTTTCAGCAATCGGAGAATGTGTTGGAGTTTTCAATGCATTAAGGATGGTTTCATGCCAAATTTATTTCCAATTTTTATTAATAACAAAATGGTTTTTTTAATTTTAACTTCAACCGAAAATATTTCTTCTTTGCATTTCTTTTTATATTTTCTCTTTTTACATGCAATCTACTGGGGATGTTTTTTTTTTTGTTTCTTTTTTTTCTTTATTAACAAAAATCTTTTTTCTTGCATTCATGGAAGCTTACCGGACTTTTTCATTTTTGTTTCTAACCAAATAAATAATACATTTTATCCTAATAATTAGTCATTTTAAATCATCGTCGGGCACTCGATTTCAAACCATGTATGATTTTGTTGTTCGCTAGAACGAATTGTGACATTTTCACGATTTGGTATTCAAATGTGACGGCACAAAAAAGTCAAGGTTTAGGCATTCGGAATATACAGATGCTAGGTTTTTATCACGAGGGTGATTTTGTGAGGTTGAATTGTGATGTTTCACTGATTTAATTGTAGGAACGACACAAAAGTACTGTTTTTAGTTTAACAACTAACTCATTTTTGGTTTTATTTGTTCGTTCTTTTGGAAAGAGAAAGTGTCTCTATATAGAATAGAAAAAGTCGAAAAAACCGATCGATACCATTTTTAGTTGTCATTTTAATTTTGTTAAATGTTTTACAAGAGAAATTATATGCAATAGAATCTAATATGTATGGTTTTTATTTCGACGTGTTAAATAGTGCCTGGTGAACCTCAGGATGTTCGAGTTAATGCTATTAATTCGACAGCACTTCATGTTATTTGGAAGCCACCTCAGGAAAAAGACCGAAATGGCATCATTATGGGCTATCATATTCACGTTCAGGAAACAGAAGAGGTTTGTTTACCGATATTCAATTCATTTGATATTAGCTCTTGAGGTCGTCCGCCTATTTCGGGAAAAGGACTCTTATTCAGCTCATGAAATTCGAAAATAAAACATACAAATTAGAAAATAAAATTAAAATATGCGATCAATCAAATTCATCAAATATTGTCTTATAAAAAAAACAGGGTCGCAACTTCCTTAACGAGCCGATGAAATTTGAAGTGACTGATGCTTTGGAATACAATGTCAGCGGATTGCAACCAGATACGAAATACTCGGTACAAGTGGCCGCATTGACGAGGAAAGGTGATGGTGACCGCAGCCCCGCGATAATTGCAAAGACTCCAGGCGGTGTTCCAGTTCGGCCAGTCATGAATATCAAGATATTAGAACGTGATCCGACGGTTTCGATTGAATTAGAATGGGAACGCCCAAATCAGACCTACGGCGAATTGCGAGGCTATCGATTGCGTTGGGGTATCAAAGATGACGGCTTTCACGAAGAAATCTTAAATGGACAACATTCAACCGTGAAGAAAATTAAGGACTTGGATCGTGGTGTGCAGTATGAGTTCCGAGTTGCTGGCATGAATCACATTGGAGTCGGTCAAGAGACAGTGAAATATTTAGAAACACCGGAAGGAGTACCCAATGGCCCGCCAACCAATATTTCTGTTCGTTTCCAAACACCAGATGTTGTTTGCATCACATGGAATCCGCCAACACGAGAGCATAGCAACGGCAAAATCACACGTTATGATGTTCAATTCCACAAGAAAATCGATCATGGTTTAGGCACTGAACGCAATACAACGTTCAGAAAGGCCGTATTTACTAATCTCGAAGAAAACACTGAATATGTATTCCGAATTCGAGCTCATACGAAACAAGGTGCCGGCCCATTCAGCGAAAAGGGAATAATCGAAACCGAACGGGACATGGGTCGCGCACCAATGATGGTGCAATCAGTGGCCACTTCAGAACAAACAGTCGAAGTTTGGTGGGAAGGCGTTCCATCACGAGGAAAACTGATTGGATACCAAATCTTCTACACAATGACGGCAGTTGAAGACTTGGACGAATGGCAAACAAAAACCGTTGGAGTTACGCAATCAGCTGATCTAGTAAATCTCGAAAAATTTGCGCAATATGCAATTGCAATTGCGGCTCGATTCAAAAATGGATTGGGTCGATTGAGTGAAAAAATTACGGTGAAAGTTAAACCAGAAGATGTTCCCCTTGATTTGCGCGCTTATGATGTGAGCACACATTCGATGTCTCTGAGTTGGTCACCACCGATTCGATTGAATCCGATCAGCTACAATATAAGTTTTGATGCCGTCAAAGAATTCGTAGATAGCCAAGGAATGCCACAAACTCAAATTATTCAACGCAGAGAAATTATGCTAAAGAGCCACATTCGAAGTCACATGATCGGTGAATTATCGCCATTCACTACGTACAATGTCAATGTAAGTGCGATTCCGCCTGATAATTCATATCGTCCACCGACCAAAATTACTGTGACTACTCAAATGGCTGCACCTCAACCGATGGTCAAACCCGATTTCTATGGCGTTGTCAATGGCGAAGAGATTCAAGTGATTCTGCCACAAGCATCTGAAGAATATGGCCCAATCTCGCACTACTATCTCGTCGTTGTGCCCGAAGATAAATCAAATATGCACAAAAATCCCGATCAATTTTTGAATGATGAAATTTTGCCATCGCCCACCAGATCAGAGCGACTGAATACACCGTATATTGCGGCTAAATTCCCGCAACGAGGCATTCCATACACATTCCATTTGGGATCCGGCGAAACAGTCCACAATTTCACCAATAAGAAATTGGAAAAAGACAAACGCTATCGCATTTTTGTTCGAGCAGTCGTTGACACACCGCAAAAACACTTGTACACATCGAGTCCATTCTCTGAATTTCTGTCGTTGAATATGCGCGAAGCACCGCCCGGCGAAGCGCCGCATCGTCCAAATCCAAACTTGCCGCACATCGAAGTGTCTGTAAATAGGAATAAGGATGAACCGGAAATGGTGTGGATCGTTGGTCCGATGCTCTTAGCAATCGTAATGTGCACATGCCTTGTTGCCTTCTATATTGTTAAGAAACGAGAACAGCCATGCAAAGCACCCGATCAATCACAAGTAACGCGCCCTCTTATGGCAGCCGATTTGGGAGCTGGACCAGCACCAACCGACCCAGTCGATATGCGGCGCCTGAACTTCCAAACCCCCGGCATGGTCAGTCATCCACCAATAACAATCTCAGATTTCGCCAATCATTTGGAACGACTCAAGTCAAATGACAATTTGAAATTCTCACAAGAATACGAAAGTATTGAGCCCGGACAACAGTTTATGTGGGATCATTCGAATATGGAATGCAATAAGCCAAAGAATCGTTATGCCAATGTCACGGCATATGATCACAGCCGAGTAATATTGCAATCGATCGAAGGAAAAGCCGGTTCAGACTATATAAATGCAAATTATTGTGATGGATATCGAAAGCATAATGCCTATGTGGCAACGCAAGGCCCATTGCAAGATTCGTGCGGTGACTTTTGGCGAATGTGCTGGGAATTAAGAACAAATATGATTGTGATGATGACAAGATTGGAAGAGCGAGCTAGAATTAAGTGCGATCAATACTGGCCGACCCGAGGAACTGAAACATACGATCAAATGACTATAACAATCACGGAAACACAAGAATTAGCTACATATTGCATACGAACGTTCCAAATCTCAAAACAAGGCAGCACCGAGCGAAGAGAAATCAAACAATTACAATTCACTGCCTGGCCAGATCATGGAGTAAATATTGCAATAATTTTTTTTAAGATGATATGCAATATCGTTGAAATTTCATTTGTTTCTAGGTTCCCGATCATCCAGCGCCATTCTTGCAGTTCCTTCGTCGATGCCGCTCGCTTTCAACACCAGATGCCGGTCCAATTATTGTACATTGCAGTGCTGGCGTTGGTCGAACTGGCTGTTACATTGTGATCGATTCAATGATAGAACGCATGAAACACGAGAAAACTATTGACGTCTACGGTCATGTCACGTGCTTGCGTGCCCAGCGAAATTATATGGTAAATTTTTTGTCACTGAAACATTTGTCTGAATTTTTAATTGACATCTAAATTGTGACAATTGCTAATCGAAATTTTCATTCAATAATAGGTACAAACGGAAGACCAATATATTTTCATACACGATGCAATACTCGAAGCAATCATTTGTGGTAATACAGAAGTTCCAGCGCGTAATTTACACGCGCACATACAGAAATTGATGCAAACCGAACCTGGCGAGAATATCACGGGCATGGAAATGGAATTCAAGAAATTAGCGAATGTTAAAGCTGATTCTATGCGATTTGTTGCGGCCAATTTGCCATGCAATAAGCATAAAAATCGATTGGTGCATATTTTACCGTACGAATCAAGTCGAGTTTGCTTGGCGCCAATCCGTGGAGTCGAAGGTAGTGACTATATCAATGCCAGTTTCATCGACGGTTATAGATATCGAAGCGCTTACATTGCTGCCCAAGGCCCACTCCAAGATACTGCCGAAGACTTTTGGCGTATGCTTTGGGAGCACAATTCAACCATTGTTGTTATGTTAACAAAACTTAAGGAGATGGGAAGAGTAAGAGAACATCAAATTGCATTCTCTCATATTTGATATTAACAAAAATGTTTTTCGCAACAGGAAAAATGCTTCCAGTATTGGCCACATGAACGAAGTGTTAGGTATCAATATTATGTCGTAGATCCTATCGCCGAATACAATATGCCACAGTATAAGTTAAGAGAATTTAAGGTGAGCTGGACGAATAAGTGTATATCGAAAAGTATTTGAAATGATATGAAATAATGTTCGAATATTTGTCAGGTTACTGATGCTAGAGATGGTTCCTCTCGTACAATACGTCAATTTGTATATTGCGAATGGCCTGAGCAAGGTATGAACAATCACACTGAGTCATGATGGGCTACATATTTTTATTTTATGAAATGATTATTTTTGCAGGTGTTCCGAAATCTGGCGAAGGGTTCATAGATTTCATTGGTCAAGTGCATAAGACAAAGGAGCAATTCGGCCAGGATGGTCCAATAACGGTGCATTGTAGTGCTGGCGTAGGTAGAACCGGCGTTTTTATTTCGCTAAGTATTGTTTTGGAGCGCATGCAGTATGAAGGTGTTTTAGACGTTTTCCAAACAGTACGAATTCTCCGATCACAAAGGCCCGCTATGGTGCAAACAGAGGTAAAAATCTATCGCATTTTATGCACATTTGTCCATTTGATACGTTGACTTCCAACTTTCCATCCTTTCAGGATCAATATCAATTCTGTTATCGAGCTGCTCTAGAATATCTCGGATCTTTCGATCATTATGCTAACTGATTTGTTTAAGCGACCCTCAGAAATGTTGCAACCCAGTTGATGAGAAGTGAATAACTCGAAATTAACTTCACTCAAACTCTACGCCTCATGAAATAACGATGAATCTTATAGACGTTGCCAGCTTAAATTTATCTATCACTAAGCCAATCTGTGTACGCGAGCTACACTTGAACACTTATGGAATTCTACCTTTTAAGTTATGTTCTATTTTTTTTGACGAATACACGACTATTAAACTATTAAGTCTAGGTCTCAATTTCGAGCAACTGAACAATCAGATGAATGTCGAGACATGTTCGACTCACGAGATCCGCGGAATTTCTCCGATAATTATGAATTGTAAAAAGAAGGTGAACAATGTAGTGATGATACAAAATTAAAACTCATTAGCCATTTAAAACCGACTGTTTGTTGCTGAAAATTTAGAACAGTTGTAAGTCTATCGCCTGATCCACGGAAATCTATATAAAATAAAATGCTTGGATTGTGGATTCGATTGGTGAACTAAAATGCTTGTGGTTTATCTAATTAAATATATATTAAAAGTGAAGAATTAGGAGGAACTATACGTGTAAACAACAATTATATTGTCAATTTTGCTTTGTGAAAAGAGAAATTGTGAAGTTTTGCAATTCAATTGGAATGATGAGATGACTGGATACTGAGTTGAAATCACACATGAATTTGATAAAACAAAACAAAAATAAACATAAGAATGGTCCCATCAAAACTACAACAATTTTCCGTTGAATTTCAGTTCAGCAATAGTCTTCCAAATGATATTCAAATTCCATACAATAAACGACAATTAAGTTTCCAATTCACCAGTTTTGTTAAACACACAAAAATAAAGTCGAAACAGGCCGCATCATACAAAAATGCTTGTAGTGATACTCAGAAATAGGGTCGATTATTCGAATGGTCATGTAAATTAATGCAAATTGAATAAGACTTACAACACATGTATAAAATAAATATCGCACACGATGATTTCTGCATTTAAATCTCTATCGATATTTTGCTAGAGTTAAGAATTTGCTTCATGTTGTGAAATGAATGGATGTAAATCATTGGAACAACCCTAGCCGAAGCGTGGGAGATTGCTTCCCAAACATCCATTTCATTTCCGAATCTCTGAAATCCGAAGTAAATGAAAAACATCATAAATCGATAAGAATATTGATAGTTTAAATTAGGTGTTAAGGAATAAATTCTGTATCTTCTTAAGCTAACAATTGTTGAAATCGTGAATTAAGATAATCGAAAGGAAGAGATTAAATATAAATCTAACTAAAATCAGAAAAAATAGCACACATGTGACAAAATAAATGTATACAAGGCGAGATGAAAATAGCATAAATAGCGTGGATGCGCTCAAACGTTGATTAACATAGTCGATTTCCGCGCTTTGTTACTCGCTTCAATTAAATTCATTTCTTAAATCTTCTAATCAGTTTTGGTCATTTTGGCGCCTGTTTCGAAGCGATCCACATTTTCTAGCTCATTTTAATGAATCATTTTATTCGAACTTCATGAAAAACGTTATCGTTCATCTCACAGATCTCACGTTATCGTTCGTCTCAAAGATCTGACGTTGAAGTCGACTTCAACGTATTTTCAGCTTCAACATCCATTCGCCTGCTTTCCCAAAATTAATGCAATTTTACAAAGTCAAATTATTTTCTTGCCATATCAATTCCATTAAAATGATATCAATCGAAATGACTGAATTTAAAATGAATTAGTCTTTTTTATAGTTAATTTATGGAGAGAACTTCAAGCAATGGAAAGCATCAATAATGAATGATTTATTGCCATAATTTTGATGATTCTTTACATATCATCCGAAACTGCTCCAGTGAATCGCAATCAATCTGTTCTCAGCTGTCGATCATTGCAGGCGTGAAAATAACAACGCACACAACATTTACATAATTCATCTTGATTTCAATAAGTTTTCCGCTCGATTAAGCGACTTATTATGAATATCAAATTTTAGTATCATTTTTCGATAAGTTCATAGAATTAGTTAGCACTTTAATCGTACTGTATTAAGATCAGTTTTATTTGTACAGACTACGTGATAAATCAAAAAACGTTTTCTAAAAAAACATTCTCGCCATTTTCCATTTTAATTTTTCGTCTATCTTTGAACAAATTTTTTCTTACATTTTCGACAATATTCATTAAACCAAAAGAAAACTTAAAACAAGTCAAATTAAAAATTATTTGGAAAAACTCAGAAAATCTCACATATTTGCACAATAATAGAAATGAAGAAATCACAATTTACAAACTAAAAAATTGTATAATAAAACTCAACCATACAATCGATTGTCATATATGTATAAGTGAAGATGATTAAGAACAAACAACAAAAATATTGTATGATACATTGAAATAAATAAACAGATCCATAAGAAAAGTTAATAATGCGTTTTACTGTTTCAAATTTCCTCCCAACTGGATTAGATGGGTAAGAAACAAATATAGATGAACTCATCGATTTTGCTTGCTTTCTTGTTCACTGTGCTCCTACAACCTACACTCTCACGGATTTTACAGATGTTCCCCATTGAAATATTCAATTGAGTGTATGCTCGTGTTGTTCCGTAGATCAAGTAGATCAAAATAGAAACATAAATCCTGCAGAACAAAAATTTGAATGAGAGTTTCTGATAAAATCAAAACCATTAAATAAAAGTCCGTTAATTACGTTATAGACTCGCATTTGAAAGGAATTTGAAGAGCGCAGTGATGGAATGTTTGACATTTCGGCTCTAGTACTGCATTGCTTTGCCCGTTCTTTTTGCGTTTAATTCGATAATGTTGGTTGCACTGTCAATCATATCACATATTCAGAATGTTCAGTATGAAATTATATTATGATTGTGAAGTTTGTTTTTTTGTTGTTGCACTGAATTGGCAAGTCGTCATTTCTTGTTTTTCTTTTTTAAATATAAGTTGAAATCGAACGTATCCAAAACATAAACTAAATGATTGAAATAAAAATCAAATGAATGGTAAGTGGATTGTTGAACAACCACCGCACCCAGAAAAAAATGAACATATAGACAGTGTTGCAAAAGAAACATCACACATATGAACAAAAATTGCTTTCTTCTTTCCTACAGATAGTTTTTTTTTTGCTCTCGCTCGTTTGCATTGCATGTTTCTTATTTGCTGATTTTATTTTAAGTGATATTGTGTACTCATTATTCGTGTAAGAGCAACTTTAATCAAATAGTGCTAAGAAGAAAAAAGTATTGTGTTTGAAATCAGTTTGGTGCAGTGAAAAACACGCAATGACACGCATTACGTGCAATTTGCTTCGTTTGTTTTTACATGGAGTTTAGTCTCTTTGTTTGTCTGCTCATCCGCGCGCGGATTCCAAATATAGCTATTAACATTTACATATGAATGTTGGATTATTTTGATTCGTTAGACAAATAAGAAAAGCTGCAGACGACCGTATGATTTCGTGAAATACACATAACGATCGAGAAGTAGAGCAATCAACAGTAGGAATCAATTTCGTGACCTAACAGCTACACCAACATGGATGATAGTATTATTAATTTGGATGAATGTGAACCGTTTTCGTAAGTACACCAAATGCAATCTTTGATTCACGATTTTGTTGAAAACCGCGAATATCAAGTAGTATCTCGAATGTATGAATATGCGTTATATATGTTATTCGAAAAAATGTGTGTGGGCATTGCAATTGATGATATCATATTTGCACAAATCTTAAACTTGTTTCGGGGCATTAAATATTTGCTAGGAACTGGAAAATTGTTGTGTAAAATGCAGCAACAGCAACTTATCATCGATTACTCATTTTCAATGAGTGTTCGTTGTTCATTCAGCCGAGGACAAATGCTCTTGTACGTCAAACTGTGTGAAGTGGGCGAAAGAGAAAACAGTCCGCGAAACAATTATTTCAATCGTATTCCATATTTGTATATACCGACACATTAATTACTCAGAGCAGAGCTCTGCCACTTAACCAAAATGTAGTGCCACGGTCATTACAATAAATGTGAAATTAACATTTTATATTCATGCATTCGAATTTATAGCAAATAGCACGCAAAGGAATGTGAAATTCGAATGGAATTGACGTTTTTGGCTTTTTCAGACTGTCATCGGACACAGATATTCGAAATATTGTTGATCAATGGAAGCGCAATCATGCAACCACAGAGAATAAAGGTAAAAATATGCAAATTTATCGATTTTTTTGGGCAACTACATAGTACTATGACAACAATAAATATTGTATCGAAATGTTTTGTTCGTTTCGTT
The DNA here is from genome assembly GCA_028476595.1 of Obolodiplosis robiniae. Taxonomy (NCBI): domain Eukaryota; kingdom Metazoa; phylum Arthropoda; class Insecta; order Diptera; family Cecidomyiidae; genus Obolodiplosis; species Obolodiplosis robiniae. The sequence continues at coordinate 10,374,383 of CM052014.1, read as the reverse complement.
TCAGATATGAAATTCGACACACGAACATTTACTCGTCCTAAGAAAAAGCTTTTCACATGCCCCGATGTAAATAGTATCTTTTCAAATAAGGCTTCCAGTGATGAAACGGTAATTATCTAACACGTGTTTCGTGTATCCATCTACATGTAATTGAAAATTGTTCTTGTCATGTAACTGACCATCGACACTGGCCAACGCCATTGAACGATGCTTTATTACGTTAAATAATAATCAATTGTTCTTTTTATTACTTTATTACTAATCTTTGGCTGTTTTTCATAGTCGGATGGTGCGGCTTCCTCGGGTGTGCCTGTTCCGAAGATTGATTTGCAAATCGGTGGCCTAGTAACGAGCATGCAGCGAAGTCTATTGGGTGACGTTTCGCCACCAGCTCATATGGACAATTCAATGGGCAACAGTTTGATAACGAGCAATGACTTCTCAAATATTGATTTCATCAACGACAGTGGTGATAGTTTGTCAATGGCTCACTTCAAACAATATCGACTTTCGGATGCGATCAAAGATAGAAACTTTTTGGAACGTTTGACTAATTACGATGAGAGCTTATTCACGAAAGATGCAGATATAAACAATGTTGACTTGAATGAAAATGGAAATTGCACCGGTTCGAGCAGCAGTACACTTCAAAACTCGGCAGATAGCACAAGTATTTTGGGAAAAAATGATGGAACATTTGTTGCGCCGACAAAAGAACTAGCAAATGGAACATTTGATGCAACTAGCGGAGTGGATAAGACATTTATCCAAGCACAGGCCAATGAGACATTCAATGCAAACGTTAATAATGGTACATTTGAACTTGGCACTAATACAAATGAAACATTTGAAGCCCAACCAATGGCCAATAAGCTAAATATCCAGATACCACCCGTTATATCGCTGGAGGATGAAGAACTGTCGCTGTGTGACTCATTCAATGCCACCAAAAATCTCGAATACAAAAGACCTGATGGCATCGGGAATACAATCTCACATGGCAGCAGCTCGCCACAGCCCAACATGAACTCAACATTTCAACTGGATGGTTCGTATTTCATAATAGTTTTATTACTCCGAATTGTATATGGCCCTAATCCAATTTTTTCCCATTTCAATGTAGAATATCAATCGACGCCAGCCCCACAAAAACCTAGAAAATCTCGTAAATCTGAATCACTAGCGACTATATCACCAATTTTCTCTGATACTGTGAAAAAACGTGCAACAATCAATCAAACACAAAATGTGGATAAATTTGTGGACATTGAAATTGAAGATGTTCCCGTTTATTTGAGAGAACCGATTACGAAAAGTACGTCTCGTGCCTCGAATCCAACGGGAATCGATACTGAATTGCGCGAAAAGGAGCGCCAATCACTAGCTCGTTTCGAAGAATTCGAAAGTACTTTGCTCATTTTAGAGAATAATAAAAACGAGGATGAGTTCGATGATTTATTGAATAGTTTTAGTGCAAATGTGCGAAGTCCAATGAGTCAAAAGGTGCGCCAGTCACTGGATAACATCAAAAAGCGTCATTCGCTAATTAGCATGGAGAAACAGCAACAAGACGAGCTCAACCGAGAAAAGGCGTTGAATACACCTAAAAATGGGAAACATTCCGAATTTGCTTCGGGAGAGAAAAATCGTTTGAACGGATCGTTCGGAGGTTCCGCGATGATTTCATCGACATCGTCGAGCAGTGGTGGAGAGCGGTTACTCCGTCGCAGTCGATTGTATGATGATGTGCTAAGTGCATCAATGGAGCGGATGTTGGATAGTGGTGCAATTGATAATAATCAAACTTCCATCGACAATAAACAAACAATCGACTTGAATTCAACGCAAGCACTGAATCAAAAGAATCAACATCACCTCGAACGAGATTCCGTCCCAAAGACTGACACATCGGTTGAAAACACAGAAAATACCCACACTGAAAGCAAATCAAGCAGTCGAGATCGTTTCAAGACTATTCGCATATTCAAAAAGCCCCCAGAGAATGCAATTCAAATACCCGACCCAGATGAAGAAACCTATGCTCAAGCATTTCATTCACCTTTGTCCACTCCTCGTACGGTCGATGCATTTGCTGCAAAAAACACAAACTCACCACAGCGTCAAATGTACGAAAGTCAAAATCAAGCTCAATCAAAAGCTATAAACACAATGACATTTAAGAGATCTGGATTGGCACGGCCGCGCCAATTGAATGGCTTGCAAAAACGTGATTCGTATGCAAAATCTAACTCACAAGAAATGCTTTCGAGCGATGAACATATGCAAATTCAAGCGAAACCAGTTTTACAAATTAAGAGTCCAATGGGAATCAAATCGAAGTCGATACACAATTTGTCAACGGTTAAAAATACAGTTCGACCAGTTGGGACGCGATCCGAAGTTGTTGACTTTGAACAACAACAAAGCACGAGGAATCAATCTTTGGTAAGTAGAACGATGAAATTAGCGCGAGAATTTTGTATAAAACCGTATATCCTTGCAGTCTTCAAATACGTTCAAAATGCCGGCACCAAAGTCAGTGACAACGATGAGACAGCGATCGGAGCTAAGCCAACCTCGAAAATTGAATTTGATTCGACCATCATCAGGCTACTATGGCTATAATACGAAGCGAACGGACTCAGACACTGATTTGGGGCGATTTTCATCGAATACCGTAAGACTTTATGACTTATCTTCAATTTTTCTATTTGAAAACAACTCAGAGACCTTCGAAATTCACATTCCATTTTTATTTGTTGCAGAGCCTTTCATCTGGTAGTTCGAAAAGTAGTTTAAGTCGGGGTGAAACGCCCGAAACATATACTGCACCAAATGAGAATCCGAACGTGACATTTGTGCAAGCGACACAAAAACCATCATCAGTGCCATCTCGAACAACTCTAGCAAATGGAGGGAGCGGAATTATTCCGCCAAAAGCCTCACTTTTGCGCCCACCAAATCAAATCCGAAGAAGTGCTCTTCCACGACCAGCTACTACTCTACCAAAACGATAGACAAAACTATTTTCCAGTTTCATACATAAGCTAAACACTCAATGATTATCACAAAAATATCTGCAACACATATGTCATGTTTAAGATTCTTTCGAAATAGTGAAATTATTCCATTTATTTATTTGGAAAACCAGATAATTATTTAATATTGTTTAACTTTTTTTAAAAAAAAATCATTAACAATGTAGTGAGTAAGTGAAATCAATGTGTTTAAGTGAGCAACCGATGGAATGTTTAATGAATCTAATGAGATGCCTTATTAGCTAGCTAAGAGATCGGAATGGAATTGAAACTTCTTTCAGACAATACATTGCGATATCGATAGAAAAAGCGGCTATTTCGCATTCAAATCCATGACAGTGGAAGAGAAATCCATATGCTGTGTTTTAAACACAGATTTCAATTTCCCTCGCATGGATTTTATTACGAAATAGCTGCTATTTTGGAAATATTATCCCGATGTACACATTGTTTTTTTTTATAACACACAGAGAGAGATAGAGTGAAAAATTACCATTTCTAGCAAAATATTGGACCTAAAGCTTTCATTTAATTTGGAACTGAGCTTAATATTATCCAAATAAAAAACAAACTATTGAAAATTGTTAGTTCAATGAGCATTTTAAAAATAATTTAGCTTCCCTGCCTTGATTTTTTGCATGTAAAATGTAAACAGTATAGCCCATTCAATTCAGAATAATGTTGATTTTTTTCTATCCGTTCGAAAGCAAAGGCAGTTCCCCGTTTCATTTCATTTGTGATATTTGCAGAACATTGATATTCAACTAAATAAATAGACATCGTAATGGAGTAAAAATGCTATAAAATCAATGTAAATTACAAATAATACATTTGTCACAATACCACAAACAATTCCATTCTTTTAATTTAATAATGAAAATTGATATCCAAAATGACGGAAACATTTTTTGAATTAATTCGGATGGGAAAATCTTAAGGACTGATCGAATAAGATAGTCAAGTAAGAACTACTGCGGATGCTTGCCACAATTGTAGATTTAGAATTCTGACCAAAACATTCCTGGAGATTGCTTGGGGCTGTGCGTCTGACGTGTAACCAATTTGCGTAAATCCTGGCTGCGTCGATGTGGTGAACGTCGACCCATTGGATCACCTTCGTGTCGTAAAACTTGAGAATGCAAATTCAAACGATGGATATGTGCATTCAATTCATCTGAACCAGATTTGCTGAAACTTGACCAGGTGGGAAAAATGAATGATTACAATTGAATTGAATCGAATATATGTTAATTACCTTGCTTGATCAGAACTTTCATGTCGCGAAAAGGATTTCGAGTGTGAGCTGAAACAATTGAAAGTTTGCATCAACAATTCATTTTTTTTGTTTGAATCTCCTGATGAATGGCTTACCGAGTTCCTTGAGAGTATGGCGAATGCGATGACATTGTCTTAAACGATGGTGATTTGCTCGAGATATGGTTGCTACAATTGCAATTTATATGGATAAAATCAGTTTATTCGGGCTAAATGAATCATATCTGAGGGGCTCAGAGTAAAAATGTTACTTCAGATCTTATCTCCAGCTGGCCGTCTCATAAGTAAGAGCAGGAGGTAAGATCTGAAGTAACATTTTTACTCTGAACCCCTCATATTGAAAAATACCGTACCGACGTCGATGCGACTCTCGCAGTTGAGAAAAACTCATGCTTCCAAGCTGTTCTGCGCTCAGAGTCATCAAGAAATTTAATCGATTCTCAGGAATAACCTTTAAAATTTGCTCACGATATCGCTCGCATCCGGCGCGTAACTCATTTGTCTTTCGAATTGCAACTTGATTTTGGTGGCGTAGATTATTGCCATACGCCTTTAAATCAACAAATTTGGCGACCTAATAAAATCGACAAGAACGTATTTAGAGTCATTCTACACTAGTTGTTTTATGCAACTTACCGATTTGCGTGTGATCATACCGCGAAGCTCTTGCTGAAAACTGGCAGCAGCTAGCATATCTTGGTTGAATAACCATCTCTTTTCGAACATTTTGCGAATATTTTCAGGCATCTGAAATATTTATACTCAAAATTGGTTCGATCAAACTGAAGCAATTTTTTACCTCCTCTGAAATCCGACAAAATTTGACAATCGTTTTGCAGTGGAAACATTCATCTTTCTTTGTACCGGCTCGTCGCACTGAAAAACATTTTTTTCTTTTTTGAAATTTCATATTTCTATTTTTTCTTATTAATTTTATGCTCACTCTTCCGTAAACAATCGTTGCAGGACACGATTTTACATGATAACACGAAAAACTCAGTATTTCGTGAGAATGGCTTCATACAAAATAAACATCGGAGCCATTTGAGATCATCCAAAAATGATTTTCGGCCAGCGGAGGTAGCTGCTGTTGTAGATGTCATTTCTATTTCCGTATAATTTACACCTTTTTCACGAGCTCTTGAGGATCTAAATATCTTAAAACCGAAAAAAAAACACAAAATTGTGCAAAAAATGGCGGCTCACGTCAAATGCTATCTCGTAATTCGCATAACAAAGGGTGCATTCAAGACTTTTGCCTGACTGATTCATTTGTTTATACTCAACAGCTCAAGAAAAAAACAGTTGGCACAAGTGTATGCGTGTTATGAATGTTCATGTAAATGTATGTGATGACGTCCCAAGAGAATATTTTATCGACTTCGATTGATTTGAATAGAACGAGATGTCAAATAAAAGATACGATTTTACAAGGAAATGTCAATTTTTTTTTTATTCAAAATATTGTGGTCATTTATCTCAATTACAATTATTATAATATTTTAGTATTATTTGATATAATAAGAAGCAAGGGGCAGACACAGCAATAGAATTGCATACGTGCCGCTCTCTGTCAAAATTTCATTTGTTCCAATGCAAAACGTTGGAGTAGTTTTTTTTTTCTTCCGTTCCCCTTTTTTTTCTTATGATATTAAGCAAAATTTGTCCAGATGGCAGCATCTGTACGGTCTCTAGTTCAATGATATTGTCTTTATGGGTAGAGACTGCCTCTCAATAAGAAGATTTCAAATCTTCCACTTGTGTCAATATTTCTGGATGAGTTTTAGATATTTGAAGATGTGCAGAAAAAAATAGTATGTAGTTCTCTACTCGCGGGCAGTCGAACAACCGTCTCCAGACGGTTAAAACTTGAACATTTTTTTGACATTTTGCGGGTCTGTTTCCTTTGTCTTAGTAGAGATTTAAGTTGGTAATTAGTGGCTTTTGTAGAAGGTGCTCGAAGCGACCGACGATTGAGCGTCAACATTTTGAGCCAACACAGATGCGCGTGATGGTCGAATCTTTTTTGTGGTTTCTGTTGTTGATGTTCGAATCGATTGAACTTCCGAATTGAGTGTAGATGCCACATCGTTGCCACTATGAATCGATTTACGATCCTGGTCTTGAGAGGTCTGGAAATAAATAAGTTCATTGAAAACTATGGTTTAGTTTCATCAAAAAATTGAGTTTCAATTTGATTTGCACATGGGGGAGTAAATTTAAAACTACCGATAAACTGGATGCCAAAGAGGATGATGAGCGTGACACATCGGCATTTTGCGGTAGATGTGTACCAGGGACCAATGCAATGCCCAACGGAACGCAGAAATGATCAGCCATCAAGAAAGTCAAGCGGTGAGCACGACTTAGAGCACAATGACGCGTTGCATCTTTTTCTTCATGAAACTGGAAAGTAAAATTATTTGTCAAAAATAGTTTGCAATGTCGGCAATAATCATGTTAATTACGTTGCAACTGATGCCACCCAAAGTATCGTATGGATCGCGAGATAGGAGTGCGTTGGCATAATTTTCATTTGGGATTTTATCGACGCGAGATCGAGCCGCCAATTCCATGCGCAACACATAGAAAAATCGCGTCAGTGGATACACGTCGATATTTACACCACGCTCATCGACGCCAAATTGCTGCAGAAAACTTTTTAATACTTCGATTTGACTGTCTCCGCTTGAGTCTAGATCGGTGTGCGTGAAAACGATTGGGTTTCCACCATCAAAAACCGGAGTCCTATCTTCGCGTATGAACTTGAGGATGTTGCAAAGAATTCGGCCATAGTTTGATTCACCCAACGCACTCGGTGGCGTAGGCAGTTGATGAGTATCGGCGGAATGAGCTTTTGCATCGAATGCGAAACCCAATTCAACCTTACCTGTGTGATAATATATTCGGAGAAATTGTGATTAATTACACTTTCGATTAATATTCAGTTAATCACTCACCGGGATCGACGAAAACGTGATATTTCTTCAGAAGACCGTCGCGGAAATTGAACCTCACCAACCCAATCTCGGCCGGTGAATATTCCCCTTCTTTGTTGCAATAGAAATAATTACCGCACATTATGTATATTGGATAGGTCAGGAAATCTGTTGGATGAATGACGCGGACTCATTTGAATGAAATTGTTTTAATCGAAATATTTAATTGGAATTCAATTCGATCAATATATTTGATCATTAATTACCTGAAAAGAGGGGAATCTTTTGAACCATGTTTCCAACACGTTTGCGCATGTTTTCTAATTCGGCCTTTTTCTCACGTTCTTCGCGTTCAATTTCAGAGACCTTGACGCCTTGACTGGTGTAGAGTTCGGCTTTGCTACCGCTGTTAATATTACAGCCCGGCTTTGTTGCATTGCCAGTTTTCGACTTCAGCTTGTAGTATTCCTTTTCATCATCGGCCATCATCTGTATCAAACACATATTTCATCATTAATTTTTGACTGAAACTAACGTTCGCCATAGAATTTGAGTCTAGATTTTATTTGTTGATTCAAATTCTGTGCAGTGCATATCATTATTTTTTTTTTATTTATTGCTTAGTACAAAACTCACATTCCATGATTGCGATGCCATTTGCGACGCTTCAGCCTGTGAACGAAAAAGAGACGAAATCCATTAGCATGTATCAAATTTCACATTGTTCGTTGCACAAAACCGCCAAATGAAAATGGCAGACACACTTCAATTTGTTGATAGAACAAAGAAACATCGCGAATATTCGTAAATTTTGGATACATTTCAAAAGCAATAAGATTTTCCCACATTAAAAATCTTAAGATAAAATTTGTTCGCAATATCGAACAAAACTTTCGAAAATAACTTATTGAAACTGACAAAAAAGGCGATTAAATGCGGTGATTTTTCAATAAAAATTGGCATGCATTTTTTCAAAAGAAAAAAGGGTACTTAAGGTAATTGTTCAAACTTACATTTGAGATTGGTCGGCCAAGCTCACGCTCTTTCTTTTTCCGTAAATCTTGCATGTACAAAAAGTATGGTCCAACTTTCGGCATTGTTACTTAATTTTTATTTTCACTACTTCAACGTTCTATAGCTCAGCACAAAATGAAATTGAATATCTGACTGATTCAGGCAGTGAGCACGTTGTGTCGCCAAATACACCGTTATTTGCAGACGCTAGTTTGTGTACGCTTTCCTTTCTTAAAAATTTCTGTTTCCTATTCTGCTCACACTTATTCCATACGCATCGATGCTTTGCATACCACGTTCGATACAACAAACTGTGTGGTCTTAAATGCTGTGCAATGTGCATGCGGACCGCGGAGTGATTGTATATCTGTTGTTTATATACATAAAAATGAAATGATTCGAGATTGTTCTTTCAATGAAGAAACACTCTCCCAATGTCAGCTTGGCAGTTGAGTGTTCAAATCAATTCAAAAGAATTGCCGAAATTTATTTGTGTTGTTATTTTAACAATAGTTAAAAAAAAACGTGTCAGAACAATATTTATGCACAGCACAATCGAATTAGAATCGTAACGAGGTATTTAATATTGATAATAATCGTTAGGTGTCGCTGACATGGCCAATGATTAGCCTTCGTTTTGGTTGCATTCTGTGCTACTACTACGATTTTTTTTTTTGCACCTGTCAAATAGAAAATTGTCAAATCAAAATATTTGTGCATTCGTCAACATGAAATTCCATTGTACATAAACATATTGCATGAATTCCATGTTTTGTTTCTAATTATTGTGTATTTGTAATCCGTCGAAGTGAAAATTGTGAAAATGGCATCGACAGTAGAGAGGCAATCGAAATCAAAGAATAGTCTAATCAATCAGCAGCTGGAAGATAAGGAAATTCAGGTGATTTTAAAAAGTGGAACAGACTTACGTCAATATTCCCAGCAAATTGAAAAAGACCTGAAGGCGGTGGAAAATCAGTCGATAGATGAGTACATTAAAGAAAGTCAAAATATCGCTTGTTTGCACAATCAAATTGGCGATTGTGATAACATTTTGGAACGAATGGAATCGATGCTGACCAATTTTCAGGTAATGTTTTGGCCTCGATTTTTGTCGGTATGCAAATCTTTTTAAATCCAACTCAATTAAATAGAGTATTTTGAGCAACATCAGCACCGAGATAACAACTTTACAAAAGAAATCGGTGTCCATGTCAGTGCAGTTGACGAATCGACAAAGTGTTCAAGCACAGCTATCACAGTTCATTGAAGATATGGCTATTCCGGATGAAATGACAAAGTGAGTCTTCACAATATCTCTTGTATTTTTATATATTTATGGGAATTATTTTATAGTGCCATCATGCAAACGCCCGTGATTGAGAAAGAATTCAATACACAGCTGAGCAATCTAAATCATAAACTCAATCTGGTAAAAGAGCTACAGTTCAAAGAAGCAAAGTCATCAGAGGACGTGAAAGATATGTTGGAAAAGCTGAAAATCAAGGCTATGTCTAAAATACGTCAGTATTTGCTAGAACAAATCTATAAATTCCGTAAACCGATGTCTAACTATCAAATACCACAAAATGCGATGCTAAAAAATAAATTCTTCTTTGAGTTCATTTTATGCAATGAGCGACAAGTGGGACAAGAAATATGCAATGAGTATATCGATACCATGAGCAAAATTTACTACAGTTACTTCAAAGTAAAAGTTGATTCACCGCCCTCTTCAAATAAACAATCTAATGCAAATACTTTTTCCGTAGAGCTATTCATCTCGTCTGTCGACATTGAAATTTGAGGATCCGGTGACAAAAGATAATCTTATGGGAAACGAAGATACTAGCACCAAAGCAAGCCTATTTTCGAAATCAGCTTCACTGCGTAACAAAGGAACCACATTCACCATTGGAAATCGTGGTGAGATTCTGAGCCAGCAACTGGAGGCACCAATCTTAGTTCCTCACGCACAACAAAAGAATCAATATCCTTATGAAGCTCTGTTTCGTTCCGAGCAATATGCACTCGTGGATAATGCATGCAGAGAGTATCTGTTCGGAACCGAATTTTTCATTGTTCGAGGAACACAAGCACAGGATCTATTCAATCAAATCATGGGAAAAACGCTGACTTTGCTAATTGTATATAGAACTCATGATCATGCATTGACGATGTTTTCATCTTGCAAATTCTCATTTGATTTACAGAAAAACTTGGAGACGTATATACAAGATTGCTATGATAGTATCGCGATGTTTTTGTGCATTCAATTGATTTTGCGTTTTCAAATATTGTGTCACAAAAGATGTGTTCCAGCCTTGGATAAGTAAGTTTTTCAACAAATATTACAAATCCATAGATTCTTCATAAAGAAAAATAACATGTGATATTGACTTTTTCCAATTCACCAGATATTGGGACTCGTTGCAAGCAGTCATTTGGCCAAGATTTGAGCTTATATTCCGAATGAATATCCAAAGTGTACGCAGCTGTGATCCAAATAAATTCAACAAAAGCCTTGGGCCGCACTATGTAAGTTTGTATTGAATCTAGATTGCAAATTATTAAAATTCCTCTGTGAATCATTTCTTATAAAAATTTCGAACAAACATTTCAGATAACTCGTCGTTATGCGGAGTTCTCTGCGGCAATCGTTGGCATTTCGGAGCAATTTCCCAATGAGCTTGTCAGTCGTCTTTTGCTCGACCTCCAGAACGAGGTCGAATGTTTTATCATGAAAATGGCTGGCAATTTTTCGTCAAGAAAAGAGCAGCTTATATTTCTGATCAACAACTACGACATGATTTTGAATGTGCTTTTGGAGCACACGCGAGATAATTCTTTAGAAGCAGAGACATTTAGACAGCATTTAACCTCTCGCAGTTCAGAATATGTGGAAGAGATTTTGTCTCCTCATTTCGGTGGAATTATGACTTTTGTCAAAGATTTGGAGCATCAATTAGAGAAAAATCCATCGGAAAATGTTACGTACAATGAAAATAATGCCTTACAATTAGTCACAAAGTTCAGTTCCAATTGGAAGAAAGCTATTGAAGACATTAATCGGGAAATTACTGTGTCTTTCCAATCATACGTTACGGGCTCGACTCTTCTGCAACTCGCTCTAGCCAGCTTGGTGCAATATTATCATAGATTCCATAAATTACTCAATCCAAATGAACGCATGCAATTGACAAATATCCACCTCATTACTGTCGAAATCAAGAAAATCAACAAATTGTCTGGATTTACCAACTAAATAAGTTTGTTTTGTCGACCAATTATGTGTTTTATTGTGTTTTTTGAAGTTTTCACGCAACTTCGAAATTATAAAGCACATATTTAAATAAAATGTATTTACATCGTTCACCGACATAAATGATTAAAACAAGTAAACAAACAAAATTATTGGCTATTCTATTTAAATTTATGATTTCTTCTTTTTCTTTTTGTCAACATCGATGCCCAACGATCTCTGATAGTCCAAGATCAATTGGTCTTGTACTTCGGGTGTGCACGGCGCATATCTTTCATATTCCATACTGAATTCACCTTTGCCCTGAGTTTGAGAGCTGAAAATGCATTAATAGGTACAAAAATTCGTCAGGAAATTGTTTTGGAATTGAAAGAGGAAAAGAGGAGAGAAATCTCCAAAGACAACATGATTCTTACCGCAATTCCGTTGCATATCCAAACATTTTGTTCAGCGGCACTTCGGCGTAAGCAGTAAACCATCCTTCTGCTTGTTCTCTTTGTGTAATGATACCGTTTCGTTTTGATATTGCACCAAGAACGGTTCCTTGGAATTCGTTTGGAGCGACAACTTCAACACTCATAATTGGCTCGAGAACACGCCATTTTCCCATATCGAAAACATCACGCATGGCTCCTTGTGCGGCTAAGAAGAAGGCGTATTCACTTGAATCGACTATGTGATGCGCTCCATCGACCAATTGAAAGTGAATACCGGCAACTTTGTTGCCCGTTAGCAAACCTTTTTCGCACATTTCGTAGAAACCGCGCTTGACTCCTGGTACGAATTGTTTTGGCACATTCGTGCCCACTGTTTTATCTGAAAATTTGATTTGAGTATTTTCATGTGGCGGCAGTGGTTCAATACTTCCGATAACCCGAGCGAATTGTCCTTGACCTCCGGATTGTTTCTTGTGTAAATAATTGAATTCACACGGTTCTACCAATGTTTCACGGAAAGCGACTTTCGGTTTGCCCAACACAACTTGGCAGCTGTATTCTCGCTCCATTCGCTGTGAATAGATTTCCAAATGCAATTCACCCATGCCAGACACAATAGATTCCTTGCTGTCTGTATCGAAGTAGTATTGGAATGTTGGATCTTCGCGCGTGAAACGATCAATAGCTTTCGAGAAACGTTCTCGATCCTTAACATCTTTTGGTGTAATAGACATCGAAACGACGGGCTCAGGTACGTACATAGACTCCATTGCGAGATTGTTCAGCTTTTGATCAACGACGAATGTGTCACCACTGGCACAATCAACTCCGAACAATGCGAAAATATCACCGGCCTAAAATTGAAGGGAAATTTGATTATTTTCATTCCGTGAATGTTCATTGCCAAGAAAAAAAAAAAAATCAATCTGTTGTGGGACTCACATGCACTTCATCAACGTCTTCCATTTGATTGGAATGCAACCTTATGAGTCTGGAAACACGGACCTTTTTCTTGCTGCGAGTATTGAAAATGTTATCTTTTTTCTTTAACGATCCTTGGTAGCATCGCATGTATGTCAATTGACCATACCGACCGGCCTCCAATTTGAATGCCAACCCAACGAATGGTTTTGATCCATCTCGTACCGAACTAAGAACGATTTTTTTCGTTTCTTCACCTTCAGTTTCAATCAATGCAGTATTTTCCACTTCACCCGGATGTGGTAAATAGTCAACGACAGCATCAAGCAATGGCTGAACTCCTTTATTTCTCAAAGCTGTGCCGACCATAACCGGAGTAAATGTTCGTTTCAAACATGTTCGACGAATGGCAGCTTTAATATCGGCTATTGTTATTTCTTTCTCTTCCAGAAACAAGTCGCCCAATGTTTCATCAACATTTGTCAAATGTTCGACCAATTCTACGCGTTTTTTCTTGCATTCTTCCCTCATATCGTCTGGAATCTCATCTCTTCGGATATCCAAGCCACATTCACCTTCGAAATACAAAGCTTTCATTTCGATCAAATCGATGATTCCTTTGCAGTCATTCTCCAAACCAATTGGCAACTGAATGAAGGCAGCATTATGGTTGAGTTTTGATCTCAATTGCCGCAATACCCGATATGGGTCGGCACTCAAACGATCCAATTTGTTGATAAAAGCTATACAAGGTACGTCATAACGTTTCATTTGTCGGTTCACAGTGAGTGTTTGCGATTGCACTCCTCCAACGGCACACAACACCAAAATTGCTCCATCAAGAACGCGCAACGCGCGTTCCACTTCAACAGTAAAATCAACGTGACCCGGTGTATCGATGATGTTGATATTTATATCTTTCCAGTCGGTGTAAGTTGCAGCCGATTGAATGGTAATTCCACGCTGACGTTCCAATTCCATTGAATCCATTGTAGCGCCGACATTGTCCTTGCCCTTAACCTCGTGCATCTGAGCAATTCGACCGGTGTAGAAAAGGATTCGTTCGGTCAATGTCGTCTTGCCGCTGTCAATGTGTGCGGAAATACCAATATTTCGGATTTTCTCTAACGGTTTTAACTCTTGGAAATGCGTCGAATATCTCTGCAACGTTCAGTCATTCAGAATTTGGGAAATTAGAGCGGTTACATTGATATTAGGACGAATTGCATAAGCCAAACATCACCATGTGATCACATAACCACACAAAAACTCAATTACTTACTCGCATTAGAGTGTTCAACACGCCGAATGACCTCAAGCCGCTTTGACGCAACGCGAAATTGATCAAAGTCATTTTGATGCGATGCAAATTATTTCTCTTGCTCACCAGCAAATTGTCCAGAAATATTGTCGGTGTATTTTAATGTAAGCCTTTGAACTCCATTCAGATGTTCAACATACTGCAAGTGAAATACAAAAGAGACAATTGACTGTCAAAAATTCCCATTGACATATGGGTATAATGGCTGCGTACAGTGCGCCTGTAATGTGAGAAAACAGACGGCACAGCTCACGAGCTCAATTCAATAACATCACATAGATTTTTGAAACTGCATTTGAAGTTCTACATCGTTCATTCGAACCCGTTCGAAAAATATTGAAGACGAATCTCATACAATTCGGTAGAGGTCACATCGTTTTGCAGAAAGGCAATTGCTACACCAAATTTCCACCTCCATCCACATCACATTGTGCAGAGGTGTTTTGAAAGGTGACAATACAAACATTGTTTTGCATATAAAAATATACAATTAAACCGATTGGGCAAGCGACGAGAGAAGAAAAGTGTTCGTGACGTGAGCGCGAAATTGTGCAAAACATATGTGTCTGCCTGAATGTGAGAGAGAACACATGTATGGGGATTATGAGTGAGTATGTGTTGATGAGTGAACGTATCATCCAGTGAAGCTGAAAAATTTGTGTTTGTCATATTTATTAAAATAAATATCTCGAAAGGTACCACTATTTTCTCGCTTGATTTTTCATGCAATTTTTTGTCATTTCTGTTTGATTTTTTGTGCTAAATTCAATTCCGTCAATTTAATTAGTCACATAATCAACGATATAATTTGTAATTGTTGGTGTATGAATTGAAATTTTGTGGCGAAGATCGTGTCAGTGCAAATAGGTTATTCTAGTTGATTCGTTTAGAGACAAAAAAAAGATATACGAAAGGGGAATATGAGAGAAATGAATGTTGAATTGCGTTTAAAGTGCGTCTTTTGTTGTAATTGTTTTAATTGACTGAAAGCAGCTCGAAAAATCGAATTAAGCGCTCAATCAGCTCGAAGAAAATATAAATGCGCGCATTTTGTTGTTGTTATTGCTTTTCTAGGTTGAAGTAATTTGAGGGAGGAAGACGGAAGAAATTCCTTATTTGTGATCATAGCGTTTATTTTCAGAAATCATATTTTGTTCGTACGAACCGAATACTCGGAACATTTATCGATTTAAGTATGCAATTGGCTATTGTGCCGATGAAATTCGACTTCGGTATTTTTGGTGTCGTGTATTGTTCAATGCTATGGTACTTTTTCGATCCTCACACAACGTATCGATTTCACTGGCGGTGACTTGTTCGCTCGTTCGCTAACTCACTTGCTTGCTCTCACACGCACTACCTATTTATATTTTGCACAATATGTGCATTTGTATGGAATCTTTTTGTGACGATTTTTTTTTCATCGTTGCGAAAAAGTCAAGAGCAAATCACATGCTTTGAATGTTTCGGAAAATATTTGTTTGCAACGTGTTCGAATGGCCCTTCAAGAGTGGATGAATGTTTTTTTTCTTTATTTTTCCATTGTTTATTGAAAATTATCGTTCTCGTTGACTTTCTGGTTGTGATTTTATTGAGCCCTCGCTAAACTCAATTTATAATTGTTTTCATAGAGACTAATTGGAAAAATTAACGATTTCTTAATAAAATGTAATGTTTTTGCAGGGGGAGGTGCAGACACTCAAACACGAATTCCATCACAAACGAACAACAAAAGCAATACATTTTTATTTTAACATTATTCACACATCGTATGCATTACAAATCAAACGAATCAACGATAAGACTGATTTTATTTGGAGCACGGAAGTTAGTGTCACAGCTAAGTGATCTTGTGCGAATTCAATAAAGGGTAAACGATTTTTTATAAATATTTATTGTGAGAGGCAGAAAGCAAACATGTCGCAAGTTAGCCGATCATTGAAAAATTTGGAGGCGCCGCGACCACTGAAAGGAAGCAATACCAATCGACAATCACACATCACAACGCCAGCATATGAATTGCAAACGAGTATGTATTTCTAGACTTTAATTCGTAATCGAGTGATCAATATTGTATCGGTTGTTGTCGTTTTTTTTGCAGTCGAGGAACTAATAACATTAGTGGAAAATGTTGCCGATTCTGTATCCATTGGTCAGTGCAATTCCGATTCGATGGCGTTGCTTCTATCGAATTTGCGAGTTCTTGGTCCACAATTGGAAGAATATTCCAAATCCACTTTGGACCAAGGTGTGTTTTGATGAAGCTTATATATGTTTGTTGATGAAAATCATAAAGTGTTTCTACCAATTGTCACAATTTCTTTATAACAATTCGAGCTAAAATGGTTTTATTCTTATTTGAAGCTTACGTCAAATTCCGAAATGCATCACAAGATGAGCGTTTGAGCATAATAGCACGAATGAATTTGTTGGAATTGATTGAGTTGCGTGCTAAGAATTGGCTTGTGTCAGACGGTCTCAACACATATTACAAACACAAAGTGTCCGATGTGCAGGTAAATATAGTATTCGTATTGAATTTCAATCGCGAGACCTACAGTGGTACTAAATTGGATCATTGGATTTGTTTTTGTAGCCCGAGAGCATCATTGTGGCACCCGTGTTGCATGACATTACACTGTTAGACACCTCCCCCTCGTCGGTGTTGACACAAAACATATTGAATCCTGGCGAAGTCATTCGAACATCTGGCAAATTCCAGAAGCCAACCAAAATTCCTGGCAAAAACTATTCAAAGGACGAAGTAGTCATCCGAAATGCTGATTCTGGAAAAGGTGAGATTGATTTGAAACTATTTTTATTCTCTCGGGTTATCATCCACCAAATTATTTGTGTCATTGCTCAACAAATTGACTTTTTATTTTTAAAGTTCAAGTGAGTGGTTTAAGTATTTGCAGTGAGAAAAGGCAAAATATTGTGCATTTCAAAATGTGATTTGCTAATGAAATTTTGACAATGTTTTTCTCATTTATTTTTGTTGTTTGTCGTCGTCGCAAAATGTGATAGTGATGGGCATTAAAGGTAGACGCGTCCACATGATCGAAGAATTAAGTGAAACGATTATTTCGTTTCAAAGAGGTAAAACGAAAAGCACCTTACCAAAATGACCAAATTAACCGAACTTTTCCCCCTTAATTGCCGGCTAAAACTCTATTTTATGTTTGGAATGCGCCTATTCAAATATATTTTTTGTTTATTATTTTCTGCTTGATGATTAAATCATTGCCATTCAACTGTTTTTTAAATTTTTTGACACTAGAAAATATTGCATTCGTAATTTTCACCATCTGATTTTCAGCACTTTAACATCATTTGTCATTTCTATTTAATTTACGTTAATCAGTTGCTTGTGACAATGTATTTGTGTTAGAGATAAAACCATGTGGATTACATTTAGTAAAATTAAACCGTCGAGCATGTATGTTACCGGCATGCAAATAGATAAATTTGACAGTTTATGTGTAATTTAACCGATAATACGTCAACAATTCTGGTAAATTGATTTTGGTTAAAATACAAATAAGCTGTTAAATTTAGTTGCATGTCGGTGTAAAATTTTGTGTTTGGCGATTAATTGAAAATAAATTTACCGGCCTCAAAATCTGCCCGGGTTTTGTTCACTGTGTAGCAACAATATCCAAACATAAACGCATCCATTGTCATCTTAACTCAAATTGGATTTAACGTCACCCATCAAATGACTGCAAAACGAAACCGATTTTTGAGATATAGTTGTTTTAATAGAGTTGAAACTCGTTTTATTTGATTTTCGGAGATTCTGACATAATATTTTGATTGTGTTTGATTGTTAATGTGATTCTTCACATGATTCAGAGTCAATTAATTAAGTAATTCATGAAATTATTGTAAAAAAAACGGAAAAATGACAACGTATAACAGTGACTGTAAATTTGACTGTATGAAAAGAAATTGTTTCGGTATGATTCGATGTTGTATTTTCTGTTTGAGGTGTCGCTATATCATTTGTTAAATCATTTTCATTGTATTGTGTGCATGAAATACCATATCATATGCCTTGCTAATTCAATACTGAATCGCCCTAACCTCAACAATTATGAACATGGAAACATTGTATTGATTGATATTTGTCCAATTTAAATCGAACAGTTAATCCAGGTGCCAAGGAACGTTTGGTCCAAATAACCGGCCCGAATGAGGAAAAGATCAAGTAAGTCCAACAGAAATAAGTGATTAAGAATACTTTAATGTAATATGACTTCAAACGAAAATGCAAATAGAAAGTGAGACAACAGATTAACTATGGATAAGCCAAGCATAATTTTTGAAATCCCAAAACTGTGTATTAAAACCTCATATTCTTAATCATGATGTTTTCAGTCATGCAAAACATTTGATCGAAGACACAATTCGCCGTAATGCTTCGCCAGTTCGCTCGGATGAAACGGTCGGTGCTGGTTCATGCAGTTCACTCACATCGTCAAACTCTGATGAAACACAGATCCGTGGCAATCGAAACTCATTTTCAGCTAATCAAGTCGGTAGCCACAGAGCTCGTGCTACGGGTGGCAATGTTCTATTGCACAGCCTGTCAACGAATGACGCATCAGTCGGTGAATACAAATTCACCGTTAACATTGGCCAACACAATATCAAAATTACTGGTGACTCGATTGATTTGGTTCGGGTGAGTTCAATTTAAGCTGTTTATATGCTTGCCGTCTGGATTGGAGCTAACCATATCTAATTCCCAGATTTCAAAGTTGGTGCTGGACGAATACTTTGCGAGCAGTGAGTTTATATCGGGCGTTGAAGCTGGAGCCGAATTCGGCTTGATGAATTCCTCATCGACAGTTTCGGTCACAACTCCGACATCCGCTATTCCTCTTTCGCACCAGTTGAATTCAACTTCTCCATTTGTTGATAGCGGCGTGGATTTGAATGTGATGAGCCAATATGGTGCTCATCAAGCAAGTATTGATAATGAAGATGATGTGTTTATCGTAGAAAATAACGGTATGTGCACATGAAATTAAGAATATTTTTGAATGTGCCTCAAAAAGTGATTAGATTTCTACCATTTATCATTATTTCTTCGACTGATTAAAACTACTAATCGTTTTGTCGAAAATAATCGGCTATGTTTATGTGATTATTTCGAAATATTTCATCCACTTCAGATGTAACATCACAAAATAACACGGATGCAACGAAACCGAAGGCCGTCCCAACAAATGGTCTAACACGATCCCGTCGCAGCCATTTTTCGCATGCCGACACACGTTTGGACTCGGTCAAGGAGAATGTCACCAAAAAGAAGTCCGACCTTCAGATAACATATGAGAATGAGCGTTTAAAACAGATGGCCAAGTTCCATCACTCACGACAATTTCCGCATGATTGGTTGAAAATCTGCGAATTTTATCCAAACATCGTTCGCAACAAGGTACGTGACTCTGATGACAAGAATAACAACGATTTGCATCAGAATGGCGTCACAAATAACAATCATAACAAGTTTCATCAAAAATCTAATCACTCAATTAACAACTACTTTGGCAAACGAAGTGTCTCCATTAATTAGTCAATTGATTTGATAGATTGACGCTTTTTTTACCTTAACAAAATCTTAAAATGTGTAAAAAACATGTCCCAAAACAAATGACTTCCAAAGACCAAAATGTCGTTAAACGAATCAAACGGGATAACATCAAGAATTTTTATTGAGAGATTCACGTGAAAAATATCAAATTAATATTTATCTTAACACAAAATGATCGAATTTGATATGAATCTTTTAAATGCAACGGAAACAAAAAAAGATTCTATCGAATGGATGGGAGTTCCTCTTCCGTGTAATAATGCACACGCAACCAATGATGAGTTCACCCATAAATAACGAGAAAGATGACGAAATGAACATTTCTCAGCTGTGGCGATGGAGTTTTGATATCCTTTGGATTCATGCATTTCACACCAAATAAGTATTTTACCCAAAGTCATTAATCGATTAAACTATGTAATTCGAGTTGAGTATTCCGTCTGCAAGCGTTCTTTACTCCCGAATTTTCTTAAGAACTGTGATAAAACGATTTTCCAGAGAAATTTTTGGCCTTTAACTAAAAATCGAAACACCTTGGTTTTGAGATTATAATTGATCTTTCAAAAAAAAAAAAAAAATTTTATTTCAACGCAAAATAGATGCAATGAATAATCACTTTTGGTTGAAAATATGTTGCAACAGAAAATGATTTCTAGTTATTTTTATCAAAGAATAACTGACTAAATCGTTATATATACTTTCTTTATTTATTATTTTTTTATTGTGGATCAAGGAGAACAATCTTCAAAAGCTATTTTGACAGCTCGACTCCAATCCATTTTTCCAATTATCCTTTTATTTATTACTAAAAACAGAAGAAAATTTATAAAAAAACAATAAAGTCTAACCAAAAATTATTTATTTAGACCTTATTTCGCATTATTTCTATGAATATACACATCACTAACATTGATATCATTGTAATTAATAAACAGAACCAAATGAAAAAGCAAATAAAAGTCATCGGAATGATTTTCAATCGACAAACCAACCAACTAACGCTTGTGTTTTGCCTATTTTTATTTTTTATGCAATTTAACCACATAAATTTACTAGCATTGCTTTGGTAAGTATGTGACACCTCTTGTGATTGTCGCCGCCTGCTATCTTTCAATTGCTGTCTGTATATAACGTGGTGGTGTCTGATCTGTTTTCCTACATCGTGCGTTCTTGATTAACTTGAGTTTGAACTTTAAAAGCCGTGATTATTTTATTATGTTCCAGAACCCCGAAGACGAGGGACATTTCTTTGATCCAGACTTATATGTGCAAACTTTCGAAGTGGCGATGACGAAACATAATTTACCACTGCTTAATGACAAAAACTCAGATCCTCTATCCGAAAGTGATTGATTTTTGGCATTTCACAATTAATTTTTAAACACATCAATTTTTGATATCATAAAATTTAATAGTTAAAGGGGCATTGCAAACAATGGACCATTTTTGTATCGATAGACTTTTTAGCTTTGGGTAATGTATATTTTGTAAAAACAAAACAAAAACTCATCACTAAAATATTAAAATGTCTAGTCTAAAATTTGAGTAATAGATTAATTTATTTTTATACGCTATCATTATGAGTCAAACGATTATATCTGAACCGAAAATTAAAACTTACGTAAAACCCAGCAAAAATTGCTCACGGATAACCCTATATTAAATTGAATTATAATTAAATTATAACTGTCATTTTAAACAATGAAATTGTTGTTGCGTTTTTCTAATGCCAATTTTTCCAAACAAATTGTCAGTAGGGTGAAACGACTAAAGAATTAAAATTGAGGTAAGTTCAAACACATTTTTTTTATATTTTTTAACGGCAATTTTTTCTTCCTGAAAACAACTAACAGTTTTTATGATTTCTATTAACAAAAACGCCGCCGTAAAAGCAAACAATGCCCAATAGCTGAAATGAATAGAATAACACTATTTTTACATTGCCTTTCGGATCAAATGTTCGAAATTTACAATTTGAAATCAGTTTGTTTCTTTCATCGATTCCAAAGAGAATATTCCATGCACAACAATAGCGCGAGCATTGTTCAGTTTTTCAAAGATTTATGAATTTCATCGGCTAAATTAATAATTTTTGAGCACCAACCATGAAGTCAATTCATTTGAAATCATGCCCTACTGTTTTCAAAGCTTATGAATCAAAGGTCCATTTATCCAAAAAAAAATACCAAAGAATGAAATTCAAACATTTGTTTATTAACATAAAATTGGCTCATAATAAAAGTCGCTTTTTACTTTTATTTAATCCGACAGATTTTATTTTGTATTTTTCTTATAACTTATAACCCACTCAAAAAAAAACTAACCGCCTCCCCTTAAACAGTAAGCATTCGAAAGCTTCTATCGATGATATTCGGAAGAGTTTCGTATTTTGATGCTTTGTTGAATAATATGCTCAGTAAAACCGATTACAGAAATGATTGTTCTGATTTTTCAGGCAAAGTCAAGTCAGTTGCGGGCTCGGTAAAAGTTTCAGTCGAAAGATCAGCTTCGGAATTATGAATGAGCGGTTTATCATCAACGGATGCTACAATCAACGTGGTTGATGGCATATCGATTGGGGCTTCAGTTGGAGTCTCTGAAATTCTTTTTCCTACAATCGGAGCTTCTGGCTTAACTGAATTCTCCAGTTTTCCTAAGAAACCAGGCGTTCGAAATTCGAAGGTTTGACGATTCGAAGTGATTCTCAGAACACCGTTATCAAATTCAGAATAAACGATATTGTCATCCTCGAAATGATGTGGTACACCAGGTGGTCGGGTTGTTACTGGAAGGCGTAAAGAAGGTTTTTCTGTTGTCGTCGTTACGGGTGCTGATGAGCGTGCAGCCACAATTATGTTGCGTACATGGTCAAATGAGTCGATTGCTGGTAGAATCGGCAGTTGAATGTTGTCTGCTGGCCTCAAAGATGCATATAGATTTTCTGGGTTCGTAAAAACTAGATCACGTTGAATTGCGTTCGCTGGAATAGCTCCAATATTGGGCAATGAAAACACAATAGATTGCGAAGATAGTCCAACAAATGCGCAAAACAGCAACTGAAAAAAAGGAAGAACACTTTCAACGTTCGAATTAAGGATATCGTTGATACAAATTGAATCTATTATTTTCCCATTTCAAAATTAACGAACCAAATGTATTTCCATGTTTGCCATTCAACACCAGGAACCTGTCAATTACAAACTCAAATTGAACTTAAGCGACTCTTTGTATAAATGCACAGCTATTTATAAGTTTTCATTTGCACTTCATATTCCAATGAACCGGTTTGTTCGTTTGAAATTTGCTATTTTTACCGAAACCTGCCTATTTGCCAAACGTTGCACTTAACCAAAATTAAAGTAACGAAAAGTTAAAATGATAAAGATTTCCTGTTATTGTCACTTCCCGTAAGTAAACCAGTCAATTTGTATGTTCACACACTTCAATTTGGAGCAATCAAATTCCGATTTCTATTTGCAATTCTTATCAAATTCAATGGGACACACATCGGATTTGAACAGCTTTTGTGGAAAAATGATTATATTCACAACCTATAAAGTGAATAAAAGTAAAGAGTTTTCTGAAATAAATTTATTGTCTTATAATAATTTTCATAATCAATTCAATTTGGTGTTCAACGAGAAAATCATTCAATTGCTAGACTCGGAAATAATGCAATCAAGCAGCACGTGAATCACACTCTTTCAGTAACTCCATTGAACCAAAATCAAAATATAAGTGGCATAAAACAAATGGCTCAGTGTGCAGCAATCCTCCTATTCATTTTATTGTAGAATATCGAATAAATTGATATTTTTCATTCAGTTTACACGGCCGAAACGTGTTTTTCATATCGACTGTTTTCAATTTGCTAAACGGAAACCAATTTGATTGGTATATTTGGTGTAGTCACTTGTAACCCGAAGACACTCTGGCTGGCAATATATTCATTTCATCTGTTTCCTCATTTAATGTAGTCATTCAGAGAATATCATGATATTTTTATTCATTCATTTCAACAAATTGCCAGCAAAAAAAGTTACCACCACCTCGGATTATACGTTTATATTTTGTTGATCTCCAATAAATTTGTATGTTCTTGATATTCCTCTCTCGCTGCAAAAAAAATCCCATATTTTTTTATGTAGAGTTTTTTTCTTTTGTTTCGTGGAAACGACGCTTGTTCATATTTTTCTGTCCATCTCCCTCTCTCTTTCACTCGGTATATTGTAAATGTGTCACAAATCATAGAAAAAAGATTATATTTAGCATATGGTCTGAGTGAATTATACATGTGAATCTGTCTTTCATCGCAACCAAACGCAATTTTTCACGCTCTTTCTCCCATGATGTTACACGAACACGAATCCGTACACCTAAATTCGAGCCGTCGTATAATTTAATTACGCTTTGATACTCTTTTATTCGCATGAAAAAGGCGATGACGTCAATACGATTCGTTCCATCACAACAAGCTGTGTGTAGTAAATAATGCTAATGAATTTATTTAAAAACCGAGAGTCAAAAAAATGGAAAAGTTGCAAGCTGGGAAGAGGGATTGTGCGATGCTTTCGTTCTACGAGATGTATAGATCAGCCTTTCGGCTATTTCTAAACGTTTTTCCGTTCAATAATCTCCATGACTACGTCGGTTCTTTGGCAATCCAGCTTACACAATGAAATGAAACATCAACCGAACAACAATCGAGTTCGCATGACCTTTTTCAGCACTCGAAGGGTGATATTGAAATCGAAGAATGCTTTCATTCGTTTGATAAAAAATCGATATCTAAAAATAGAAATTTGTTGCGAAATTGACATTGTTTCCACCATTCAGATTTTATCCGGTAAATTTGTTCATCATTTATGTGGCATTTTCTTATCCATCTCGCATGTGTACACTCAAAACAATGTTTTGCCCCGTAGCGAAACACAATTCGAACGTTTCCTTTGCTTATTTCACAACTCTGACGTCACACTCGATTAGAATATATACAGTGATCCAATTATTTATAAGACGAATTTTATTTGTTAAAACGTTCATACAAAATTCGCACTGAATGCAATTTTACTGAGAATTGAATTATGATAAGATCAATACGGTCCTGCAAGCCTTTCACCAATAGCCACTCGTAAAACAAGCAAAATTATGCTTGATTTTAAGACTGATTCACTCGAAACTCGGTAAAACTTCGGTCTTTGCACGTAGAATATTTTTTTTTGTCCGAATTCAATGATTCTGTCGTTGTTTTGTTTTCGACTCTCTAACAATTTTTCTGCTCGCTATAGCGATTAGTTCAAAGCTACAGCTCAAACATAATCAAAATATTTAGATAGAAAAGACATTGATTATTTATCTCAACAGCAGAATTTTACTATTTTTGCCATCGCATTGAATTGAAAATCACTTTAGTGTTTATCTTTTCACTGTCAGCTGAGCGACACGGCCAACGTGGCGAAACGCACGCATACCGAACTCGCTTTTGACGTCACCATATTCACTGTCGGTTTTCTGTCAGCGGCATTTTGTTGTAATTTAGAGGCAAATTTCCCGTTTACACCACATTGTCGATTCCGATATTCGGTGAATACTTCAAGTCACTGGCTTTCAATCACCGAACAACCACAACAACATCAATCAATACACGTGCCGCAAAAACATTTTCATCAACACAAATTTGCGCAATATATTTGGTTGAACTCGTTTAGTGACCTCACACGCATCAAACGCAACCGCATTGTTTTTGGACTAAGTAAACATACTGAAGCCACTCAAACATTTGCCGAAATTTTGGAAAATTTATGTTTGGTTTGGTGGCAGTTTGGGTTTTGCGTCACAATTTGGCTTGCCACAAGTACAGAATGAATATTTTGAATAATGCTCCTATAAGAGAATCGAGCTCTGAGTAGATTTCAGTGAGCAAAATGAGAGATTTTATCTGTACCATATCTGAAAAAATCAATTTCTATTTATGCTCGCCGGAATGGGTCAATTCAAATGAGTTCCCAGGCAATTTATCGAGTTCAGAGACCCGGAATCGTAATTAATCTTACCTGCAATTTCATCGATC
This sequence comes from Obolodiplosis robiniae, assembly GCA_028476595.1. Classification (NCBI taxonomy): domain Eukaryota; kingdom Metazoa; phylum Arthropoda; class Insecta; order Diptera; family Cecidomyiidae; genus Obolodiplosis; species Obolodiplosis robiniae. The sequence continues at coordinate 10,348,504 of CM052014.1, read as the reverse complement.
CAATTCCACTGAATAAGCTATAGATAACAACATATCGATGGTTTATTGTTAATGAAATGAAACGAAATGCAAATTTCATTTGCTACGACAAAATGTCTAAATATAGATGCGATTGTAAAGAGAATTTCAATATGATTGATAAAAGAAACGTTGAAAAATTATGGATTGCGTAGAACAGCTTGGCATAGCATAACGTTTGGGGAAGTTTAATTGAAGCATGATTGTATCAATCAATCGAAATTGGAGACCGAATATTTTTCAATAAATCCAAAGAGAATTTCATTTGCTTTACATTTTCCCAAGAGGAAATTCCGTTGAATCGCAATAAAACTATCTTTAAATCACGAATCATTCAATAGGTTAAAGCGTGTGTATTTTGAGCGTCAAAAACAATTCAATCGAGTAATTATATTAAAGTATTCCGATCCAAAATGCCAAGTTACGGCTGTTGTTTGCTTTCACTTTCTTTAATTAATTTACGTTGAAATGACAAATTTAATAGAACAATAAAATTATCTGATAGACATGAGCAAATCACGCAGATTTTGCTGAGAATTCCATATCGCTTTTTGTATTTTCCCCTTTTGTTTGTCGCAATGAAATACGAGCCCGTCGATTGACGTCGCAATTCGAATTCGAACAAGCATTGTTCAGTCGTTTATTTCAATTCTAACGCGAAACTGTGCGACTCTATCAAAACAAATCCAATATGGTTTTTGGATTTCGATTAATTCGCTCAACCATTAGTTGAATCTATCGCTTAATAATATTTAAACGTTTACAGGGAAATGATAAACACATTTCGAGATCAAGTCAATTCGTTCGTCTTCACACGCACACTTTTAAGCCGTATAATTTGTTTGTTGCTTGTTCCCACTTTGTTTTGACCAAAATAACAAATACAGGCAATTTCATTGAAAGAAAAAACTTTCACATTGAATAACAATAGATTCACTGTTCAAGGCAATTTTATTTTGGTATTCAAACGCAAAAAAGTATCCAATATAGAAGGAATTTTGAAAAGAAAACAGAAAATTGTAAGCACAGCTCGAAATCTTAGTTCTTGATCAATTGGTCTATATCCAACAGTAAAATTTCCTTTTAAAGAGAATCCTTTGTGTTTTTTAATTAAATCCAAATTGTAAAGAAACAAATCACAATTGGAGTAAGTAAAGCAGGGAGTGAACAAAAATTACTGAATGAAAGTGAAGAAATGAAAGCAATGTCAGCTCTTTTTGTTCACTCAAAACGTACTCAATTTTGAATTTTGTTGTGGGAAGCGATCGAAATGAGATGATTCCGTATGGGTTCCTATAAAATCCTGAATTTCAAAGCGATCGCGTTGCTAGTCAATTCAAACATCACCACCACAACAACCACTTTTCGATTCACCAGCAAATTATCCGGTGAATTTCTATCAAACATGTTATTTGATTCTATACTCACAACGAGAGGAGATGGCATTTAATGCAAATCATTTCTCATATTTTCTAAGAAAGTGTGCAGTTATTTACAATGGTGGACGTCTTTAGGTGCTCTCTATTCCATTCAATAAAACCTGGCTATTTGTTATTTTTGAATGTCAAAATATGCATTAACATTATTCCAAAAGCTTCACTAATCAAGTCGCATTTATCAATGTATTAAGCTTAGCTTCAAAGTTTACTTGTTCATGAATCATGTCATAAAAAAGGCACTTATTCGCTATGTCATAAGTATCGTTCCATATTCACATCATGGAAATTATGTAATCAAACGAGACTCAGTATGGGCACCACTCATTTATTCTACAGTCTGAATATTACCCTTGATTTCTCGGAAAAGGTTTATTTTTTCCTTGCATTCTACGAAAGAGGAAATTGAAGATGCAAATTGAAAGTCGTTTTCTGAGTAACAATTTGATTCCTTGTCATCGAGATCAAGCAGTGAGTGAGATCAAAGCAAGAACGAGAGAAAAATGAACATATTTTGTCGTCATGTTTTTTTTTTTCGTATTGCAATTCCGACTAAGAGAATTTCTTTAACCTCATTTGTGAATAGAGAGAAAAAAAAGCCAATTCAGATATTCGGTTGTTGTCGTTGATCAGAGGAAACGCAAGCCAAAATGTATGATGATAATTTGTATATTGATTAGCATCCAGTCGGCGTGTCTGTATGTGCGCGCCACTTAGAAAGTTAGAAAATTACTTGTAAAAGTAATTTATTTTGCTCGATCTGGCAAAGCAAACATCTAAATGTGGAACCGGTTTGAATCTGTTTTGGACAACTGAACTATATTTTCAATTCTTAGAAGTTTGTGGATTGAATGAAAGAGTTTGAATATGCGACGATTCAGGTAGGTCGTGGCTGTGATGTCAGAGCAATTGAAAATGTTGCCATAGAAACTGGGGCACACTGAAATTTCAAACGGATTTGAGCATAGCGTCAGCTAGAGCGGGAACACCATTCATTTAATCATGTGTCAAATCAAACAAACTTGGTGGATTGATTGAAATAAAATTCTCCCTGGCATAAAATTACGGAACTCACCGCAAATTTCAAACTTCAAAAAATGTTTTTTTTTTTCTAGATCCCTTTCAGTTTGACTAGCGATGTCTTCATCACTGGTTTCAATTTTTGTCCATGACCGGTTTGGTGTTCGGACCGTGCCCATGTCTGGTTCATCTAGTTGACACAAGTGGCAACTGTAATCCCGCAAACAAATGTGGCAATATCGATTGAGTAACCTTTCCCATGAAAGTTCATATGGATGAGAGAGAATACATCGTTAAAGTAAGCGGAGCAGAACAATGACGTCATTATACATTTCGCTCCACCATACCATGTAACATTTCACTCGTTCATCTCTTGCTCGTATCACAATCGCTTCATGGAGAAGACCGAAAATAAACAAAAGGACGCGCGAACAATGTACGATGCAGAATCGACAAGAGAGCCCGCATTGAACATAATCGATATTACATATTTCGCATATACTGCTTTGCAGTTTGCACTCAAATAGACATTCCATTTTGAAATCATTGTCACGAGGCGGTGTATTAATGGAAAACGGAGCAGTCATTGCACTCTCTCATGCAAGCAAATAAAATCGAAACACGGAAAACACTTTTCATCTGATTGAAAATAAATGTTTGATCGGAATAGAAATTGTGCAAGCGATGCAGCTTTCAGTTCACAACGGAAACATCATTTATGGCTTTTTCTCTCTCTGGAGAAAATAGAATTGTCATGCTTTTAAGTTAACTGGAATCTTTTCTCGTCAAACATTATGTTGACGATTTAAAAAAAAAAAAAAAAATAACATGTTGGAAATGTTTTCCTATAAGCATATTTGTGACTCGTAGAGAGAAACATGGAACGGGAAATTATAGAAATTTGAGAAGTGAAGCGAGAGTTTTTACGACAAAAGATTGGATCTTTCGTAAACGAGATAAATATTTGAGAATGAACATTCCATGCAAAAATTCTCGTCAATTTTTAGAGAAGCGAAAATGTAACAAGCGAAAAGTTGAGTTTTGTCGGAATTACAGCACTTATTTTTAATTCAATTCCGAGTTAATGAAGTTCCGTTACTCTGAGTGCTTCAGCTTTTCGGTTCAATGCAAATTATTTGCCAACTCTAACGAAAGCGAGGAACATACCAAATGGGAGCATATCAATTTATTTTGGGTTTTGGTGTCACATCAAATAAATGAACGTTAATAAATCAAATTAATATGATAAATGCTGCTACTTTTTTCGCATCCGCGTTGACAACTTCACGTAATCCAATTATTTACGATTCGGCCAGTGTCAGCCTTCATTCCCGTGACAAGCGGATGAAGTAATCATACAAGAGGGAAATGATTTGTTTTCGGTTTGATCGGATTTGGTGCAGGTTTGGAAGCGCCACTGACTAATTTGTACGGAATTTTTTCAAATACTTTGTAAGACATTGGTGGGAAATATTCATCAAATTTTTAAGACTTCAGGAAATCTGTCCAGATAAATGATATGGAACTTTGTCATGGTATCACAATAACGAATGTGTTGATGTGTACATTAATTATTTTTTTGAGAAATAAACTGTGAAAATGTATATTATTGACATAAATAATTGAGTTCGTTACAGTATCCTGAAAACAAATATGCGAAATCGAGAAATGCAAGAAAGATTTTGCATTGCTACAGATTCTAATCCCATCAAGAATATTCTTCTCGATCCCATCAAAAATATACGTGACATAGCGGAATATTCGAACCAGAAATGCACGGAATTGGAACGATTTCAAGCGTAATTTGTGAGTACATTTCGTGATGTCATGAATTCATATATTTGTGATAGAACATTTAATGCAAGGAGCACGCGAATCAGAACATCTTGCAGAAATGAAGAGAGATAGTGTTCTGGGGCTAGCCGATAAATTCAATATGTAAACTATAGGTGAAATAAATAATGAAAAATGAGGAAGATCAATTAGATGCAGTAGGTTTATTTAAACTTTGTTTACATGAGCTAAAAGAAAATTTATTTGAATGAACAGTTGCTTCTGCCTGTTAAAAGATTTAAAATCAGTTGAAATGATTACATACGATTCAAAACGTTCTTGAATGAATATTCAAATCACATACAATTACATAGAAAAATAGGATTGGATTATTGAAACGTGAGGAAATTCAATGGATTCAAAAGAAACCTGGCTGTGCAGGAATTCATAACCGTTGATAAATAGATATAAATGTAACTAAGCCAGCAATGATTACCGGTTATGAATGAGCCATATCAATCGCATTGGTAAAAGTACTAATGACCAACATTTCAAAAACTTCAGTTTCTTGCCAAGTACAACTTGGCCAATGTTCAATTGATTTGATTTTATACAAGAGAAACAATTCGAATTAGTATTTTCACAAGCTTATGTGGAAAATTTTCTTCGTATTACTCGGGAAAAGTTATCCCGAAGAATTAAACTCATTTGTTCAATTAATACATGCACGACGTTATTGCTCAGTCTTTGAGTTGTTGTTGTGCTTGAGGTGTTGGACGAATACTATCCAGCACAAAGTTCAAGGCTTAAAAAGAATTTCAAGGGTCTTGACTGATTTGTACAATTTCTTGCTCACTATGATCATCAGGAACAAAGAGATAACTAAAATCAACTTTATTTACAGTCAACTATTGTTAATATTGTCCCTAAGCAAACTGAGAAAATTTGATTTAATTGGAAGAGCTGTCGATGCTAGGGTTTGTTATCCAACAACAGTACGCACACATCAAAGCGATCTTTTGCGCGAAGGCGATGGAATCATATTTAAAAATGACAGCTTATGGCTCTTCATCTATAGCGATGCAATCACTGAGATCAACGAAACGATTTTTTATGAAGTACGTGTCAAGTGTTATCATAACACATCGAAAAAATGAGAGAGCACTTTTCCTTCGGCATGAAGAAAAAATGTCAGAGAAGTAAATACAATAAAAAAGGTAAGTAAGTCCTTTTGCTTTTGCGCTATCGCAACACACTGAATAATTTTACGGATGCTTAATTTTTTTGCATATTTTTAAGCTGAAATTGCGCGCACTGAATTGTCGTCGGTGAGAAGCGTGTGACTTTTTATGATGTGTGGGCCGTTTTCATATTTTTAGAAGTATCATAAAACGAACGGTAGCCAAGTTATATGCGGCGCGATGCGGCGCAATAAGTACCCGACCATCGATAACAAATAACTCTCAGTGCAAATTTAACAGGCGAATATATATCCGAAGAATTGAGATGGAAACGGACAAACATTCATCGCCGTTTGAATTCGGCTTTGTTCGGTATCGTCGTGCGCATGGAGGATATTTTATAAATATAAGAGCGTGGAAAAGCGGGACGCTTGTTACATTTGTTGTTTAGCTGTTGTGTGAAATGCTTGTGCATTAACTCCGTGCGTAGCATTGAGTTTTCAGAAAAACGATTGTGAGATTAGCGAGTGGATGTGTTGGTTCAATCCGATAGCGTTTCAATCAGATATTAGTATCAAACAAACCGTTACGCAGTTCAGACGTTATAAAGCCATTGCTCTTGGCTATTCTTCAACCATATACATCATTTTTCAGAGATGCTAACAAACTTACGGAGAGCATAGATTGAATTGTACATTTGATCAGAAAACAGCGATTAAATTGAATAGTGAATGAAATTTGAGATCGAATACTAAAAGATTGTTGTCAAGAAAGATTCTTCTGGATTTGCACAAGCCAATAACAACGAGTAAAGAAAATAGATGTTAAAATCGAATTTTAAATTCGAGAAAAGGGACAACATTTCCACAATTTGTGGTGATTTTTTTTGTGCGAATTGAAATATGATCGAAGTGGACTGTGAATTTTTTGTTTAGAATTTTACAAACAATCAAATAAAACAGCCTTTAAAATGTAAACAAATCGCTTTCATTTACCTACTAAATCCAACCAACCAGTTGATGAAATTGAATAAACATAATAAAGTTGGCGCTTTTTTTATGTGAAAACGCAATTTTAATTTGACAAGCTTAAATACGAGGAGCGAGACGCAGGAATTTGGCCAAATGTTAAAGGCGGCAGGTGGAACATACGACGAACATTCACAATAAGCGATAAACTGATTGAACAAAATCTAAATAAACGAATTGATTTTTGTTTACAAATCGACACAAAACGTCGTGCTTTAGAGACAGTGCGTGGAACAAAAATTGACAAAAAAACGGTGGAAATTTCGCTAGAGACATACGCACGCACAAAGAAAACGAAACAAATAAATTTAGTTGATATTCTAGCCTGAGCGCTTATTTTTAGACGGAACAATTAATCCTTTCTAACGAAATTGACTTTTCAGTACAACAGCCGGGTTCCAAGGCGGAAAATATAGTTTGTTTCCTTGATTGAGTTTCGGGACGTCACACGTTTTTCTATAATTTGTTTCTTTTTCACTCAAAAAGAGTAATCAGTGTAACTCAATCAAAAGAATTTCAAACAAGACGTTTGTTTTGATGGAAAATCATCATTGGAATTTAACGCCAACTGAACTTTGAGCGAACAAAAAGCACACACGTGATCAAAAACTTATTGAAATAATAAACAAATCCAAATCAATTAAGTCGACGGAAAAATTGTAAATGAAACTGGCCAGCTGCAATCGCGCTTCAGTTTGATAGCATTTTGCGGGTGAAATCACTTCATGTACTACATCTTGAGACGAATTCCATTTTTAGGTAAGTAAAGAACCCATCATTTTAACTATATATTCAATCAACTTAATGAAATGCATTATCCATTCTCGACACGATCGAAGCATTTTGAATATGCGAACCCCTCGGAAATAATTTTGTTTTCATCTAATTATTAAATTGCAATGAAATTCTTTGGATTGAATCGAATGCGTTCGTTGCCGTTATATTTCAAAATGCACAAGCTTTTTATAGCATTCCCATAAATAGACCATCTGTGCAGTGCACGCTTTTTTCTATAGACTCGAACTAAAAATTTAACACATCTACATTTTATCTGGAAACTAAATTAGTCTGTGCAGCAGAGAGGTCGATTTCCTCATAAAATATTGCCGGCAGAGATAAATGTGGACGGCCAAAATAGGTCTGTTAAATGTGCAACGTTTTTATGTGCAGGAGAAAAGGTAATAAAACGATAAAAATTGAATAAAAACACAAATTGGCATTAAACTAAATAAACAACCTTAACAACATGCAACGCACAAATATTATTTTCTGTGGTTTTGCCAGAGAGAGAAGGCTTTTTATGAATGTTTGCCCTTTTTTATACGTTGTGGCACAGCCGTGTGGAACATAAAATTGTGTTCATGCACGAGATAACCGCCGAGATATGGGATGCTTGGCGGTAATTCGTTGAATGCTTGATTTTATTGTGTACTTCATCGTTCACTTAATGTCAATGCTTGTTTTGTTTCGAAGAGCATCCTTTTTCCATTCAAGAACAAATTGCACACATTTATTTTAATCTGGAAGCAGAAATTATGCTCGGTGAAAGTTTTGAGCCACTTTATGGGCGGATTCGCCTAGCAACATTGTCTATATGGAAAAAGATTGAGCGATCGATAGCAAACAGTGAGATAGCAACCAAATCATGTCATACTTTTCTCAAGTTATGTTTGCTCTTATATTTCAATTATTGTTCATATTTTCGGTTTCTTATTGCGAGAATTGGTTTATGATCAAAAAAGTCATCGAACAAATAGCAAAATGCGATACAACGTGTATTTCTTCGGCAACCCTGGAAATCCAAGTTACTTCCAACAATCATAAAATAAAGCCCGAAGCAATACTTTTCTTAAGAAAAGCACCGTATCCGAGCTGCACTATAAATTGCGAACACGAGCCAAAAGAACTCGAATGAAAATCAAGTAAACGTTTTTAAGAACTGAAGTAACAAGAATCCTACCGTACATCTTTGCTACCAAATAAAGTTCAAGTATTGCATAAATTGTCTATACTTGTCGTTCACTTTCGCTCACGGTTTAAATATTCTTTTAAGTTCGTTGTGCTAGCAGCGATGCTAGAATACGTGTGAATATCCTGCTGTGTCGTTGGTTGAAGAACGAAATGTTTGTATTTGTCATGTACTATCTCCAATATTCAAATCGCTGATATCAGCATAGCAATGAGCACTCGAGAGACAGACTCACACACCCACACATACACGTTCATCGACTTAATTTTTCTCGACGAATCTTGTGAGGAAGCGAAGGATCCGAACTGTACACAAGCTACACAATGTGGAATGACGCAAACGGTGAATTATCATTTTAATTTTAAATTCCAACAAGATACGAAAAGGTTAGAGATATTCCGAACAATCATGTTTCTTCCTAACGGTATTAACAACCGAAAATTGGAAGATTCTACCATTTGCCTTCATCCATCCGAAATCAAATGGGCGTGAATAAATTGTGCTTGCAAATTAAATCACAGCAAATTTCCAAATGTAAATGAAAACAAAACCTCATTCGGATACAGTTCCAACACATTCGCACTGACATAGAGGGATATAGAAAAAGACAATTCACACAAGAACTCCCTTCGTTGTATGCGAATCATATGAAATTAATTGGTTTTGGAGTGCTGAGTAGCGAATTAATGTGAGCTTTTCAATTTAAATTTAATTAGATTTCCCTCTGAATTATGCTTCAAACATCCTTATTGCATTGAATTTAACCATATATTTGCACAAGTTTCCCGATACAGACCGAACTTTTCGTTATGCTCAAAGAATTCAAATTAAATAAAGTTTTTCTTTTGCTAATACAACGTCAAATTTTGTTTATAGCACGATTTTATATCTTTTGTGAATGACAACTTCAATTACAAACGCAAATAATCTATTTCCATGTTTTGTCATTTTGTGAACAATAACCTTTCACTGGCATCGACAGCCAGTCAAAAATTGTATAGAAAAAGAACGATGACGCTGGTATTAGATCAAGATGAGTCTCAATGCTAGCAAGTAGATAAAATCAAATCATTTTCCATTAATCTGACAATATAGAGGTCATTCGGATGGATGTCAGTCTTGTGCATTCGCTGGTGTGCGTGAATCACCCATTTTTAAGGTGGAATTATTGTAAAATCAGGTCTCTTGTGCAAACGATCGAAATTTGTCATTTTCTTCGCATGAACATCACAAAACATTTATCCGCAATTATGTGATCCTGCACAATCCAATGTCAAGTTTCAATAAAATAATGGTTTTCCAATTATTTACGGCAATCACACTTGTAATAGACCATCAATCACATCGGCTTGTTTAGTTTCGATAATGCATTAATCGTTAGTTGCAGGCGTCCCGACGCAGCTACAGAAACCACATTAAATTGGTGTGTTTACATGCAACGTAATTAAAGTTGAAGTGGAGAAAAATGGGGCATTAAATGATTTATAATTACGATACGTGTAAATCAGTTTGCTGGCTTCCGTCAGCTGTGGAGATTAGAAAACGGTTTAGCTTCTGAAATCGTTAAACTCAACTAATTGGTCGCTTTGACGCATTAAAGATAAACATACTGAAATGAAGCAGATGTGCTTGTGAAACGCTAAATTGAAAAAAAAAATTGAACAGAAGTTCTATGCATAACGTCGAATATTTGCAACTTATGCTTTGCACAAAAAGTCGAATATTTGAATTCACACTTTAGTCTCGGCTGTACATTTTTCGTAGCAAAATCTTTTCTGGTTTCGATAAAATCTTGGAAATGCTTTACGTTGAACATATTCCACGAAACAAAATCCATTCGACATCAACTAAACGAGCGAGAAGTGGCAAAAAACTTTGAGTTCATCATTTGTTATTATGCTCAATATCCATTTGAATAATAGAAAAAGTTTCGCCTTTTCAAGGAAATTATGCTATTTCGTTGATATTATACAAAAGTTCGCTTATGTTCTTCGTCATATTGGAGAAATGTCAGTGTTTTTGGCTTTTCGACAATTCGTCGACGCCGCAACAATCGCCATTGACGAAATCTCTTCGAGCAAACATTTTCGATTCAGTAAACTCATTGAGAATGGACTGTGTTAGGAAAATACACTTTGGAGAAATATGAACAAATGAACAAAAAGTCGCAACTTTATGTGTCGATTACGCTTGATTTTTGGCCAAAAGATAAAGCCTTCGATCTAATGGTGTCAGCACAAACGGTAAATAATGAAAGCAAGCTTATTCATTTCGGTTGTTTGTATCAATCTCATTGACAGATAATTATTCTGTTTGCTCATTTTATTAATGATTGCCCACACCCTGAATCGAGCGTCCAAAACTCGATTTATTTCAATCTCACTCAGCAATCAAACCGAATTTATCTGTTCCACCATGTGATGATGAGAAAAGAACAGAACAATAATTGTCATCTAATTCCAAGTGAATAGAAAATGATTGTTCATGTTGATAATGGTTTGAGTTGTCACACCTTTGTCTATAGCAAAGTTACAAAATGTGTCTGAATACGACAATACCCTATTATCACTGCGAAAGAGCGCCAAAATATTTCATTCTGAGTTCCAAAAATAGCACCCAATCAGAGAGTTGGAAGATTTTCAAATGAAAAGCTCGATGTTATAATACATTATTTTTGATTCCCTAAAATTGATGCGTGCTAACAATCGTGGCGAATTCGGTTTGATAATATGGAGCCATCCCGTTGGCAATTCTATATAATTTTTGTGTCATTTACAAAGCGCCACTGCAATTTAAACAGAATTTGATTGAACCCAATTGAGCGAATTGAGCACGATTGCTTTTATATTGCCGGTTGCCATGAGAAGAAAACGGGTCCTTACGGACACTTGCACAAACTCATGACCAAATGATATGGTAGAATATATTCATGTACATAATGAATTTCCCATTTTTCTCGTCTCATTTCTTGCGCTCGTTTTTATGTATCCGCCGTCGATTTGACACGTAAACGACTAGGTATTGCAAAATAATGCGAACGATGAAAAGACAAATTTGTTAAACGTACCTCCTATCCATACAATTTCTCCATATTCTTTATTGAAAGAAAGTGTGGCGTTGAACTCAAGTTATCACTCTTACATAGTAGAGTCGTTCATTTGTGCGGTTTTTCTGTATATACACCATATGTAATTCGCTGCAGCGAGCATTTCCCAACACTTCCGAGGGAAATGATTATTTTTTCGATCACAGTCAAGAGGATGATGGTCGCATAACTATCAATTTGACATTGTCAGCGTCCTTTAATGATGCACTTCAAGGCTCGTAAAATATAAAGCACAATATTTATAGAGACAATGTTTTTTCGCTTGAGCGATGAGAATTCTATTGAAAAGATTGCATGATAGAAAAAAAGTAATAAAAAATGACCGCTCAATGAATCAGCGCCCGCAATAAATCTTCTGTAATTTCAATTGCACGTTTTTGCTTTTCTCTCCCCTTTTTTCTAATGAACTTTGATGGAAGTTTCAATGAAATACTATTTTATACGTCAGTCCGAATGTTTTGTCCTGGGAATATGATGATGATGGAAATCATTACCATAAAATTTTGTGGAACCAGATTGAATAATAAATGGTAGAATAGATGCGTGCCCTTTGCCCACTCTCATCAAAACCATTCAATATCGTAAATATGCCAAAATTTAGTCCTTGCATGCTTGCAGTCGATGAAAAACTTCCAAATATTTCAGTAACGTCGAAATCTGGGAGATTTTCGATTTGGCTAATTTGAACCTCTAACAATGAAAGTAGATTGAACGATAATGGCTGAGCGCACAGCCATATAAAATCATTTATTGTGTCTGGCTGTTATTTTTCGACGTTTAACAAAAATCTCAACGAAATTGACAAAGTCTGTGCGATTTGGATGAATGCCTTGGAATAAAAGTACATCTTCATTCTGCTGCTAGTAAAAGCGAAGCTCAAAAAAAAATCTCATCGAAGCGCCACAAAACATTTTTTTTTAATGTAAAACATATAAAAATTGCACACAGATTTTAAAGCTGTGATTACAACAACAAATTGCGCCGCTTTCATGCAGACTGCATGATGCAGTGACGTCATTTAGTTTCGCTTCTAAAAGCAACGCGTCTGAGTGTCGGTAATACGTGTAGCGAAATAAAGATGTACTTTTATTCTGAGGCATTCAGATTAGACTAGAACAAACACGCATAGATATATCGTGCTATTTGATTCGAAATTGCATGACCTTGTCACTGGTGGTGTCTAATATAACATTTAAATTATCGCCTCTTAATAAAAACTCATGTGATTGGCGGTCGCAGCCCTTCTATGGTGAAATGCGTTACGCTCAAAAATCCTGATTAAAGAATATGGCTTGGAAACAAGACAAATCAAATAAAATACCAAGAAAAGGCGAGCATCAATACATTTCGATGCGGCTCACGTAACACACATAATCGTATGCAAACTAGGCGAACAAAGGCTTTGGTTATTCAACACCAGTATTAAACTCTTCGCTGCTCTTATATCAATCTTCAAATTGAGGAGATGTGGCGTGAGTTTATGTCACCAATTTCCCAAATTGTGCTGAATTTATTTTCCGCATTTGTGCGAACAAAAAATACTGTTGAGCCAAATTGCGCGAATGTGTGTGTACTATTATTATTCAACGGCGCGAAATGAAGCCATCAAACAATACACTAGCGAAGATTCACGCTGAAAATCGTCACACAAAATGCGCAAAATATTATCAATTTAATTTTATTACAGCTTATAAATAAAAGAGTAAACATCACAAATTCTGAGTCGAGCTCGCACAGAGCGAAACATACGCATAAGACAGCCCACAGCTGTTGTGAATTTTTCACATAAAAACATTGTAAATTTTCTCAAACATATATACACACGCGCGTGTTCCAACGTTTATTATTGTTAAGAGAAATCGAAAGTGGCGGCTTATGAATTGTGTTCATTATTCTTCGAAAAGGACACATTTTTCTATAGAAATTATTCGGTAGTTTATTTCGATGCTTCTTTATTTTGTCTTTGATTGAGATGACATACAAATATTTGTTCATCTATAGTCCAATCAATCAAATTGCCACTAAGTGTCAAGTGGCGTTTATTTGTAGCCATGAAAAAATAATTTCATTTAAAAAACAATTCCCATTCGCGAAAAATGATGCCATTTGATCAGAAGATTCTATTTATTTAACATTTGTGATCTTTTGAAAAGCCTCGCATTTACGTAGCGAAAGCAGCTCGTTTCAATCAAGAACACACATCAATAATGATATTTTTTCTGCTCTTTTCGATACATATTCATCTCGAAATTCGCTAAAAAGCGAACAAAAGATAAGAAAGTGTAAACAAACGAGCAAAACAGAAATGATATAGTCAGAAAGGCTATAAAGAACTGGTAATTTGTGACACGGTGACAATGATTTTCTTTGAACTATCACACATTTATACGATTCATTGTAAAATGTTTTATGGCGAATTGGACACGGTTCGTCCAAAGAAAACTAGGTCTATCCAATTTGCTGAATATTTTCAGATAATTCAACCTCAATTGAGCTGCGAAAGATGGATGAAAATATCTTTTGTGACGTGATAAAATTGACTCGGTATTATTCACTTTTTTCATCCGACTGATTCATTTCAATAAAATTACAAAAGGTCCCAAAGAAACGAAGCATTTCCTTCCACAAAAAATCAAATTTTGCTCGATAGAGCCATTATTTTGACTGGTATAGCTGTTAATTATGTGATAAAGATGGTCGATAACCACCAATCATCATAAATTAGTCAGCAGATAAATCCAATTTGAATCTTTTTGTTTGATATTGATATGTTTTGAAGAGCTGGTGGTTTTTCTTGGTTCATGAGTCAATTGGAACCGGAACTGGAAAAAGAAAATAATGCTTGATAGAAAATTTGTGTCACTCTATCATTCGAATACTTGCCGACTTATCGGAATAAAAATGAATTTTGATGCAAGTCGGCGAAGATTTTGCATCTAGATTCGATTCACTGAAAATTTATCGCATTGCATGTAGACGCATGAGTGTTCGGAATGCCACGGGATTGATGTCGGACGATCATTAAGGGTAAAGTGGCCATATTTGGACCTACAACTTTTTATGCACCAAATTCGGACCCAAGCCTTTATTTATATGTGAAATAAGGCTCATTTTGGCAGTAAGATCGTAATTAGAGACTAGGTCCAAATTGGGCCACTTTACCAGTACGTACTTTTTCCTTGTCAGTATAGGTGAAAGAAAAAAACAAGTAAATAGCAAAATGTTTAGCTTCTGATGTGGTTCAAAAATAATATGGAATATATTCTATGACGGTTTCGTCGAAATAAATTCAATTTATGCGATTCTGATCAACTTCCCGGGCCTTTTACATTGGTATTATATTATTCAGAAGAAACCGAGAAAATGTTGAAGTAAGACATTTCCCAAGAATATTTTCCATCGACTTGCCGAATTCTGTCTTTTTTCTGCTTCTACAAACATCCACAAAATCGATAATATTATATCACAATGCACAAGCAATAAAATTCATTCAAGCTCTTTATGATTGCAACAATATTTATAATTCTTTCGTTTTGATGCTTTGGAACCGCTTATTCTGCATTCAGAGTGTAATTTTTCGTGATGATCCTTGGATCTAGAGACGGTATCAATGAAAATGGAATATTCTTTTCTTTCTATTGGAACACGAAAATAAAGCCGGATGTAGATAAATCTCGTCCATTCAAAAAAGCTATTTTTAGGTCTTTTGTTCGGTTGAAATTTGTTAATCTCTTCTGTAATGCTCATCTGATTTTATGAATGGCAGATATTCTCTCGGATATTCAACATGCGTAGAATTAAGTTTGGAAGCCATTACTCTTGAAATTGCTTACAATTTTTGCCCCACCTTCTTACGCCTTCGCTAAATCACAATGGATTCGAAGAATACTCAAAAGAAATTATATATCAAAGCTCAATTCCGGTAGCCAATAGCAACAGAATGTTTTATACAATAGCGAAACGTTTCATCCAAGTTTTGTTCATTGAAATTGTGTAATTTTCTGGTAAAAAGCACTAGCAATAAGTATAAGTTCAAGAAATAAGTATGATTGAAATACAATGCAGTTAAAACTGAAGAAATATAAAGAATATTTACGAGCGAGTCATAAATCGTCAGGGATAAAAACGAGCAGGCAACAAAAGTTGATATTTACACCCGAATAATGTCGAATAAAAAGTGATAAAGTATGATTTACTAAACGTCGGAAGCATGTGCACGGAATGGCAAAAGATTTGGCTACAGGGATGGCTACATCGAGACATGAACGCCAAATAAATCTGAATGCTCCCAAGTGCATTTCTCGTCACTCATGTCGATATATTGTAGTAAAAAAATTGGGTTTGAATAAAAGCGGTTTTGTTTGCTTTGAGTGGAAAATACATCTCCCAAAAGCATCATGCAAAAATCTCCAAAGTGAAAATAAGCCACTGAAACCGAAGGGAAAGCAGAGAAAACGGGAGAAGCTCTTGAAACAAAAGAGCAACCAATGTCAGTGGAAAAAGCATAATTTTAATTTTTTTCTGGCCAATTCAAGGCCATTACTTAATTAACATTGTCAGTTTAATAGGCGCATTCATTCGTTTCAAAACATCCTTTGTGCTCATATATCAAGTGAAATTTGATTTATACTTCTAAAAAAATCAGCATCTATTTTCGTATCCATTAACAATTGTTGCTATTGCAGTGAATAAGCTGTGCATTCGAGATCAATTCGCTGTTTGCCAGTCGATTTTCAGTTTTAATGATTCAATTAAAAGATAAATTATTATGTCATGAAAGTACGTACGGCATTCAATTATTCAACTCATGTTGAGAATTTCAATCAATGTTGGGAATTTTCCGATGGACACACACAATATGCTGCGAATTTTACGATTTCTCATCGATGGAGGGAGAGAGAATGTAATCGTTTCAGTATGCAAACATAGCGGTTACACAAGTAACACCATTTAAAATATAAAATCAATTTTAATTCATTAATGCAAATTCAGTTAATCATTTTTTCGTATCAGGAGTGTAGAATATTATTAGACATTTTTGTTAAAATAATTAGACTCTTTTGGTAGCTACTTTTTTCGTAGACACGAAGAAGTTTTTTTCTATGATTTACCGAAGACGTGATCAAGACACGACGTTTTGCATTATACATAAATTCAAGCGCATCGATTGTGCGTTCAGAAATCTATATGAATCAGTCATAATCACTACGTACGTTTCGGATTCTGTTGAATATTTAACATTTTAACTTAAAAAACTCAGCAGTCAAAAAAGAGAAAATTCAAATAAATTGTCTCTTCTCTCTCTTCATCAATCAAAAATAAACTGGTCAACTTTTGTTATTCTACTAAACTGATATGTTTCTATTCAAAAATCAGAAATCAAATGAAACGAACGATTTACGTTGGATAAAAGCGCTGGTTATAACGATTAAAATCGTTATTTTTGGGCTAAAATAAAACCAAAAATAATGAATATGCCCAAGGGGACCGTGCTATTTGAGAAATTTCAATCATATCTATTCTCCAGCGCCATCTATTGGGCAGTATTATTGATGTGATATTTCAATCGTTTCAATGACTCATTTGTTTTTATTATTTGTGTCAATAAAAATTGTGTTCGTATTACAATGGATCTTAATTGAGTTCACCCATGTAAAATAAGATGGCCCGGTCAATTGGCATACTCTCGAATAGCTCTCCAATCCCATACAAGCACGGTCCGCTTGAATATGCCAGTTAAATATTTGCCAGTTAGTCAGCAGTTAAAAAGGAACGAATATTTATTTGAACAAACATATCGAATCCAGGAAAGTTGTCAATCTGTCATCAAAATCAGATTCACCACTCGGTACTTAAAAACTTTATTCTTTTTAATAGAGATGGATGGCTGGCTTCTGCAGAAGTAAAATGATGATCTGGTATTATGAAAAATTATTGTGGAATTGGTTCATGTAATAATTACTTATAATAATCTTGTGCAATTGTGTCAGGAAAATATGCAATATCTAAATAAAAACTAGATATGCTTTCAAGCAAAATGGAAATAAATACCATGTTGTTGATCACAAAGTTGAAATAGAATTGCAAATATTATTATTTCTGCATAGTTATTCTTTTTACAAAATATTCGATATTATTGAATTACTAATCATCGCAGATGGGTGTTGAATATTAGAAAAGGTTCCCGTCAACTTTTTACAAGGTCCCATAACAGCTATTATCAATGGCAACAATTATGAATTAGTTCACTCTGATGTGAACTTTCAATTCATGCCAACGATAGATATGATTCCACATTTA
The DNA here is from genome assembly GCA_028476595.1 of Obolodiplosis robiniae. Lineage (NCBI taxonomy): Eukaryota > Metazoa > Arthropoda > Insecta > Diptera > Cecidomyiidae > Obolodiplosis > Obolodiplosis robiniae. Next base: position 10,330,673 of record CM052014.1, on the reverse strand, counting down.
TGTTATGTATAATTCCCGTAAACACGTAGACTTTTGGAAAATGTGCGTAAGACCATTTATTTTAGTTTCAAAACACAATGAAAACTCATTCCGGGCGTTTTGAATTTCAGTATTCAAATTAATGCCAAATATTTGCGCTCGTTGGTATAAAAATATAAGCGCACGAGACAGACTTACATATTCAGTCTATTGCAGAGCGTTCCTTCTTGGATATCATCAAATGAATATTGTTTTCGGAACTTTGATAATTGTTGGAATCGGAATTTTCGGCCCGGTATGATTTGAATAAATATTTAAAAGAAAATACAATATAAAAAACTTGAAAACATCATCCGATCTATTCAAGTGGTTGGCCTGAATTAATCATCTTTTTTCTCATAGGCCATTGCAGGAAAAAAGGATAGGAAGCACTACTTTCCTGAAGTTTATTCCCATTTTTTGATTTCTGGAAGTGATAGGTTTGACATTATGCAAATGTATTCTCATCAATATAAATTGATGAATATGTATAAAATTGATATGAAGGCCCCCAAATATCAGAAATGTATCGATGATGTGATATCAATTATCGATGCAAATAAAGCATTGGATGATTTATGGTACAAACCGATTGGTATCAACCACCAATTAATTGGATTTTCGGGCCATCTTGAAACTATCAAAGGCTTCGATGAAACCACTCCCAGTTTGTTGTCTGAAATTGCGTCATTTGCGGGTCGGTTTCAATTGCAAAGAGAGTACACTTTTGCGAAAAAGTGTATTTATATATACAGGGAAAACCTATTATACATCTATCATATGAACGATGAAGCATTGAAAGCATTTGAAGTCGTCATTATGGATACGAAACAGCATATTACGGACTTTGCACGTGAAATCGCGGTTTTAACCAAAAAACTATTTGAAACCATAATAATGTTCTCTCAAGCATCGGAAGTAATTGCTTTGACCCTGCTTCAATTGCATGAAACAATTGGTTCAAAAGACAAAGACGTCGAAACAAAAAGGAGACAATATACGCGTCTATTGAGAAATAAAATCAATGATTGTCGGAAAGTAATGTTTCAATCATCTGTTGAAACTACCGTCAAAAAAATCATCGCTGATATTGAGCATAAATTATCCAAAATGGAAGAGATTCTGGACGAAGATATGCACCGAGCAGGACGCCTTATTAAATCACAAAAACAATTATTGGCTTCAAAAAACGGTGACAGGAACTAAAAATTGCACGATCCTTCAAAAGTCTACCCATCCGGATGGGATTCGTTCATGTCTTGTTCAATCTTATTGGAATCGAATTCGAAATCTAAATCAAATTCTTTTGAGTTACCTTCAATATTTTCTTATGAGACATGTAATATTTGTAACGATGTTTTCTGAATAAAATTTCTGAAATGTATGTAGTTTATTGCATAATTGATTATTTTTGAAATAATTGCTTGAGAATACTAATGAAATCTAATTTTTATACACACTTTTCCCTAAGAACAGTTTAAGTAAAAGGGTAACGAGAAAATATTTCCGTAAATTTATTCGATTTTCAAACAACAGGAACGAGGTTATGTTCTCCATTAATCCATTATATTTGATTATATAGAGAGTGTTCGCGACGGAACAGATATTTTAATGGATATGAATTTCTCATGCACATTACATGCAGTGGTTACTATCTAGCTTATTGTCAATCAATTAGCTGAAACTTATAATGTTAATTCAATAATTATCACTAATAATACCACCATAGCTTTCTGAGCGAAGCGAAGTAAGCAAGAAGGGTTACGAGCGAAGCAAGTAGTTTTTCTTGTTCATAACCTCATCCACTTAGTTGTATCACGGTGGACGGTGGTAAAACCATGGAATTTTTGAAATCGACCTACCTAGACCCTAGATGTGGGAGATTTATAAGCTCCCATCATGATCATGTTGGTATCTTTGTTTGTTTGTTTGTCTGGTGGTATCTTTGAACTATCCAGTTGCCACTTTCAGGACTAAGAGCTATTCATAAAATAGGAAATGTATGTCCTGACATTTTCTGATCAAATGCCGTTTTTGGCCGGGGCCGGCCTTCAAAGTCCAAAGAACGGAAAACACCAAAAAACCGTCAAGAACACTTGACCAAATATCTCGAAAACTAGCTGAACGTTTTGCCAAACCTCCCAAATGCAATTAAAATATGTTCATTTGGAATATGAACAAAATTGTGTAATGATCCAAGGTACTCTTCTATGCATAATCTGTATAAGAGCCATACCAAACCTTTATGAATTGTAAAGAATGACTTTTCTTCAACAATTTTCTTTGAATACACAAGCAATTCAACATGCAAAAGGGTGAGTGTCTCTCGGCAGAAAATCCACACATGAATTGAATGTGATGAAACGCATGATGAAGGTTAATATCGATTTTATCGCGTAATTTAGAAAGGTAATTGCCGTTCATCATCGTTGTCACCTAATTGCATCCATGTATTCTGCGGCACAAAATTTGATATCAATAATTTTGTGTTTTGTACAATATAATACAAATTGTATTTGTTTGCGGAACGAGAATTTCGTCCGGAAAGAGGTTTTTTATTGTATATATTTTACTTTCAATTTGAAATATACATTTCAATGAGGCATGTTTACGATCTATCTGAGAAAATGGAAAAAAATGTATCGATCATAATGTTTTTGTCTTTGAGGAAATGGAATTGAAAATACAAAATATATACAATAGCATTTCACTTTAAAATTAAAAACGCTCTACCGAAAATATTAAGTTCATTGAAATTCAAATTTTACATTCAACGTTTAATGCTTGGCATGGAGTTCAGTACGTGGTTCTTTGAAAATATAATCAACATTTGAAATATTCTAAACAACTTTGCTGGACGTACTTCGAATGATTTCCATCAAATTCACCGCTCTTGTGAACAGCAATTTGTAGTCATGCGGTTGAGTGGTGAACTGTAGTAGCTGTCATTCACTGCTTGATTGGATTTTACTTGGAATAATCGAATCTTAACACCTTTTAATGGGAAATGGCACATGAACCATTTGAAGTTGAGCTGAGAGAGTTGCCATGCAACCTAATTGAAGAAAAACCGTGTCAATGTAGAAGAAAAATGCTTGGATAACCACTGTGCGATGAAGAGATTCAGAAAGATCGGAACGACATCGTTCAAATCAGAGGGGCAATTTCTAAACTACAGATAACTCGGAACATTTAATAAACTCAATCATTTAGAATGGCGCAAATGAATTCGAATCTTTCCGATAAAAGCGGTGTTGAACACGGTAGCAAAAAGCAATTTCTCACGAAATCGAAGAAAAGATAGAAAGAAAGAGAGAGAGAGAGAGAGAGAGAGAGAGAGAGAGAACACAGAAAGATTTGAAACTCGCAACGAAATACGATATGTGTTAAACTACGATCTGAAAGCCATGATCAAATGATGATACCAAATGGTGTTTATTTAACGCATTTTCTTTCCAAATATCCGATTTATTGTTGCCCATAAATTTATCTTAATCCGTATTTTAATATGAGTTCGGTGATTATTGACGTATAAACATAAACACCGGCTTTCAAATTAAATAAATGGTACTTTGCATACACAAAAATTAATTGTCAAGCGGCAGAAAATCATTTGAGAAAGCGAAACATTTTGTGCCAAAGAAAATACTAGAAAGAAAATATCAATTTCATAAAACACCGATCAAATAAGCCGAAACAACAGCTGTACCATATCAATTTTTGCTTGAACGATTCGCAATTCTGCGACGAACATTTTGAATTATTTATTTATTTACTTTGGCAGTGCTAAGCGCAGAAATGGCTTCGTGCAATATTTATAACAAACAGTTGCCACTACCATCCGATGCGTACGAGACAAATTTGTAAGTTGTTTAGTTGCGCCACATTATCTGCGGGCTTTTTTCCTTGCGTTCATAAAAAATGCTTTTCTCTCGCCATTTGATGGGAAATGACGGGAATAAAATCAAATTGGCTTGAATTTGAATTAAATCGAGACGCAAAATTTGCAAATATTCAAATCACAGCAGAAACACACACACACACAGTAAATATTGTAAAACGTCTCTATATGCTACCTGTCTCGTGACTCTCGTCTATCAGCTAATAATAAGCCAGTGATGCTGCCAAATGTTCGATATCAAATGGCCAACATTTCACAAATTTTCCACTAACACTTTCATATTTTTAAGTATACTGTTCCTGTTCGTACGAAACTGAAAGTGACGGCTGCTTTTGACCACTCACTACAAGTGACATGAAATGTTCTACAAGCAAGACAAGTAAACAGAAATCACATGAAATTACATTACAAATAAATTTTCGACATGCAAATGACACGACAGACACTTTTCATGCTGTTTATTCGTCTGGATTTGTTTTTCTGTCAGCCAAAGAAAGTGACTTTGAACGGACAACGATAAGGCATTTTGACGAGTCGGGACTTAAAGGCTGTGGACTGAGAATCGAAACAGATTCGATACTGAAAAATACAAAGTAACAATGCTAAGCTTGGGTTTCTAACGTTTCACATTCCGAGCAGTTCCAAGCAATCTCCATCAGTTTCGGCGATGCGTGTGGTTCACAGAATCCTAATACATGTGAAATGAATTAATTGGCATATTGGCAGTAACAGTAATTTTAGAAAGATTTCGAAAGGTTTGACAATTTAAAAACACATCTCAATATTTTAAGTGTGCACAGTTGTTAAAACATATTTTCGATCAATGAGGTTAAAATTGATGTTAAATGTTGAAAATGGCGGCGATAATCGTGGGTGAAGCTGACGATATGATTTCGATCATTTTGCAAAATCAAAATCCAAAGAGCAAACACTTCATCAATAAATGTCACCATAAATATAATTTTCGATGTCAAAATAAATTACACAGTGTGCGCGCATAGATTTGAGCACAGAAAAATCAAATAATTTCGTTCTAGCAAAACTGGGTTAATTATTTCGATGTCCCAAGTTTATGATGATGCTTTGACGTCATTCACGTGCATCAAACTACTGCTGGTGTTTGTTTATGTTTTTTGTTGTTCACCGAACGGAATCTGATGTCAGCAGCTCTTATGAAATATGTTTTCAACGTTTTATTCGTTGTTCCGTTGAGAATTATGCCGACTTTATGAAATTCGACAATAGATCCGACCTTGTCCTCATTTCCCGAACCAAGCCCAAACAGTTACGCCGAGTCTCAGCAAACCGACTCAATCAACGTCAGACCCATAAGTGCCATGTTAAAAGGTATTGCCCATTTGAACCGTATCAATTTACCCGATTGAAGCATCTATTTTTGCCGGTTGGCGGCTTTCAATTCAAGGAAGTGTTTCACGCAAATCGTAACCTAAGCCAATCACCACCGTCGATAGAGTTTAAAACAACCTCATAAATTGGCATTTTACATCGGCTGATGAAAAATGGCTTAAATGACATTTCTTCAAAAACCCAAACGGCAAATAATATTTATTTTGCGTGCGCGCTCGCGATGATTTCATATTTATTGTGTACTTCAGTATGTTTTCGGCAACCGTGCGAACCATTGCCAGCTCATGCAAAGCTGTAAATTTAGCTAAATCGATGAAAATACACATGCGATAAATTTTATTCAGTTTGCATGCGTATCTTTTTCATTATTTTAAATTTAAAAATAGTTTTTGTGGGTATTTTTATTTATGCATTGTAGACAACACAAGAAATGATGGAAATATGAAAAATCGGGGAAATTAAGAGATGATATGATTTGAAGCGAAAGATCACTAAAATAATTTTAAGCGCCGAAAATACAGTGTAAATCCTTGACTGACTTATTTATGTCACATTATATTTCAAAAATGTTTGCAATCGTCGCTTTACGCTGCACTAATGACATTTATTATCGCCTATTATTATTGGGCTCGAAGAATGCCTCATAAATTAAGTCAACGATCTGTTTCAACAGGCATTTGCTCTTCACCATCGTCTCGATTTTATGCGAAAAGCATCCAATTTCACAATTGAATGTACGTCATTGTCATTGACATCATCAAAAAAGCATTTATATGAAATTAATCAAGCCAAAGTGATTAATGTGCGGCGACAGTGTGCACTCAAAACATCACATTTCACATACAGCTCAGCCCAATGACGTCACGTCAAGCATATATCTTGTTTGTGCGGTCCCATTGAATCTGACGAAATGTTGTTACAAAAACAAAACCATCGTCGAAAAATTGAAATAGCAGACTTTATGTCGTGGACCATTTTCATAGCCAAACTTTCACTCTCTTCGTTCACTGCAAACGACGCAATGAGTAAGCAATTTTGTATTCTGGATGCTTTCAACTATTGTTTGGGTGTGCGCGGGTGTGAGTGTGCGCGAGTTTGGATATGCTTTTGTACAGAAGCTTCCATTATCTATTGTCCGGCTATGAAGAACAAATGCCGTTCAATTCGTCGAAAAGGAGTTTTTGCATTGGTTCGATGTACTTGCATTTGGCGTGAACAAAATACGGCGAAAATGACAGCAAACAAGACACTTGGAATAATAATAATAATAAAACGATGGCTTGTGCATGCTTCGTGCCGACTGTTTTTCGGCGATCATTTTCTCCGGAAAATTTTATTATAAAATGCATTTGTGCGCGCTAAATGAATGTCATTTAATCGGCCTTATGATATTTAAAATCGCTTCATGCGAACGCATGTCACACCGACGAATCGGACATCAACAAAAATCATTTTAAAATGTTGGAAAATTCATGGTGTAAAGTTGTCAATTTTACGTGCTCAATTGGACCTCGTTCACCGTCAAATGACGCGCACTTTTGCCCGCTTGTATACATCTCTTCCAAATCTCCGTTTCCCTGCTTTTATCGCAACACCAGATGCAACACGGATCTTTTCATAAACATGATATAATGAAAATAGCTTGCGTGATAAATTGGATTTGTGGCTTTGTTTTTGTTTACATTCACCGCGCAGCCATACAAAATGAGCAAAATGATGCTATTTCTTTATTGAGATCGAACAAACCATTAGTTTTAATGCACAAAGAGAAAGAAAGGCAAACTAGATTTTGCGTTTTATTTAATAGAAATTAATTAGGGACCACATATTGTTGACGGAATGCAAGGGATTTTCATTTTCAATATACATGTGATGAGGTTGCAGTTTTATTATTAATGAGAATTCGAATGAAAGTCATAATTCATCCAATTGCGTTGTATCGTTCGGGAGGAATTATTTGTCAGCATTGTGTGTGGCATCAAGCCGTTCATCACACGCATTAAAGCGAGAAAAATGGAGAAGGTGCGAGAAATTCTGTCATATTGCTGAAATATAAAAACAAATCATCCTACGATTCTCACAGTTTAAGCTTAACTGACTGAAATGAAATGAAATCTCTCTCCCTCACTCCCATTCTCTCTGGAAACGAGTCACTTCGGCTACAATGGAATAAGCGGATTTACACAATCACCGAAAATTTTCCGTTTGCTTAATCTTTGTGATGGTTATTTCCATTGACGCTTCATAGTAATATTCCTTCTGTAGTTTTTCCGCTCTTCGCTGGTTCATGCACGCTTCGATACAAATTTGGGATATCTTTTATTACTCCCACCACGTCGACAAGTGCATTCACAATTTACTTAATCGAAATCCTAAATAACAGCACACAATATGTTGGAAAAGATTATGTGTTTAATGCTCGGAACTATTGCACTTAACTTTATTTGCTTCATTTTGTGTATAGCAAACCATTTCTCTTGGTGCTTCTGTACGCTCGTTCTCTCCTTATTATAGCGTCCGAATTCGCCGCATATTTTACGATTTTCATCGTACCTCGTGCAATTTACTTTGCAATAACAACAAATGCGATGTAACTAGCTGAATATGAACGTAACAAGGCGCATCTTTTATCAGTCGATGGCACGGAACGAAAATCAGTCAGCCAAAAGTGAAATATCATTCGCACTTATTACTCACTATTGTAAATGAGAGAGATTATTATTATTATTATTAGCATATTGCTTCATCTCGCACGGCTTACAGAATACAGCGTTGCATTGACGTCATCGCTCTCATCAATTTAAAGCGAGCAGCGAGACGATTTTTGTGATTCGCCGTACATTTGGTGGCCCCGCAAAAACGTGCGCATTCGCGCTCTCGCGCTCCTTCATTTCAATCCTATAAAGAAAACAATCGTCAAGAGTGTTCGAATTGTGTGCGAGACGATGATTGTGTGCCATTGTGCAAATGATTTGAATTATCGGCTTGTTGTATGATTTACTTAAAAGCGTTCAACGCTCATATCGTTCATTTTACGTGGAAAAAGTCATCCATTTGATGTGTTTGTGTTTGTTTGCATGAGAATAAATGTCAAGCAAAATGTCGCTTTCCCAGAATCATGAAGAGAATAGAAATGAACTTTAATATCATACGTCAAATCGAGTGCCAGTCATACTGTTGTAAATACCGAATGGGGCTTTAAACCAACGAATAAAAGCCAGATCCTAACTATTACTTTGCCATTCTATGCATGCAACGCCACTGATGGCGGTGAGTGGATTTTATTTGAGGATAAAATGGCTATCTAGAGTGCGATTAAAATGATGATTCCGCGGAAACACGCACTTGAAGCTTCTGATTAAAGGATTTAATTTTTATATTTTAAAATATCGAAACAATGACGCTGTGCGCTAATGGAGGACATAGCACGCGTCACAAAAAGCAACGTCTCGCACGCGACGAGAGACATTTCTTGGCGCTTGGCTTCAAAAATGAATCAGAATTTTTCATCCATTGGCGAGACTTGACAATCGTGGGCCAGAATGGTGGTCGCTTTGATTTATGCTCCACTTTATTCACAGAAATTGTTACTGAACAACATTTGCCTAAACCACCGTTAGACATCAAATTTAAAACATAAATCATCAAAATGCTACATAATTAATATTTAATATGAGGAAACCGCAAAATAAAAAACGTAATTTTTTTTATATTTTGCTCCATATTGAAATCAAATGTAGAAAAACTTTTGTTTTTTAGTTTTAAAATGGAATCAGTTCAGGTTCATGATCTAATATAATAAAGTTTGTATAAATATCATGAATGCGATTTGCATGTAAATCATTTGAAATGTCGTAAGTAAATAACTGTGGGTTCCATACAATTCGATTACACAATGGATCCACTTCACATGAATCAAAATCAACAATCAGAACAACTGATTGCCAGCTCAAAGTGAAAATGCCAGAGTTTGTTCAGTGCAAATGCCACTACTTGGGCACCGAGTTTGTTATACAGTTGAACTGTGGAACGTGTTTGGCATATTCAAAAGCTCGCTTGCGATTCGATCACGTTCGAAAAATAACTGAAAATCACGCACACAAAAAACACATCCCAAGGAAAAGGGAAGACAATAAGTTTGAAAAGACAAAAAGAAAGACAAGTTCCTCGAAAAAAGCATCTCTGCAGATGTCGCCTCAATAACATTTTTTTAAGTTATTTCACATAAGGAACAGGGGTCTTATGTTGCCAGATGTGTCAAACGCATTGACGTCATATGAAATCTCTGGAAAATTTCCGGCACTGATATTATCACCACTTATTAATCCCTCCAACGCCATTTGTTCGGCAACCGCTTGATGTAGCTCATTAGATTGGTTTATATAATTATTTTTAGTCAGTTTTGCGTGTAAAATGGATTACATAAAATCTTGAGCGCTCTCATCAGTTCTGTCAAGAATCGGTTGAGGTTGTTCCATGTATTTGCTGTTTTCCATCTGGTTTCTATCTCCATTCAATTTATTTACTGAATGATTCCGTTGCACGAGAAAGGGCATTTTTGTGGGCGGCAAGTATTACGATGTGCTGCTGCCTGTCAAAGCACACATAAAAATAAAATAATGCCACTCAATGTAATAAATGATTGCGTCAGAGAGATAATATAACTCCAGATATGAGAATTTGTGGGTGAAAGCACAGGAACTTCAGTCAAGTGAGTTTCCTACAAATAATGCAGAGACAGCAATCAGATAGAGCCAATGAATCGGAGTGTCTCACATATTAACTAATATTCTTCACAATAAATAATTTTATAAGCTGACACTTGAATTGACGACATTTTCAAAGAAATCATAACGCAGCATTCTTTTGATAGGATATGACGCATTGGGCATGGCTGTTAATTATATGTCGTGATATCGTCGGTAAAGTGAGATGGCATGTGAAAAGTATGAACATTTCTCATGGTCGCCGATTCCGGTCATTCGAAATACTTCATTCTTATCACAGGTATATCATCTCAGATCTTTTACACACTCATTTTTTGCAACTCTGTGTTTCGTTCGATATTCAGTCATGCCGTGCGAATATATTGTGCATTGCATGCGACCGCCAAACCGTATATAGCATTTGATATTTAAATATAAAAGACATTGGATTGAAAAAATAGCAGCGCAGCGTGTCGACAACTCGCGTGAGAATCTAAATTTAAAAAGATTTGCTCAAGTTTACCTTAAACTTCACCTAGCTGACGGCTACTAAAATTTTATTTATTTAGCATTTTTTTCATCTAAAATTACAATAGCACACGGCAATCTGATCGCATGTAAGCTCACAAACAGATCATTTTGAATGACATTTCGATTAAAATGTGTATGCAAGTTTTGTTTTCCTTCTATTTTATGTTCCGATTTTTTTTTTTTTTTCCCCGAACAAAATTATATATTATCCGGTTGATGAGATGTTGATCCACAATCACAATCAAATAACCGCAGAGAATTGAGAAGTTTGGTCAAAATACACACAAATAATATGTGACAAAAACAACGAAATAAGCTGACGATAAGAATAGCCGTTTCATGGCTGCGGATAAAGTCATCTGTGCCATTTCGATTTTGCCGAATCGTCGCATGATTGTGATTGTTTACTGCTCACTTTTTTGCTTGCCTCCTTCCTTTCTGCTTCGTCTGTAGAAGATGCTTTTTTCCACTACGGCTCATTTTTTGCTCGGCGATGTTCGTATTTCCATGCGCTATGCACAATCGTGCGCTTCGCTTCGCTTTTCACTTTGTGCGGCAATTTACTCCGCCGTCGAATTTTCACAGAAAACAAAATCAACAAAGAGAATTTGTAGATAGCGTTGCTATTTTTATCAACAGCGAGAGAGGGAAAAAAAAGACGCTGAACAGAAATATAGTGGCAGTTAAGAGTGTCTCATGAAAATAACGGTTTGAACGAAAAAAAAGGAAGAAAAAAGCGCAAACACACATAAAATTTTCAACAACCGTTTTGTTGCGCAAATAATAATCGTAACACACGTTCGCCTTTTTAAAATCTGTATATTAGGCGATTCGCAAGCTAGAGGACCGCGACGAATGAAAACAATAATCAAGACGTTTCGCCAAACAGATACATTCATCGGCGATGTGCTTGGGTGAATTACTGCCTTCGTCGATTCTCTTCATAATTCGCACAAAACGTACATTTTTAGAGACACAAAGAGAAAATGCCGTCGTTACATATCAAATTTGAATAATTCGAACAGTGCCGTTATCATGACCTTGTACAATATAAAGCATTTGTAGTGCCACACATATATATATCTCTCTCTCTCGCTCTCTCTCGCTCTCTCAATCAAATTCCCGTTGAAATTAATCAAAGCGGAAAGTTTGATCAATTTGATTAAGTCCGAGATTCCTCGAATGATCCATGTTCTTCTTCTTGGGAGTCGTTGGATGTATTGTGTGGAAGAGCACGCTTTATGCGAAACCATGTGACTGAAGAGCCTGCGTAAAAAGAAAATGCCGTCGCACGCAAAAATTCAAAAAAAATATTTCTGATAATAATAGCATCGGAGCAAACACTACGCACGGACGTTCTATCAATGGAACACAGCGGGCGAGTGAGCGTGAGAAAAAAAAGCGTGCGCATTGCATGAGAGTTGCAAACAATATCTGATTTTACCTTACATAAACAAAATGCTTTCACGACAAGAGCAAAGTAGTTGCAGGCTGGCGAAACAGAGTGGGCATCAAATCGATATTTCGTGCCTAAAAATAGACACAAACGTTCTCAATTTAGTTTTAAACAACGCTAAAAATATATCGGCAAGCGTAAAAAGAGGAAAACAACAACAACGAATAAAATCACCACTCTTAAATTGATTTGTAAGACAAGCAGCAATTAAAAAAAAGCTTTGATCAGAAAGTGTAACGTGAACGGTGAGCGTATGTTTGTTTGTACTGAAGATGAGCTCCAAATATTATTTGTCAGCAAAACGGCGAGACAGAATGTGAGAAGAAAGCGGTTGTTTTCAAGAAAACAAACAAAATACACAAGATTGGAGCCTTCGGCTACGCCGCGACACAGCCACTTAAAAATGGTGGCGCACAAACAAAAAATACTTTTCGCCTATTTTTATAACATTTCATCAATGAATAATTTGAATGTTGAGTGTTTTATTTTTCTTAAACGACCAAACATTTCGACGAGCCAAACGTTGTTGCGCCGTGCAATCCAATGCACAGAGAGAGAGAGAGGGGGGCAGCAACCGTTGACCGGAATATCGGGCTACTCGAAACATACTGATTATTAAAATCGATTCAACTCCGCATTTCTAGTGAAATGCAAATTTCCGAATGACATAATTTAATTACTTATCGAGTTCTTTAGTTATCGACATACATCAATATTGGTAAGATGTCAATGGGAATGGTTTTGAGCCATTCTCGGCCGTTTATCCATCTTTTTCATCATAAAAACCAAACTTTTGAATGTCTTGTAATGAAAGTAATATGAAATGGAAGAGAGAAGAGAATCAAGTGCTCACGCAAACCCAACAATGAGGTTTACTGGCGAGACGATAATCATTTCAATCAATAGTTTAATAATGAAATGTCATTTGAATTCAGAAACCTTTCGTCAACAAGAAACCAAATTGCACACTTTTGTGTGTGCATAAACGACCGATATAAATCAAAAGGGCATCCTTTCATCTGTGATTGGTCAAACAAGAATGAATCGATTTGAAAAAGGAAATCCAGCAAATTCCGCATGCAACCGATTCGTCAAATTGGTTAAATTTATTGCTTGTGGTATATTGGATTTCGATACTCAATGCAAAATGGGTATCGCAAAACATGGGGGTACGAATATAAAAGCGAATAAGATGTGAAAAAAAGGTAAAATAGACTCCGAATAATATATAAATGTTTCATTTCAAAACTGAATCGCTTGTAATGCTGCGGCTCTTGATAATCTGATACATTTTTGGGAAGGGTTTAAAGATATGGAAAACGTGATCAAGAATTATCAACAATTTAATCAAGCGGACTGTGGGTTTTACAGCATTTTTCACAATTTCGAGCTCAAACGTGTCCGCAATATGCTATTACAAAGCTAATGATTATAAATTCGGAAGTTATCAAAATAAATTGTTACATCTGAGAGTCTCTGAACTGTATCCAGCCAAATAAAATACGAGCAACATGTATATTTGAGAATGGAGCGACCCGCTATGTTAACAATGAATTATACATTTTATGAGATGGAAACTGTGCGATAACTACCGATCGTTTTCTTTCCTTCTCTCTGTTTCTCAATCGAATGAGCTGGAAATAGACATTGAACTTCTTCTCAATTGTAAATATCTTCTGCCGCGGTGGTGAATGGCAATTCACGCACTCACCCACATCAATTCGGATAGAAAATGATGTACGCATATCAATTGATATTGCTAAAATGTATTGGCAAACACGTGTGGAGTCTGATTGCAACATTAAGTCACGCAATGAAGAGAATTGTTATCGCTTTCCAAGTTGTGCGCGTTGTGGGTGTTGAAATAATTCAGCATGTTTGGAATATTCGAATACATCGTTTAAGCAGTTTCAATATGTCGTTTCTTTGCTCGCCCAAATTCTTTTTCTCGCAACAGCAACATCAAATTGCTTCGCCTGATAATGTTTCACTCACTCGCTTGCACGTTCGTTTCGATTGTTGGTTCTTGTTAACAAGCTCAATTACCCAACCATATAAATTAAAACATATATGCGTTGTGCAAACGCATCCGTAACCGGAAAAGAAAGTACATGAGTGAGAAAGACGTGCAAAGCAATCGAAAAGGGATCAAATGTTAAAATTAGAATAGGCGAATGACGTCAATGCTTTGAAGTGTTTATCATCATTGATCCCGATTAATTCAACAGAAGAAGAAGCGCGGGTTTCAGAGAAATGCGCGATTGTTCGTGATTGCTTCCATAAAATCGGCAAATTATGCGTTGAGTGGCATTTGGTGCTGCAACAAAAAGCCATAAAATAAATCAAATACATAATAATCGCAGCTATTCTTAGAATTTCCGAGATATTTTTGGCTATGGACGTGCCAATGCAAATGCTTACGGCAGCTTTTCTGTCGTTAATTCGAATGACGAAACTTTCATTTTCGATGGAATGCACACAAAATCGGTTGAAATTCAATTTTATAGCATTGAATATTAGGCAATAAATAAACGGCAAACAATAACAAATATATCAAAATTGAGATTCGGCCGAAAAACGGGTGATGTTCGATGCGTGTCAAAAGACTCATATCGTCATCATCGTCGAATGGCCAAATAAAAAATTTCAATAAAAATCGCATTTCATGTGCACGCGCGCTCGCTCGCACTTCTGGCTACCGATCCGTATGTAATGGACAGCAACAGTTAATTCTCTGTCTCTCTTTCGTTCGTTCGAACGGCCAAATCACTTTTGTTGAAATTTGTTTATTATGAGTGGCATGTAACGATTCTTCTGCATCGTTGTGTGTGCTTTTTCTTATAATTTCTTCAACTGCATAGAACTTTATTTTCCTCGGCGTTTCTTTCTGCCCGATATTTATATCTGATTCTCATTTTACTCTTATTTTGCATTGCGACTTTACCTATTTTGTGTTGGCTGTTGATGTTGTTGTGCACTTTTAACCGGCACACTGCTGACGTCAATGCTCTCTTCTATGCTATGGTCCGGGTGTGTGTTAGTGCAGCGATGTGCGTTTTTTCATCGCTTGCAACAAAATTGAAGCGAACGAAATGAAAAGTGTCTATTTAAAATTGTGGATGAAAAGCAATCGAAAAATCACAGTACCAGCAATTTAAATGCGAGAAATTGACTCTGGCTCACTTCAATAAAATACATCACGAGCTACTGTTGCACTTTGCCGTTGAGTACTGTAGCGTCGGTCATTTCAAGCACCCGTTTAAAAAACGGACTTGTTGTTTTAATCATCTGCCGAAAATTACTTCCTAGTCAATTATCTTAATACGTTGTTAACGGTTACGTGCGCAAACACTTCACCAAAGTTTAGTCCCGAAGTGGTTCTGTGAATTGAAAAACAATTGGTATTTTGTTTGCAGCAGAAAATCATTATATTCGGTAAGCGATCATCACGAATCGATTATCATTTCAAAATGCATGGACAAATTGCATTGGTAAATCTCGTAATTCATTTGCGTCATTGGCAACATTGAATCAAAACGAGGCAATTCATGAAACATTTAAATTAATTTTCACACATAAAATTAAATTCGAACGAATTTTATTGAATTACTTTGGCTTGTGAAATTCAAGCGTAAATTTATTGTGAAAAGAAATGCAATTTTCTAGCACATGTGCGCCGTTTGCCGAAAATTTGGCTGGCTGCAGTTCCACTAAAATTTTCATTTCGATGTTTTTTTTCATCCGATGAACGTGTGTAATGAGTGAACATGTCAAATGTACACGAATTCTGTCGACAAGAGGAGTTTGCCTGTCAACAACTTGCAGAAACTTGGCTTTTCTTTTTTCTCGTTCAATTGTAAAAAGTTTTGCGAACGATCCGAAAGTCATGGCTTGCGGCCTACGCTGAAAAGTCCATCAAAATGGAAAACGATTGAAGATTAAATTTCAATCGGCGCGCGTAGATGAAATGGAGCTTTATCATAAACATTAATATTAATTTGGATTGAGATTAAGATTGTCTGTAAAAAGGATTCGAAAATTCTCTTCTTGTTTCGTTCGTACAGTGTTCACCCAAAAATTCTGTTTAGTTAAACATTGCGATTTTCATTTTACTTAACCCTTTGTTTTAAGTTTGTTTTAACCGAATTTCGTTTGATTTATCTTTTACTTGTTCGACATTCAGAAAGTAAACGTCAATTCAGAACCATGAAGCTGTCGGAAAGCAAATCGGACACACCAAACTTAACAACCCACCGGAACAGCGTGAAGCCGGGTGGAAATGAAGGCAGCATATTGCATCGCATACCTGATATGGATTTGCCTATGATGGAAATTGAAAGTGAATACAATATTGAACGGATGATTGCTGAAGGATGTTTCGCACGTATTTTATTGGTTCATCATCGGCCGACGAATACGCAAGTCGTGCTGAAAGCCGTGCACGTTGAGCTGACATCATTGAAGGAGTTCATCAAGGAGTATCATTACAGCTACCAATTGAGCCATCATCCAAATATATTGAGTGCATATCAAGTGGCGTTTCAAGCAAACGATTATTATGTTTTTGCCCAGGAGTACGCACCGTATGGTAAGTTAACGAAGTCACGCTACCTGCTCGGAAGTGAACTGTATTGATTATGTATTTGTTTGCAATTAGGTGACTTGGCCAGCAATTTGGGGCCGGGCGGATTGAATGAATCAGCCGTTAAAATCATTGGCACACAGTTGAGTTCAGCGCTCGGCTTTATGCATACCAAAAGTTTAGTGCATCGTGACTTGAAATTAGAAAACGTTTTAGTTTTCACGCTCGATTTCTCTCGCATCAAATTGTGTGATTTTGGTGCGACTACGCGATCAGGCATTCTAGTCACACGCATTAAGCACACGTGGAAGAATTTTTTGCCGCCGGAAGTTGTCGAAGCGGTAAAAAATGAGAAATTCATCTGTCGCACATCGTACGATTCATGGCAATTTGGTATTTTGATTTATTCATTACTTACTGGAAATCCGCCATGGCGAAAAGCTGACTGGGTGAATGATTCACAGTATCAAGCATTTAAGAAGTACCAAGAACGAAAGACAACCAAAATACCCGACAATTTTAAGAAGTTCTCACCGCGCTTGTTGCGGGCATTTAGACGAATTTTCGAGCATGATCCCGATAGCCGAGCTAAGGTCACTGAAGTCATGAAATACATTAAAGATAAATGGGTTGACTCGAAATTGGCTAGCTCAAAATCGACTGGCAACATTTTGGGTCATCAAGCCACTGATCAAGATTCGATTGTTGCTTACCAATACCAGCGCGAAAATCGCCAATCGATGGATGAGAGTAAAATAAGACTGAGACGATTGATGTCCACTTATGGATTGGAAACACCAGTTGATCAAACTGCAGCTAAGAAACGCGTATGGGAATGGGTGCTCTCGGTTGACCAAGGCTATGGCGATGGACCCGAAAATATCTAAACTCATTTCATATGACAATTCTTTGACTCTTTTTTAACCTTGATAATATAGCTGAAACAAGTTCTTATGATTGAGCAATTGTTTCAACTTTGAACAAATCTTCTCTTCTAAAAATTCAAATATAAACAAATACAGCTCCGTTTGTTAATCACAACGTCGATTGAAAATCGAAAATGTGGCCGAGAGAGAGAGAGAGAGAAAACGAGCGAGAAAAACGCAGATCAGAGAAAGAAACTGAGACCGACAATTTAAACGACAATGAATAATTTGTGTCAAGTATTTAATACGTTGTTTGTATATTTTATGTGCTTCAAGTTCAAGTGAGCCAACGAAGCGGTCAATTTATGGAAAGTGTACCAATGAAATTTTTATACAAACATACATTTCATCCTTGAAAAAATAAGAAAGCAAAAGTACCAGTTCGAAGCAGAAAGCCAAATAGCGCGACTGTAATTCGTATAAAGTTTAGATTTTTCGAAGCCATTAAATGCAGTGACGTAACAGAAAATCTGCGAAAATAAATACCAAAGATGAAAAATCTATTTCTCACCCAGCAAAAAAGATTTTACCATATATTTTTGTACTTTTAATACCGAATTAAAAGTTCCCATTAAATGATGATTTATCTAGAGAGATTGAGTGCAGACATCCCCTGAATCGCTTTAAGAGCTTAAAACGTCGACAATTTTCCTAAAAATTAAAAAAAAGAGACAAGAAAAATACAGCCGATACTGAAATTGTGCATACAAAAATTCAAGTTTATTCATTTAACGCATTTAATCCAGAAAGTGTGCCAAAAATTGGATTGGATTGAAAAGGAATATTGATTTGTGTCAACCATAAAACGCTTATATGCATCCATTTAGACTTGATATTTGCACAAAATCAAGGATGAGGAAAGTAATCATATTACATTTCATAAGAAAAAAAAACTGAGATAAATGGTCCAAAACATTAAATTTACATGTAATAGTTTTATCCACAACAAATAAAACTACAAATTTTTGCAAATATATTGAAATAATTTGAATAGAATACTATATTATATTATATCAGTGTATTGGATATTTATGGATATCATGTTCATTAAGAGATAAACAATTTCACCTTATAAGCATATCCTTTATTTATATATCTATATATATATGTGTATAGATGAATTGGAGTTGATTTGATTGGAAAGGATGATTTCATATACCAATGAAAATAGCAGGCGAACAAAGGGAGACTATTCGTGAGATGGAAAGGAAATTACGCCAATTGAATATCGATTAAGATAGATGTCCCGACAGAGCCGTTTACAAATATACAATTCTATTCACGCGAAAGTAGTTCTTAACGGACAATTGAATCGAAAACATGAGAATTAAATGTTCCTTTAAATTTTCTTCACGTGAAATGGGTACCTAGAAATGTGCGTATGTCAAGCACTTTCCAAAGCACTTTTGCTGCAATTCAAAACTTTAATTCGACTTTTTTACCGGGCCAATTAAGCTGCATCGCCAAGAGAGTGTGAACCATTCATTTCAATTCTCCTTTCGATCTCACCAATAGATAAACAAGGAAATGAAAGATATGATGTATCTTAAGAGCTTGAAAATATAATGAATTAATTATTTATAGATTTAATGTGATTATAAAAGAAAAAAGAAACAATAAAAAATAATGGGAAAATACACCAAGGCTTAAGAGTCAAGCGCGTGCGCTGAGCATATTTTTGTTGAAAATATTTTTTTTTTTCTTTCGAAGTGTACTGAAAATGTTACACAGTTTGCCTGTTCAACGGGGTGCAGTTTGAATACGACTTTGATTTGTTTAATCTTTTTTTCCATTACCGAAATAAAAAAGAACGAGTTATTTAATGTCACTTATAATATTATATATTATATGCTATAGTCAATAAAGCCCAAAAAACAACAATTGAAACATTTGAAAACCTATATAAATGTGCAAATCAATATTTTTTGAATAAATAAATTTAGACGAAGTAAAATTCAATATAATGGCTCGTGTTTTGATATTGATTTTCACGAAAAGGTTCACGGATTTACGCGCTGTGTGAATGACTACTGTTTATTATGGTGAGTAGCAGACTTTGTCTCAACGCTAAAATATATATGACTTTTCTCATTGTAAAGTGTAAAATGAGCGCGAAAAACACATTAAAGTCACGTGCACTGAAAATGTATCGTCGTTTTTCCGTATTAATTGTTGGAAGTAAAATAAGACTTTGTGGAAATTTTCCCAGACTACAAATCGTTTCTTTTCCGTTGGAGATTCAATTGCACTGATTTTATGACCTACTGCCGTCCTGAGCTTAGACGAAAAACAATTAGGCATACACAAATTGGCGGTTATTTTATTTAGCACATTTTCAAATGCTGCGATTTATGACGACAAAACGAAATTATGCACGCTCAAATGCAACCGAAAAATGTATCGCATTGTAAACATTGTAGTTTTAACGTAAGCTGTTTAAACACAAACATTACAGTGAGTAATTTGAACTTGTTTTTAAATAAAGTTCTTTTCCACAGCAAAACACATACGCACAGATACATATAGACACAATTGACCACAGCAAAATGCGCTCGAAAGTTCCTCGTTATTAGTCACAACAAGTGCTCGTGCACAGAGTCACATTCAAATATATGAGAGAGTTATGCAAATGAGATATGAGAAATCGAAGCCCATGTAAAAAATGAAAATAAAAATTGACAGCCAAACTGATAAACTCGATCGATGATTGTTTTCTATTTTTCTTTCACTTTTTTCGCGGCATCAGAATGTTGATGTTTGATCGTTTGAAAGTGTCGTGATTATCGCGCAACCAATTGATAATTGCATTATTTCCAATTAAATCCACTGTATTCAGTTTCGGCAAAATATTTTTTATTTCGCTGGCATTGGTGAACGCTGTAAATTGATTATTATACAAGTATAAACGCTGAAGCTCGGGAAACATGATTAAATGTTGGAAAATATCTGCATTTGATAAGTTATTATTGCCAAGATTTAAACTTTCTAATGATGAACTGGTTGCAGTGATATTTTCGATTGTCGGCAAATTGTTGGGAAATCGAAAGTTTGTACTGTTTAGCGACAGGCTGGAGAGTGACCGCATCTGGGCGAATACCATTAAATCGATTTCTTCGATGGGATTGCTCTCTAAATTTAAGAAATAAATTTTGTCACAATTTACGAAAGCGTCACCAATGTGAGTAAGTCGATTGTTACTGAACTCCGTCACTTCCAATAATGGTGTAGCGTTGAATAAATCGCCGGGTAAAGATTGGAGGCGATTGTTGCCGAAGAAAACTTCCTTCAATTGCGGCAGATCTAGTGCTTGCGGCCCGATTGTATCAAGTCGGTTCGAATATAAATGGAGATACTCGAGCCCTTTGAGGCCGAAAAATGTTTTCGTTTTCAATGTTTTCAGACGATTTCCATGCAACTTGAGTGTTCGAAGATTTTTGAGTCCATTGAATGACTCGTCTTCAATAGTCGTAATTTCATTTCCAGACAAATCAATTTGTTCCAATTTCTCCGCACTCGTGAAAAGAGATTTCGTTAATTTTATTATTTTATTCATCTTTAGATGCAGGTCTCGTAAGTTGCTCGCATTTTCAAAAGTTGTCGGTGCCAGAGATCTGATGTTCGCTGAATTCAATGTGACCGCCTCGAGGTGTGGAAATGCTTCGAAAATTGTTTTTGGGAAATTTTTCAAATTTGACACTGGAGCGATTTCAAATCGCGTCACCATATGGGCATGCGCCATTGGAGCGACTATCAATTCCTCGTCGCTTGGCAAATCAATGGCCATTCCAATAAAACAATAGGACGGAAACGTTTGATCACATTTTACATCGAAAGCCAATGCTCTTCCGATAATGCTCGCAATCACGAACAATTCGATGCTGAAAGATTTTTTCAAATTTGTATATTAGTTTCGATGTTGAGTTGACGAAGGGCGAGAATATATCATGCGTTTGAATCGAAAAATTTGAATTTCACACTTACAATCTCTGTGTTGTTTTATAAAACTTCATGTTTGTCCACTATGAAATGCACACATTTAACACAACCCACAGATGATTCGAAACTGAATCGTTTAATCCGGTTGCGTTGCCATTCGCAATGAAATCGAACAATCAGTCAGTGGCGTCAAAGACAAGGCTAGCCACAAACTGTAGACGGAGAAACAGTCAACTCAGGAGGGTCAAGCTGATTAGATAAAAGAAAGTATCGCCGCATTTCATTATTCGTTTGTGTGTGTGTTTTTTTTTTTTATTATTTTTCATAAAAATGGAATTTAAATGAAATTGATCGCAATAAATGGTATCATTATCCGGCAGATGCTTGATTTTTTTCCATGCAAATGTCGTTCGATAACAAACTCAAGCGTTCGAAAATAAAATCTATGTTAGCATTCGAATCGTGTGTGTCGTTGTCGTGACCCGATTTATTGTTACTAATTGTGTTGAATCGCAGACGAAACATTACCAACCGGAATTTGAATGGATTTTATATTTGCAATTTAGATTGTGCATCGCTAAGATGTTATTTTGAATTTCAATCAAAGTAAATTCCAGTTTAACTTGTTGCTACGCGAAGTTTAAATGCATTGCCAACAGCTTTACTGTCATCACTTTGTTGATTTGAGGTTTTTGTAGCCTATTCAAATCAATGCCGTTATATTTCTACTCTTTTCACTTTCGTCTTACTGCTTAAGTTGAAACTATCGAACAACATCGACAAATTACGGGGCGGCTCCACTTGTTGCAGCTCTGCCAAATTTAGTTTATTATTCAGTTTATTTTTCTTATTGATACGTACAATTTTTAAAATTTAATTTTTATAAAGAGGATAGATTTTAATTATGCCATTGACACTTGCGGTTCTCCTCCCTTCAAATTCATTTCATATTTTTCTCATGTGTTTTAACAATAATTCATGATTTTTCAGTGACCTGACTATATTTTAAACAATCATCGGTGGCTTGATTTGAACAGATTGAATTTCCAATTCGGGACGACTGGTGTTTGAACAACAGATATGGGGATGAATGGTCGCGAGGTCACAAACTGTGCATAGTTTTTCGGAATGTAAATACATTGATTGTATTATGACGTTCATGACATGGAAAAGTAATTATAAAGTCCTCCCCACATTCATGACAATAGAAAATTCTAGACTCGAAGATAATTCTGATTATTGGTTTGATTGTGAAGCCGAAGAGCAGTCTGACTGAAGCACAAATTCGCCAAACAACGATTCGCGCTGCTCCCGCTGTAATAAATACCATTCTAATAGTATGTCTATGCCTTCTTCATGGTGAGTGGTTGAGCAATTAAAAAAATTCCAACTGTTAGCGTCTTGATTTGGCTTAAAATTTGATATTAAAATGACAATTATCGCAGAATGAATGGAATATTGTCTCCTTTGGTAAATGTTTGAAAACGAAAGAGCCGAAATTGCGTTCATTCGCTTGTCGTATGAATGGATTTTGGGACATTGCCAACAAATGAACGGTCGATTTTGACAGGCACCGTATTTTGCACGTTCAAATTGTGTTTGCTATCGTCATCCGACCAAAGCCAAATCATATCAAAATATAAAATGACGATTCAACAAAAACACTTAAATTATTTTAGCCAGCGCATGAATCAGAAAATCAATGCAATTGCGCTGCAATAGTAAGTGACATACGGACAGAGATCCCATTTTTTATGCATGTTTATCACGACCAAAGGACATATCAAACTGTAATAATACAATTAAATAGGAAGTTCCCGCACTGATCGCCTGCGAAAACACAAAAAAAATCAAATAAATGTATGAACAAAATCATCTACGGGTGCGAATTGTTTCCAAAAACTCACCGAAAATATAAATGTATAATCGAAAACGAACAGTCCTTGACCACTAAAATTGAACGTCTTCTTGCGATGCAACATTTGTAGTGAAAACGATTTTATTTTATTGTAATAAATATCAGATCGATGTAGAAATATGGGTTTTTTATCGAACATTCTGTGCACTATCATCGATGTTTCATAAGCCATTTCACGGGCCACTTCGCACACATGCAATAACACAAAGATGATTGTATGATATTGAATTGCGGTGAATATGTAGGATGTTGCCATCAACGATAGATTCATCTCGCCCGCAAAGTTATAGAACAGTTCTTTTGTTTCGAAAAATATGCCGAACATGCCATAAACAAATGCTACCGTCACATAGACGACCGTATTCGATGAAAAGGACTGATTTGTTTCTTCAGACACATCCATCAATCGATCATGCAACTCAAATAGCATGCGGAAACTTTTCTCCGTCACATTATCGTATGGGATATTCTTCGAAGTTTCCTGCAACGACGAATGAATTCGGATGAGATTGGATATCATGTGAACGGTGCCTTATTTATAAATTAATCGAATGTTTGTATCATTTTTTGTGTAACACTTCTGTCATAGAGAAAGCCAAAGATGAAGCAGATAATAATGAAAAAATATATTTGTTTGAAGCGGGAACATAAATAATAGAGAAATTAAGATAATATAGAGGAAAAATCGCCGAACAAAATATGAGCTGCGAGAAAAATAAAAAAAATGTTGGCATAACAGTTTCGGCTCAAAACCAAATTCTTGTTTAAAGTTTTTTCAAAAGAATTCAATCGAAAAATATCTTGTATTATAGAGCACGCGCACCTTATTCGATGGTGTTATAAAAGAAATTCGTCTTTTCCTCAAATTCGGTGCCATTTTGTAATTAGAAGACTCTTTCGAATTACCAACAGTTTCTCCTGCCGTTTCACAGAAATCCGTTAAATAATTCAGGCATCTTGATTTTCAATTTGGGAATTAACGAAATTTTAAATGTTAGTCAATTTAGTGAATTTTCGTATGCATTTGCTATAATTACTCATTGATGATGTTGAATCGCAATTGAATCATTTTGACTAGGCTAATGAATTGCAGCGTGATGAGTGTAGAAAGTGCGATCGGATACGCAATTGGAAAATAATCGGCAAAAATTACATGTGGAGCACAACTTATCCCAATAAAATAGATATTTATGTTCATTTATGTTATTGACATAAATTTGAATCATTCATCATTATTTTGATTGAGCAAGCACTTACGGTAGGTACATCCAAATATTAAAAATAGAATTTAGAGCATATGCAATGGAAATTGAAGCCAAAAAAATTGATTCAAATCGAAATTGAATGTGTTCGGCCTTTCGAACTTGCTCATTACTTCCGAGTAATTTGATGATTTCTCGGTCGAATGCAGAAATTTGATCGAAAATTGTATCCAATCGAGGGAAATTGAATGTCATAAGCCAGCCGAAAATCATGTTAAACACACCCAAGTACATACTTAAATTGTTGCCTACAGGGAAAATAAAAACAGTATTAAATGGCTTGTACTTTGGTTTTTCGTAGAGAGTTTCGGCACCAATCTTAAGTATAATCGATTTTTTGTAAGACAAAACTGTATCATCGTAATAAATGGATGCTATAAACGTCGCGACATAGAGCAGAGAAACGGCGAATTGAATTATCAATGTAAAATAATAGACTTTTTTATTGACATATGCATTTCGGTGCGGAATAACAACTAGCTGAAACAAACAGAGATCAACATTTGTAATTTGTACAATAAAAATGAACATAGCTATAAATCAACGCTCAAATTTCACCTGTGCCAGAGTCCAAATAGGTTGCACGCGAAATGTTCTCTTAACATATGAGTTTTGTTTGTTCCACTGTGTAGCCATGTTTCTCACACGTCTGTATTACGTAAATCAAGCGGAGTAAATGAACGGCAGATGGAGAATTTTATTTGGATTAAGCTCGATCTCGTAATACAGAGAATTCGTCTGATTTTATGCCATGATAATGACATTAAAAATGAGTTCAATTCAAAGCCAACCGCTTTCATGGTCAATTTATTAGGAAAATCATCAAATGAGACAATTATTTGGAAAATCAAATCATTTAGTGTGTCGGGCCAAATAAATATTCTATCGAGCATTAGAATCAATAGCATTTAGGCAAATCGAATAACTCAATATTGGTAATTAAATCGAGTCCGAATCTATTGTAGTACATTCAATTTGCGTGATTGCATATAAAACCAATTAGTCTTCCAATTTATTTATAATATTCATTATGAAGAGTGAATTTTCAACGCTACACACCGATCCTATAGCAGTCTCTGCATGCGAATATATGTGATGCGTTCAACGAAGTTAGTTGCGCCCAGGTTAGTCGCATTCACATAGTTCGCTATGTCTAGGCCGCTACGCTAAAGCAGCGGTGTATTGTAACGAAAATCTAATCTCTGACAGAAAGAATAAGAAGAGCACATAGTGTTTGTCATAATCTGCCAGAATTCAGCTAGAAATACACAAATTGGAATATATTTGAATTGCTATTGCGAGACATAATTTGGAATCCATTTTGTCATTCAATGTTAAAATTTATTGCTTAGGAGCCACTATCGTACATTCTCTTTGACGTATTTTCCAACGTAAAGTATTTGCGTTGTGATAAGCGGGAAATTTTTTCTTCTTTTCTTTATCATCAAATACTAAGGGGACAAAGAAGAATGTAACGTTGAGTTTTTTTTTATAAGTATTCCCAGTCTGCCAGACTTGAGTGATAAGAATTATACAAATGACTAACCAATGTGTACATATTTTGGATACATACATATTTATGTTATTAGAATATTGATCAAGTGATTAATAAATAGAAGAAATTGTTATATATTCGCGCAAATCGACCTGCAATCTAATTCCCAGTTGGAGATTTCACAGTCATGCGAATAAAGCTCCATCTCCAATCAATTAAATACATCTTAAGACTTCTACAAGACTTTCAATTCAAAACAAAGATTTCTACACTCGTTACATAAGTCAATATGATCCATTCGCCTAACAAATCTCGCGCTCTTTTGTCGATTTTTTTTTTTTTTTTCAAATAATAAAGTATTTATCGATTTCATGGTCAATTTATTGAAAAAATCATCAAATGACAAAATTATATTTTTTAGTGTGTTGGGCCAAATAAATATTTTCGGTGCCGAATCTCGTCTTTTCAATGTGAGTTCATAAAACCAATTCATTTGCAATATTCACGATACAATTGATCAGAATTTGGCTAGAAATCAGAAAATATGATGCGATATCGGTAATAATAATAAGTCCTCAATATCGGTTATTCCTCAATGAAGTGCATGAAAGTGGATGAAAAATAGGGAAAATCCACATTGAGTGTGGAGTTCTGTTTCACTTAGTAATAATGCGAAATATTCGATATTCAGGAAAGCATTATTCATAGTATCGTTATCGCCTTGTATATTTCTTTCTGGAAATATGTTTCTTTTGCCATTGCGAGATGAAATTTGGGATGCATTTTGTCGTTGATTATTCGAACGCAGAACATTTTATTGCTAGCAAATTGGTTACTAAGCAATAAAACAAAAGAATTTCAAAAACCATTTACATTTTTCTCAAGAACATTTTTTGAATTTACATATAAAAACTCTCAATCCTCGCATCCTTAAAGCATCCTCAAACGTATTTGTAGGATCATCCTGTGGAGATCTTGGTCATAGAATTTGCATTTATTGTTTACTAGCAACAATCACACACTCTCTTTGACGTTTTTTCCAACGTAAACTAATTGCGTTGTGCAAAGCGGGGAATATTTTCTTGTTTCATTATTATCAATGACTAAAAGGAAACAGAAGAATGTATCGTGGATTTGTTTTCCTATTCTCATTCTGAACGAATTTTCAACCTGAGTGATAAGAAATAAACAAAGGACTTAACATCAGAGCATACATATTTCGGAAAAAATATACCTATGTATGCTTAAACTAAAAACAAAACAGTTATGAAGAAGTAAAGTTTTTCTAAGAAGCTTATAAAATAGTTTTATGGTCATTTTTTGGAATGTATTCCATGCAAAAATTTGCATTCATTTTGCGCTTTGTATTTTTTCTACTTTCACATTTTTTCTACCTCATTTTTCCCTTGTTATTATTATATGACCTGTTCCATATTGTTCTACCTGTTGGTTGTTATGTTCCTAAAATGGAAGTATAAAAGAACGTCATCACAAAAACATGCTCATTCAGTGAATTGAAACCAAAGGTGCAACATCATTTCGTGCTATCATTTTTTGTCAATTTCATCTACTTCCCAAAACTATGATACAAAATTAAAATTAAGTTCGATAGTTGTGTGTAAAATATAAGCAGATAATTTTGATAATTTTATTTTATTTATAATGGCTTTAAAATTTTTGGTGCTATTCGTCGTGATAAGTTTCGACGCAAGCGTTTGGGGTCAGAACGTTAATCCGCTTACCGACCCTGGATTTCTGTGAGTAAACTTATAAATAAGATAATCAACTCTTCTTTCTCTCGGTCCCGTAATGCCCTCAAAATAGATGAAATGTTGTAATCGTGCACTTGATGTTTGAAACAAATTTAATTCGCATACTTCTCTCCACAGCTCAAATTTTTTTAGAAACAAATATTCAAATCAAAGGCAGTTTCAATCCAATCAATGCACAAGCAAGGCAAAAACAATACCGAATTCTATACCGCGATGCTCAAGTCTAACACATGTTTGTACAGTGCAATGTGTAAAAGACTATCAATTTCCGAACGGTGAAACGAAAGCCACTATGTTCTGTAAGAATGGCAAATGGGCTCTCAAGAATATTGAATGGACTGATGATCTGGCTTGTGAACGTAAGTAACATTTGTTTGCACATTCCCGACTTTTTCACCCTAAAAATTTGATCAAATTTAGAAGAAAAATAAAACTCAAAAACTACGCAATTCGACTTTTTTACAGCTATTTGTGAACCACCCTGTCAAAATGGTGGAATCTGCATTGAGCCCGGAACTTGCATGTGCCCAGATCATTTTGATGGACCTCGTTGTGAGAATGTGCTTTGTGCTTCGAATCCGGTCGTACCGAAAAACGCAAAGTCAAATTGCAAGTCAAAAGTATGTACATTTACTTGCGAGAATGGTTTCACTTTCCCAGACGGTTCGATGGTGAAACATGCGTTTTGTAGAGGAGATAGATGGGTGCCAGCTCGTGGTGACCAATCGATCATTCCGGACTGTGAACGTTCCACTCATTACAAATGCACTACGTGGAGTGGCAAAACCATGAAAACATTTGATGATGTCGTGTACCATCAAAATTTGGGCTGTTCTTACACTTTGGTTCATGATATAATTGATGGTGAATTTACAATTGGTTTGAAAGCATGCCCACTGAGCTCATCGGAATCTTGTCCACACACGCTAGAAATAATGATATTGGGCACAAAATATACATTACAAAGCAGCAGTATGTATTTATTATGGTGTTTTCTTAGTTGAATTTTCCAACAATTTGATTACTTTTTAACATTGATTATTAATTTTAAATGAATGTGACTTTGAAACTTTCCATAGATGGTTCCGTTTGGATAACGAAAGATGGCGAAGAGGCACCAGTGCAAGCCAAATTACTAGGACTTCACATCTCAAATGATGGCCACTTTAATACAATTTTCATGGATGAAATTGGCATAACAATTCATTGGGATGGTCAAAAAATTGTCACTATCGAAGCGGACGCCAAATTGATCGGCCGAACAGCTGGTTTGTGCGGTACACTTGATCATGATTGCAGTAACGATTTCACATCCAAAGATGGAAAAATTCATAATGTAAAAATAAATCAATAATTCGTCATAATTTCACATTAATACAATTCACTTAAAATTCTATCTTTGAATAGACTCAATCATCATTTGTTAGGAGTTGGGAAGGTACCGACTGTAAAACTAAGGGTAAAAATCCTAGGATTGACCTCGATGGTATTTGCACTGACAAATATAAATCTGAGGCAGAACAAGTCTGTACCCAACTTTTAGCCAATGAAAAACTCAGCTCGTGTCTTGAGGTAAGATTCATAACATTTAAATAAAAACAAATTATGGAATCGATGTAAGTTTTTGCTTTTTGTAATTTCAGATCGAACAACAAAATGCATCTTATGCTTTGAAAAAAGAAGCAGTTTACGAAGCATGTGTTTTGAACTATTGCTATAGCAAGAAAGCAGATCGCAAATCTGATGTTTGCGATGGACTTCACGTTCTTATCAGGCAATGTCTTGCAGATGGAATAAATATACTTCCAGAATGGAGAGAGCCTGAATATTGTCGTAAGAATTCATTTATGGCAATAGATATAGAATCATCTTATCAATGATAAGATTTAAATTTAACTCTTTTTCATGCAATCTTGTCATTTTAGCACTAACCTGTCCAAGTGGTAGAATCTATAAAGATTGTGGCATTGAGCCATCTTGCGGAAATACTCAGATGTCAAATGTTGATTGTGTCGAAGGCTGCTTCTGTCCTGACGGCACCGTTTTGCAGAATGGCGAATGCATGCCAGTCGAAGAATGTCCGTGTGTGATGCGCAATAAACAATTCAAAGCTGGCGAAGAAGTTCAAGTTGATTGCAACACATGCAAATGTGTGAAAGGCGACTGGAAATGCACTGACAAACAATGTCCTGCTAAGTGTGTTATTCTCGGTGAACCCCACTACAAGACCTTTGATGGAAGTCGGTTCGATTACATGGGCAATTGCTCTTATTATTTGATGAACATTGATAACCATACCATTGACATTATTAGAAATAATTGCACTGGTAAGATCTTTTTGATCAACGAACATTTTATATACTTTGGATCAACTGCATTTTAATGAAATTCCTTTTCCACGTTGCAGAACGAGTAAATCAAAGATCGTGCCCAAGGTCAGTGACAGTCAACGTAAACAATGGAAATGTTAATTCTAGTATTCTTCTAAAGCCATCGCAAAAAGTCGAATTTGATGGTAAAGAAGTTGGAAGATTTCCAATGAATTTGTTCGATGGATTTTTACGTATTCGTCGAGCAAGCTCTTCAGTGATGATATTAACGTTCGCTGATGGTCTGGAAATAATATATGGTGGCAGTTTGGCATTGACAATTTATGCACCGCCTTCATATGCAAACAGAACAGAAGGACTTTGTGGAACGTTTGATGTTAATCAATCGAATGATTATGTTGCACCAAATGGCAATTTTGTACCAAATTCATTTGATTTTGGTTATTCATGGAGGATCGATGGATCTTGCGGCCCTGGTTATAGATTGACGGATCCATGCACAAACTCAACAATGAAGGATGAAGCATTGGAAGGTTGTGCCAAGTTGAAGAGCGCAGCTTTTGCTGAATGTCATTGGTTCGTCGATCCTGAACCGTATTATGAAGATTGCATGTACGATATGTGCTTATGTGATGGTGATAAGTCAGCGTGCATGTGTTCAGTGTTCTCGGCCTATGTGAATGAATGTAAAAATCATGGAATCAACTTCACTTCAAATGATTTAATTCCAGAATGCGGTGAGTTTTATCAAATGCCACGAAAAGAAGAATATTTTCAAATAATAAAATACATTCGTTTTTTCTTTCGCAGCAATCAAGTGTCCTGCTGATCAAATATACGAAGAATGTTCGGAGCAGTGCTATTATACTTGCGCAGAAGCAAGATCCGTACCGAGTGATTGCAAAGCAACGAATTGTGTAGCGGGATGCCGTTGCCCAGAAGGACTGGCTCTAGATGACAATGACCAATGTGTTCCTATTGAATCGTGCCCGTGTGATACATCTTTGTGTCCATTGAAACCAACACAATGTAATGAACAATTCTATGAAGTTGTAGTTAAACCAAAAAACAGCGATTCCATGTCCTGTTGCGATGAATATATTTGTGCTCCGCCAAGTAACGCTTGCTTACTCGAAATCAATGGCACAGCGACTCTTAAACAAATTGGCGAAACTTGGCCAGCCGATCGGACATGTGCCATAATGATGTGTATTTCCGGTGAAAAAGGTCCAATAATTGTTGAAAAGGAAATTATATGCCAAATCGCCGAGTGTCCGCTTGGATTCCACTTGACTACAATCGACGGCCAATGTTGTCCCGAATGCGTCCACGATAAATGCGTGCTAAATGAAATAACATATGCAATAGGAACGAATTGGACATCACAGGACAGATGTGAAAATTTTGAATGCTCATTACACGAAAATAAACCGTTGGTAACGAGATGGAGAGTAGCTTGTCCTAGCAGCTCCACAGATTGTGCAAATGATTCACGATATGAAAAATGCTGTATGGAATGTAAACAACAACAACTCCCTGAGAGTTCTATGAATCTTGGAGGTTCTTATCGTTCTGATCGTTCTGATCGTCCCGAGCGTCAGAGTAGATGTAAGTGTGATCAAAAAATTCTTTTAAATCGATAGAAATTAAAATGTGAACATTATCTTTCAGCACCTTGTTTCCCAAGAACACTGATGACCTTTCAAACAGTTCGAAAAGTACAACAAGTAATAGAGGGACATGGACTTTGCGTGAACCAGCAGCCAATTCGAGGATATACTGAGTGCACAGCCTCTACGAGAATATTAGCTTCAATTATCAGACTAAAACACGAAAGAGTGTGCAATTGTTGTACGGCTTCAGAATTGAAAAAGATAAATGTACCGGTTGAATGTGCAGATGGATCTAAGCAAATAGTTCCGATTTCTGTTCCAACAGCTTGCTCATGTCCGTGTCAGGAGGAAGAAGGCGATGTCAGAGTCCGAACACTTTTGTAGAAATTCCAATCAATATTTCTTTTGAAATTTTTCTTGATTTTACTAATGTTATCTATGTTCAGTCAATATGAAAAAATTTAGAGGAAATAATATTGTGCATGTTTATATGTAAAAATGAAGTATATTTGGCAAACGATTGTATACAATAATGTTTAAGTTTATGTCATTCTAACAGATCGTATCAACAGGAAACTGTTGATGATCTATGTAGTAGTTAGGCAACACATCAACTACTTAATTTTTATTTGATATTTTATATTTGAACTTTCAAGATAAATTTATTTCAAATAAAATTATTCCATAAAAAGCCAAACAAATTGATTTCCAAACTGATTGAATCCATACAATCGAAAGCATTCAATAGCATTCGACCAATTAAAATTAACTCTGCAATTAAATAGAATCGAAATCAATCTTCCGAATATTTATGAACACGCAAGGCAGATTAGTTTCTGGGTTCATTTGCGTTCAACCGACAGTCACATCAACACAGATGTATAAAGGGTGATTTTTTAGCTGGTTTCTTTTTGACGTTTAATTTTTTGACAGATGTCAAATTCCAACTGACGTCTGTCACAGTCAAAAATGCTCAGTATGCTTTGCAATTTCAAGATGGAAAGACTTACAAACGAGCAACGCTTGCGCCTCCAGCCACACAGCGGGTCCATCCATGGACGAACTGCGCCGTAAGTTCGGCGAACAGTTCATCTCTCGTTTCGGCCCCGTTCATTGGCCGGCCAGATCGTGCGATTTAACGCCCCTGGATTATTTTTTGTGGGGCATGAAATTATTTTCAAAAAGTAAATGGCAAGAACCAATTTATCGATTTCAATAAAGATTTGATTCACTTTTCGAAATTTTTTGCGTTTTTTTCGATTTTCAAAAAGAAACCACTTAAAAAATCACCCTTTAGATGCCGCTCTCTGGTAATTATATGCTTAGGTTGGCTATAATATACGAATGTTTCCATGCAAAACGTTGGAGTGTTTTCTTCTTCTTCCTTCTTTCCTTTGCTTATAATGTTATTGAGGCAAACATTCACCAGGGAGTAGCGCATGTTTGGTCTCCAAACCATTTACATTGTCTTCTATGGGTAGTGATTGTCCCTCGGCTCAACTGAAGCTTAGAATAAAATACGACAAAAAGAGAGGATGTGCGTCAAAGTAAAAAGTGCGTCTAAAGATCGTACAATTTTTTGTGGCTTTTGCTATCCAATGGCTTTTATCATTACATTTCTGTTGAATTTGCTCGACAACAAAAAAACTATTATCCTTTCAGCGGCTGGATTGTTCTCGAAAATTATGTTCCAAACAGAAGCATTATCACTGGCAGACCCAAACTTTTTTCTATATTTTGTTTGAAAGTCAATGATTCAATTGTGTTCTTAAACTATTTTCAGCAACATGGCTGGAAATGGACATTATCAAGGCTATAGTGTGACAATTATTCTAAAGACCATTGCCCATTAAAATTAAAAGTAGAACTGACCTTAAAAATCTTCCTTATCGAATTACTCTTGACTTAGTTTCACCTTCATTCAAACATTCATTCGACGTGTGTGGTCGATAAGGAAATATGAGAATTTCCAAAGTTTGTCGACAGAAATTAAAATCTATGAAACAATAACGAAAGGGGATAATCTGTGTATCCCAAGATTGTAGCATGATCACTTCCTATGTTTGTTGGGCATTCCATGAATTTGTCAAGATACGAAGCACAATGCTCTAGCTTATCACGTTTGCTAGTTCACAACATGAGAGAAATCTTTATCCATGAATTTCGCATTCTCCTCCCAGTTTTTTGTGATAACATTGAATTTTGCGGCTATAAAAGCAGCCAGAGCACTAGGTCATACTCCAGTTTTGAATCTCGTCTCAAATGCAAAAGTTCAAAATAAAAGTGTAGAGTGCAAAAAGAAAATGGGTGTCAATTTTTGCTAGCATATTATAATCAGAAGTGCACAAACGGCACAAACATATCAGTCAAAAATAGTGTTATTCTCTTTGCCCTTGCAGGCATTATTTCCAGCGACATTGTGGACCCAACAGCTGATGGATAGTAAGTTATCCGATTCAATGGATGATTAAGAAAAAGTGTCTAATAAAGACCGAATGCCTAATTTAATGCGCAATCATGTTTATTTATGCATTTGAGCCATAGTTGAATCGGTGAGAATAATTTTGACACTATAGCTTCAATCAAAATTAAACTGAAGCATAAAGTTGGATCGAAATAATAATGAATCATGGCTAGATTGAAAATAAATGTGAAACATAAATTGTGTTTCACCTTCATTTTCATATTTATTTTGATGCAATTTTTTCATACTAAATTTCAAACGTGAATCAAATTTCCTGTAGCACTTTTATTTCGACTTTTTATACAATATGTTGCAGATGTATGTAAGCTTTATGCTTTGTCACACATTTATTTTCACATTATTTCATGTTTCAGTTTTATTACTTTTCCGAACACACCAATGTGTGTGGTAAAGGTATTGCGATCGGTCCAAAAAATTCAAAGCACCCGGAATAAGTTTTCTATGCGTTTTGAACCTAGAAAATACGATTGCAACCATTCCCGGGGCAATTTTTTGTCCGTTGGCCGTTGTACGCAAAAATTTTTTAAACCGTAACTCAAAAAATTGAGATTAGAATTGATCAAAAGTTTACACACACATTGAACTTCATTAGGAATAGAAACCTATTAATTTTCAGCCTAATCGGATAATTTTTTCGGGTAGCTCTAGTGGAGTGGAATCAAAAAATGGGCGGTTTTTCAATATAGTTGCGAAAAATTTGTATGGGGACTATGACTATTTTGCATTGTATCATTATGAAACTTTCAAAATATAATTTTTTTTTTGAAAAAAAAGTCCTATAACATTTCAAGTCATTTTTTTTTTATTTCCAGCGACTTGCATACCACCATGTCAAAACAGCGGAAAATGTTTGTCATATAATGTGTGCCAATGTGCGAAAGATTACCGTGGCGATCATTGCCAATATCATGTTGACGTATGTTCAGTAAAGAAAATCGATTTCAATGGTGCATACCAATGTTCTGGCGACAGTAATGCGCTTCGCTGCAAAATTTCCTGTCCGCAAGGGAATTCACTTTCAAGTACACCAGCTGCTGAATATGTGTGCGAATATGCAAGCGGAATTTTCTTGCCATCGCCCGTTCCGCAATGCATTTTTCGTAAGTTTTAAGTTATTCTTTATATTGTTAAACTTTGTTCGAGAACTTTTTTTCAACTGAAACAAATTCATTCTGAGCTGAAACTTCCTTATTCCTCCATTCAATTATAAATTCATGCATGCTTATTACTTTTTTATATTCTTTAACTGCCGGAATGGAAGTAATTCGAGCAATCGCATTCATTTAGTGCATTGAATCGAACAACGATTGTGAGCGGTGGCTCAAGTGGTGGAACAAGAAAAGTAAAAAAAGTTCGTAAATCAAACCAACATAATGTGAAGGAGGAGGAGGAGGAAGAAGACGGCGGAGATAGTGAAAGCTATGAAAAAATCATTAAAAAGACTGAAATTATCACTGTGAAGAAAGGTCGAAAAGTGAAAAATCCAGAGAAATCGCAACAAGACGATGAATATGAGTATATTGAATATGAAGATGAAGGTGAAAGTGAGACTTTCAATGGGACACATGCAATTGGGGTGTATTCACTGTACTTATCAAGCGATTTGACAATAAACCATCGTGTACCACAACCGGCTACATGCACAACATGGAATGGCAATAAAGTCGAAACATTCGACGGTTTGATCTACAGTCACAATTTACGTTGCTCGCACACACTAGTAGTAGGAAAAAGACAGTTCCAGGACTTCCCACAATGTATTTTAGTTCCATTTTTCGGCACCAGTGGCGCTGCTTGAAACGCACAAAAACGGCCAAACATAGGCTTTT
This sequence comes from Obolodiplosis robiniae, assembly GCA_028476595.1. Lineage (NCBI taxonomy): Eukaryota > Metazoa > Arthropoda > Insecta > Diptera > Cecidomyiidae > Obolodiplosis > Obolodiplosis robiniae. The sequence continues at coordinate 10,294,545 of CM052014.1, read as the reverse complement.
AGAGGGCGCTGTATATCATCGTTCATTGGTTAACGTTCTCTTTCTCTCTCACACACATACACTTATTTTTATATGGAAATTAAATAAAAGATAATGGCGCGGTTGTGGAGTGAACCACTGATCTCACTCTCTCTTCTTGTTCAATGTTGATTCGAGCACGCGTATACTTACCAATCAAGCTATCGTGAGAATATCAAAATGTACGATTCTATATGCATGTATATCTATGCTCCGCATACCAACGGAAGCAACGACAGAAACGCTCATATGTAAAGAGGTAGCGAAGATGGCAGTGATGGCAGCAACCTAAAATCGAACTATTTTCATGCGGGAAATAAAAAAAAAAATATCCGGAAAAAATCTGATCTTCTTATTGTCATTGGTTCGCAGATCAATCTGCTTTTTGCTTTTGCTTTCGTTTGGCCATGAATAGATGGAACATTGTCCCAAATTCAAAACAATTGGACAAAATTAAATCAAACACTTTGAATGAAGTGCTGCAAACTTGGTTGGCCGACGAGCCCGCATTGAATTTGAAAGAAAAATGTGCGAGTGAAGCGAAAATAGCTGACGAATGTCTTCCACTTCCGCCAGATAGCGATCCATGCTTGCAATTGAGCGATCCGAGCATTTTTGGTCAATGCCATGTGAGTCGACCGGAATAAAAGTGAGAATACACCGGCTCTAGATCAGTACTGCGACTAGATAATCAAAAACGCTGAAGTGAACCATGAATATTGTTGAGTGGCAGCAGCTGTCCATAATTTTCGCTAAAATTTCGCTAATTGCACCTAAAAATAAACATTAATAGCGAAAATTATGAACCGCTGCTGCCACTCAACAATATTCATGGTTCACTTCAGCGTTTTTGATTATCTAGTCGCATTACTGATCTAGAGCCGGTGTATTCTCACTTTTATTCCGATCGACTCATGTGATTGTTGACTATTAAGAGAAGTACATTTCGATGTGTCAAAGAGATATGTGCAAAATCGGACCAAATCAAAAAGGAGCATGTTCACATTTCGCTGCTTATGCGTGTGAATGTTCTCGCAACGGAATCTACATCGATTGGAAGAAAGGTGCGTGCATTGAAAACTTCGAATGTCAAGCTGATATGGAGTACAAAGCTTGTGGATGCCATTAAACATGCGAAATGGTCAAATCAAAGACAATTCTGCATGAAAGGTGTACTGAGCCAGCTGATGGCTGTTTCTGTAAAAATGGTAAAATTCTCAATCAAAATGGACGATGTGTGATCGAAAGAGAGTGCTCGCCTTGTGATGACAACAACCATTTCGTTGGAGACAAATGGCAAGCTGACAAATGCACCGAATGTGTGTGCTCGGAGAATGGGAAAGTGAACTGCATCAAGAAAGAGTGTGCGGTTAGCGGTGCTGTTTCAAAGAAATTCAAGTTGTAGGCTCACCGGATGAATGCTGTCCACAATTCAAATGTGTTCCGGAAGATGTTTCGAAAAAAGCGGGAGTTTGCCTCTTGAAACCACAGCCTCATTGCGCTCCAGATCAGTATATCAAAGCGATTCATGAAAAAATAACTGCATTTCGTACGTTTGCGAATGCAATCCATTGAGCAAATGCCCACCCCTTCAGAGTCGCCCGTTGTTGGCTGAATGTGTCCAAGACAAATGCGTGATTGACAATCAAATTTATGAAGTCGGTGCAACATGGTACAGCACAGATAATTGTACGACATTCAAATGCTCTGTGCTCGGCAGCCAATTTGTGGTGACAAGCTCGCAACCAACTTGCCCCAATGTCAAAGATTGTCCACAGCATTTGCGATACGTCGAAAATTGCTGCGAACGATGCAAAACACCGATTGAAGATCAAAGTGAGTCTCTTCCTGAAATTCAGACGGAATTTTGTATTTATTGTATTTTATTTAAAATTAAAAACTGTCTTGTTACTTCCATTTCTTTTAGAACTTTGCCTGCCAATTTCATTGAGTGAAGCACAAACAATTGGGCTAGTTGAAAAAATACAAACGCCCCACGGACAATGTGTGAATACGGAAATAATTCGAGGATTTACTGAATGCCATGGCTCGTGCAGTTCCGGAACAAAATACATTCGATTGACAATGAAACAAGATAAAGAATGTAAATGTTGTACAGCTACAAATTATGAAAACCTTCAAGTACCCGTCAAATGCACGGATCGTTACAAAAAATTGCAGTATCCGTGCCTCAAGCATGTTCATGTCGGCTTGAAATTGAAGATCATACATTTGCTACCGTAGTTTATTAATACCCAATCAAAAATCAATCAAAGTTTATTAAACCGAAAATGTATTGAATTTATGTTAAGAAACCGAAGGAATTGAAAGTTCAAATAAATGAAATCTATTTTAAAGGAATAAAAGTTTAATTAATATGTTTCGATTGCAAAGTTCATTTGATTGTCTCGAATTAACTGTTGAAGCATTGCTCTTGAATATTTTGTCCTAGAAAAAGCGAGTCAAAGATAACTACGAGTAGATTCGGTATTGTGAGTAATTTATATTGCAGTTCATGAGTGAAAGTTCGTGAATAAATGGAGTTCTGCTTGTATTACAGCAGTGGAGGACGCCATGGAACACTTTTCATTGATTCACTCATCATAATGCATACCATAAATAAACATCTGCGATAAATAAACATGCATCCTATTATTCAAATATCAATGATAATGCTGATGTTTAATATTATAACATTTAAATGACGCTATATTTTGTTTAAAACATAAAAAACTAAAACAAATCAATGTGAATTTACAATAAAAACCATATATTTCACATACAAACACAAAGGGATATAGGAATATCGGCGTGAATGAGTAGGATCGGCTCGCTAGCTCACAGCCGTATCCCACCCAAATCTGTCTCATTTGCTCACTATTTTGGTTTTCAAATACATTTGCACAAGAAAACTCGTCGACTCTCTCGTCAATTTGTATACACGATTCAAACGGCAGCCGTCTCAACGGCCAAAACTTCATACATAGATACACTCAACGTCACGCTATAAACTAAACAATGTTCGAAATGTGCCGAATGAGCGGAGAGAGCGGAACGAGAGAGCGTAAACACAGAGCTATACACAGCTGCATTACAATGGAACAGAGTAGGCAAAGATAGCTGAAAAATGTGTGTATCAAGTTAGTCGATTGAGTTGAATGGCGTCAAGTAGATGCATTTTTTTAGTTTTTCGTTGAAACTATAGAGAGAGAGAGAGGAAGAAAGAATAAAGAGAATCAATCATCAAATTTTTAGTTTGGAAAAGCATTTTATTTATATTTTATCATTTCGTTCTCTAGTTTATTTTATTGTTTTGCTTATTTACGGTAAATTGTTATTGTTTATTTGAATTGAAAATTATTTGGAAGCATCAAAAGTGATTGAATATTGCACCAATTTACGACGATGAAAACATCATTCTGGATGGTTGGTTGATAAATGTGCCTGTGCAATTCATAAATAACTTGCCTTTGAATAAATAATTGGAGTTAAAATGCGATAATCAGCAAAGCATTATCGCTTCATAGTGTGGCGACTGTTGATCGCAATGTTCAAAACAAACACAAAATTGTTTCGAATGTGAAAAAAGTACATAAAATTACAAATTGAGTGAAATCAAATATTACGAATATGATGGTGCATTTATTGGTGCAGTTCTGAAAAGTGATTTTTTTTTTTTTAATGTTCGAAATCAATTTGAATAAGAAATCAGCACACAAAGAAACATGGCCGGTTTAATGCCAAAAGTATTCGAAGAGGCGAGTTTGAGTGGTGAGCTTCGACTCAGCGGCCGAAAATTAAAAGACTTCCCGAAAACATCAGCCAAATATAGTTTGAGTGATACGGTTATTGCAGGTAAGCATTTCCAACACTTCTTAATTCAACGCAGATCATTTGTTCGTTCCGAAATTCCTACAACTCACGGCGCTTTATTCACTTTGAATCTATTTTAAAAAACGACAGCTGCCTTCCGTAAAAAGTAGAAAATATTTAAATACAAAAAAATGAAAAAAAGAAAATATACAAACCGCAGGAATCATTAAGATTAGATAAAGGCCCCATTCAGTGGCTTCTTCGTCCGATAACAACAACAACACAATGAATCATACAACAGTGTTGAAAATATCAAATGAATGGAATTCTTTGAACCCGAGGTAGCATTTAAACGTGATAGCTTTGATTTCGCATAATCGCCTTTTGCGTTATTGCACAAAGTCCTGCTTTAATTGTCACTATGTGCAAGTGTGTGTATGCCTTGTTTCTCAGCTCTTTCTCTCTCTCACAAACACAAAGACAAAACGTGAAACGCTTCACCTTTTTTTTCCGTTCAACGGTCATGCTGAGTTCTACAGAAAATATGTTTGTCGACAAACAAAGTAGATCTTCTTTGACATATTCTGCTATCTGTTTGTTCGTTGTTTACGCATTATGAGTATGATAGAACTACATGATTTTTGTACTGACATTATCTACCGACAGTCAGTTTTTTCTGTATTTTGAGGAAAATAAATAGCAAATAACATTCAAACAACATCGTTATCTACTTCACAGGTGTAGCTAGTAGTAGAATTACATTGCTATTTTGCTAATAAATTTAATGTTCACTGTTATTGCTGTTGCTTTGATGACATATAGCTAATTTTAGTGCCGGCATGTTGTTCATTATTTGCCCAGGAGACTCGATCAAATGAAAGTCGATTTGAATTTAACGATCAAATTCAGAGTTTGCGTTGTGTAGTAGTGTTTATGTTACGTTGTGCCGTGCCGCGTCGCGTTGCAAATAGCACACGTTCAAAGAGCTCTCAGCTGTATGCAGCGAGTCGCATGGATAAAAAAAACTGGCAATACCTGATTTTGTGTGCGTAACAAACATGTTTCAATAATAAATCAGCCAACACCTTCCGCTCCGAAACGACTAAACCATATCCAATTTCTTGTGGCTGAAGAGAGTGGCTGAGACACATACACAAGGGCCAAGATGCCAGACGACAGTGTTGACATAAGTATGCAATTTTCATAAAAAAAATCAATCAATTTTATTCAACAACGCCAAATGAAACTGATTTGAATAATGCAGCGATGTTGTGTTGATCGTTGAATAGATTATGGTGCCAGTTTGGTTGATTTGTGGGCGTAAGTCAAATTGAAAACCTGCCGCTGCTTGAGTGCAACTCAAAAATCGCTTTGGTTGAAATGGGCTCGATATTCAACATTTTCATTAAGTTGTCGTTTAATCAAAATGAATTGGTGCTTTTTGAATTCCAAACTCAAGTTTGACTTTTAAATAAAGCTTTATCCATTGAAATTGTAAGGCAATTTTGATGCTTCTCTTCCTCATTCAAAGTGAAAATAAATACGACCAAAGCCGATTTTTTCTCATATCAATCCAATCTTGTTCGTTTATGTTTTACGGATGACAATATGGAAAAAAAGTCGAACGGTTGTTGTTACAATGGGGATTGAAAAGTGTATAACTTGTACGTCTTTTCTATTCCCATTTACTCTATTCATATGACTGACTGTATGTTCGGCTTTGCGCTCGGTCCTCGAATTAACTTCGCCGTTGCCGACAACAGTGAAAAATATTACTCGTATAAATAATAATATTCCACCATCGACTACGGCCATTCATTCTTCTCATTCAATGTTGTGTTACCGTAGATATTTATATTTATTATCGTTATGGTGATGCTGTGTGTTAACGACATACACACAGCCAACCCCAACTTTTATGTAGCTCGCGAATGAAAATTGAGTAGTCGTCATCTTCGAAACACCGACCGGCACACAGCAGAATGTTCGTTTCGACTCGTGAATGCGTTCGTTCTGAGAATATCTGTATTTTCCCTAACGAAGCAGCAGCGCACGGTGAACATCATGCAGATACACTGATGTTTAATTTTTCCCTTAACAATCCAACGATTTAAAAAGTCTTTTTGTGCTGGGAGTTTCAACAGATGTACAGTACACCATTCATAGCTCACATAAATTGAAAGCATTAGCCGAGCCAAGCCGAGCCAAGCCAAGCAAAACCACATCCTTTAGTCATTCTAGCCAGACAGAGGATTCATTCACACTTTCTCTTGGCTAATTTTGGGTGTGTTTGTGAGCTGCACACAAACAGCTGTAGTTGACAAATGGCTTATCACCCAAACCGAATCTAGCCGCAATGTATGGACTCCGCACTCTTTGGACCGTATGACACGGCTTCAATTCCGTTCGCCATTCGGTCGATACACTTAAATCAAAATTCCAGACTTGTGCTACAGCAGCTACCGCACCAACAACATACCCGTCGTTCGTTTGATTTAATGCGGCTTCGAGCACTTTCATTTTCCATTTTCGACGTTGCGCAATCGTAACAGCAATTGCGGATAATATTCTACACAAAGCCGAAACTATGCGAAACAACAGAGCATTGAATGGAAATTTTGGTGAAGAAATTATTTTATTTCGACGGAAAATCGATTGCCGGCTCGACAAAGTTGCCGCACGCACCAAATGATACACGCCACACAAAAAATATCGATCAATTTGTCTGAAAAAGCAATTGTTTCGTATATAAAGAACTAAGTCATTGGTGGACGTGGTTTTCATGGATTTTATGTAAAGCTTCGGTTGGCGTATTCATTCAGTGGTCTTCCTAATTAGAGGTCTTCCTAAACTACATTAGTTCAAAGTAAACTCAGTAATGGAACAGAAAACTAATTATTCCAGCATAGAAAGATGACGATTTTCCTGTTTCGTTCGTAATGTCATTATCTCTGGCTACAATTCAATATCCTAACCGGAGATATAGATTCCATGATAGATAACATTCACTTAATCGCATTTCCGTGATAAAAACGATTCAGTTTTCTGATGAAACAAATCGCATTTTTACTTTGCGTCGCTTCCATATGACAACATATTACTTATCGCATGAATGTCGTATCGAATGTATATTATTACTTCGATAATTTCACACGGTTTAAGCTTTGATAAAGTACTATTACATGCATTTAGATGACGTTGCATTTAGATGACTCAGTGCCGTAATGAAAGTATCCGTGCTATTGAACGTTTTTTATTTATTGATTCGTTTCAGAGAATTATTCTGAACGATTTCAAGTATATAATCAAAGCCGATTGTCAGTCTTCGATCACACCATGAAAGTGAAACCTAATTGAATTCGGTCATAATCCCTCTGCGAAGAGCCCATAAAACGATCCTCCCATAAAAAAATGAAAGAGGTTTATGTCGCTTGACAGCGGCTTAATATACGTTCTGGGAGCCCATTGGAAATCCGATTGAAATTCTTCTAATCATAGTAAATTCCATTAGAGGTACACAGCTGCACATGTGTGCGCTAACTGAAATGCCTTTAAAAAAACTAAAAAAACATGTTTGCTATACGCATGACGCAATCATTCTGCTGAATTAACAAACGAACGGATAGAAAGTACTTAATACGAAAAGCGGAGCAATTTGAAGTAAGAGGAAACAAACTGTTGTTGTGTTGCATCGCTTAGAAACAGCGAATGAAAACAAAAACATGAAAAATATTATCACGTTACAAACAATCAATGAAATTCATTCACGGACTGTTCTGTGCGCTAGAATGAAAATTCACTTTTGTTTACATGCGCGAGAATTTTTGTTGTTGTTGATAAATTTTCCAGTTCAGCGCATGATTCAGCGAGGAAGAACTAAATATATTTGTAATGATTTCATATTTTGCAAAAATTCATTTTTTTCTTGATTCCCTAAAATAATTTCTTGCGCTTCACACAAATCTCATTTGAAAATGAACACGCACAGCTCCAGTTTGCTGGCATGAATCATTTGAAGGGGCTTACGGAATGAACCAACTATTCAATCCTCTTTCGTCTCATACGAATTCAACGCATTTGCAGTGAGCATTCAATTGTCTCACAAATTATTTATGATTAAGTGCTGCAACAATTTGTCGCGACGACTTTCGAACTATTGCTTGCAGATGAAAATGCGACATTTTTGTTCCTGCTTCTAATACGCATGTGGCTCGAGGTCTCGCAACATAATGAAGCGTAACGAATTATTCAATCAGAGGGACATTTTCATATAAAAGCCATTATGATACAAATATAGGAAAACAAAACTTTGCTAAATTTGCGCCGATAGCTGAATGACAAGTTGAATTCTTAAGATGATTACAAATTATAATAATACAAAGTAATAAAAAGCAATAAATAATGGATGATGATGATGACAATGTTGGGCACTGCGCGTATTTAAAGTAAAATTAGTATTAATCAAAAAATGCTAAGGCATATAAAAATCAAGCGCATTTTATGCGCACCGAGGTGCAGCGCCATTGTTTGACGTCTTTTTCCATGCTTTTCTCCCTAATGTGCACATCGAAATGAGATGAGATGAAATGGGTTCGCTCGCTGACATGTTGAAGAATTGAATTAAGTGTAAAATGTGCTGTTAATGGCGCTTCATTGTTCTTAACGCAGGCGATCATTTCATTGCTTTTTGATGTGACAAATATGCTATAAAACCTTTCCGTTCGTTTTGATGCTTGAACAATTGACTTGAGTGTTTTGTCATTTGATTGCTTTCAAAACATATAATGATACCGATGAACATTAACGACACGGCTTGTCAACCAACTATTAAATTGTACTTTCGAAATCCAGTCAGATTTTGATGATTGTTATTATTGATTTGTGCATTCTTTTAAAAGGTAAATAAACTTGAAATTGCGATGAATCGAATGAGAAATCGTTGTCGATGCACATGCAGCCATCGAACTTTGTTTCTGTTCATTGTTCAATGTTCAATGTCCGCACCGTGGTTATGGCAAATTCATATTCGACCCAATATTTCGGCTCGGAACCACCGCACAAATCGCTGCAAACGGCTGCATTTGGAATGGCAATAAAACACAGTGCCAATCGCAAAATAGACTAATCATCGAGCATTAAATTGTTATGGCTTCGCACCACGCTTTCCGCTTTTCAACCGACTTTTAAGCAACCGCATCTGTATGTTTTTTGTGCTTTCGCATACCATTCATTTAGCTATGGAATGGCTTTAACATTCTCTGAATTGCTTCACACACTTGTGTGATGATGGAATTATATCCAAAACCATCGCACGCAAAACTCGTGCAAGCAATCAACCGAGTGAATTAATTTTTGCAAACCGAACACATGAAATTCGATTTCATTGATTTTTTGTCATTGGCAAGAGGACACATTCATTTATTTTGACATGCAAAAAATTTCTATGTATAAAAACGCGCTATAATTTGGGTTTTACTTCTCATTTGATGAAGCAATGGCAATATCTTATTCGCTACAAGTCATTATGTTCTTTAACCCTCATTCCCATGAACCGAGTGATTCATCGCACCGGGTCTAACATACAATGTTTTATGCTTGCTTTTATTTATCAAATGGCAAGAGTAACGCGCAAAATACCGCACATGAGTCATTCGGAATGATTTTTGCACGCGTTTCAAAAATGTAAAAAGAAAAACGAATAATTCGTCATGTCAAAAATATTAAATTTCGATACGAGAATTGATGTAAAATGGTACACAAAAATAAATTGGAGAGCAAAAGCGTGATCAAATCTGTATATTAAGACACACAGTTTCGATGGCATAAAAACGTAAACTGGAAGAGCAAAAATAAATTGGATAAGCCCGGTGATCAAACGCCAGTGTGAATAATCGAAAATATCAAGCATAGTTTTATGTGGATTACTAATAAATTTCATATAAACGCCACAAAGTTCTAGTTCTATTTTTGACTGTGTCGGTTGCAAGAACGACCTCAACATTAAAACTAGATTTACGCCACAAAACTGCCTGATCTTAGCCTTTATTATTTATTTACTAGGCAAACGAACGATTTCCTAAATAGAATTCGATGAATTGAAAAGATTCAGGGAATTCTTCTGATATTTGAGCGTATCGCAACCGATATTTAATCCAAATATCATGCTTGATCTCAAACTACGCGTGCTGTTTAAACAAATCATTTTCATCCTAAAATCAATTAAACATCATGAAAGATACTTATGAAAATGTGTGTTCCACTCAAAGCGAAGTAAAAATGAACAAAGAAGAGAGGCCAATTATAGTCGACGCTCGGCGGCGCTATACCTCTTGGTTGCGACGTGGATGTGTGCATTCGAAAAACATGTGTCAAAAGTCAATTTTTTCTGTTATTCCATTTGATGCTTTTGCGCGGCTGTTGCATATTATTTTTTTGATGAAATTTCAAATGATGAATCCACTTTGTTTGGCAGTTATCGTTCCGCGATGAATCCATCCATTTGTTCCGATGATGAATATGCTTCAGCACTTTTTTTGGCAACGACAAAGGAATTTTAAGCTTTTTTTGTTTTCTTTTTCAATTAATTTAAATTTATTCATATTTATTTCAACGATTTTCTGCTTTATAAAGGCAATAATAATGAAGTTAAAGCTTCTGACTTGGCACATTGCGAATTAAAAATAATTAATTGCATTGGTTAATGACTATTCTACCTATTGAAAGCTTTAATTCACAATTCGCATCCGAAATGACGCAATTTAAATGCTATGTAAATGATGAATCATAATGTTTTGTGTAGTATTATTTCATTAAATCCAGCGATTGGAACTGATGGTCCGCTTCATCAAATTAATTTATGCACATGCAAAATGCAAAATGCAATGAATGATTTTCTATCAGTTTACTTCCATTATTCAATGTGTTACAATTGCTAAATGTTCATTAATAAATACAATATCAACTTTACAGCTTCAGTTCAGAAAATATAGATCGATTTGGTTAGTTGCATGACCCCCGAAGCTGCTATTGGTCGATGTTTTGCTGGTTGTTCTCATCGATTCAATAAAACAAGCAAACCAATTACAAAGAACAATAGACATGATTATATTCGCTGCACGAAGCACACAAAATGCATTTTGTGAAAATGATGTGAGAATGTGTGTGTATGTGCGCGCGAGAGAGTGTGGAAAATGAAATATACACGGCGAACATAATATAAAATAAAATAAAACCTGACATTCGTGTCACTGACCCGAATGAATCGTGCGCGCATAAATACAAACTAGCACCATAAATAAGAATACGGCAATGATAATTAGTGTGGAAATGGAGAGAGTGTTCTCTTGATTGCGTTGAAATAGTGATTTCAACATTGTGAGTCTTGTGTGGCGGCTACGATGCGATGCGTCGCTCGCATATGAAATAATTTTCACGGCGCCCCGGCAAAGTATTCATTCTCGTAAATTGCCTATTGGATTGACCTATGAAAAGTTCCGTAGTTCATCATTGCTTCAACTAATTCCTTCTTTCATCTTCGCTGCAACCGCTCATTTTATCGCTCCTTATCTGGTAATTCTGGCCAATTTTCGAACGGGTCTTGAAGTGGAAATTATTGGCGTGCTAGTCTTTTTGTTTGTATCATTACGCTGAATTTTGTTTTGAACGGGAGGCGTTCCACATCTGGATTGTGATCGCAATCGCCGCTTGATAGCTGAATTCATGCCAACTAAAGATCGCCTCGGTTTTATTGGTGTTTTTGCAATATTTTCCACGGTTTTTGGTCGTGCATGTTTGCGCTGCTCTTCGAACTGTTTTTTGAGAATATTGGAAAGCAATTGGCTTCGAATTAAGAATCCATTTAAAACACAAACTGCTTTGAAATGATTTTTGGTTGAAATTAATCCGTAATCAAATAAATTCGTTAAGTGTATGATACAATTGCGATGTAGATTATTCGTGATAATGAACTCGCCATGCGTTTCAATGAAAGCAACAGCAGCTGCAGGAATTTGAGAATCACTCACAAATCCATGCTTCAGAACAAACAGATTCCACAATTTCATAATTGCTTTTTCGCCATTGTTTACATCGACAAAGTCATTGATCATTTTGACAGTGTTCTCTTTCAGCCAAATTGGATCGACCTCATCTTCCGAATTCACATCGATTTCACAAGGCTTCAGCGGCAGGCCACTGTAGGAATGATAAAATGTGCGCTTCATGTTTGAGTCGAAGTTCAAAAATTCTGACAGTCGCGGTCGATCTTTACGTTCTGGACGATTGACAAGTAAGGCTGTCATAACTTTGCGTTTGTGCGGCTCTCCGCCTCGAAATGCCGTCGCGAGCCGACTGAACGGATCAATCTTAGCTCCGTCAGCTCGCTTATTCACGAACACATCAATTCGATTTTCACTCGTTCCCGGTACATACTTGAATTTAAAGCGACTATGGCACAACGTCAAGTGTTTCAGTAATATGTACAAGCTGGTCGCCCTCAATGAGCACCACGGGCACTTTAAACGGTCCCACAGTTCAGTTTTTTGACGGAAATTCTTGTAAATAAATTGATAGACTAAACATTGAATATTCTCATTGGATTTGAATGTAGAGAAGCGACGGCTTATGATGCTACCAGTTGATCGGCTGCGGGTGAATATTCGGCGCTTGGCAGCAGTGCCATTTGATCCATTGACCATCGCACTGTTCTCTTTATTTTCATTATTCAAATGAATATCGCGTGACCATTGTAAATTGCACTTTAATTTGGCCGGTTTTAAAAATTCTTTTTCATCATTATCGATGGCATCCATCGATAGTGATTTTTTGACGAAATGTTTAATTTTCCACATTGCTTGCTTTGGAAGTGACATTAGTCCTGAATTCGATTCGTAGGCGAACGTTAACTCTTGCTGCCCGCTGGCAATCAATCCATTTCGACCTTTATCGAATAATTCCAATTCGGATTCAAAAATGCAATTTTCTAATAAAGATTCGTCACGATTCACGTAGCCATTTTGTGCCGATTTATCGATAACTCTCACTTTAAACAGTAGAACACATGTTGAGATCTCCAATAGTTCACCATCCGGCGTGGTTATTTTCAGCGCTTCAGTTGGCAGGCTAATTGTCGACAAACTTTTCAGCAACATCGCATTTGGATTGATGTCGATAATCACTGATGTTAACTGCGCCATGGAAACAAAAAACCATATGAATTTTATTAACAAAATAATAACAGATAAAACTGATTGGAGTTTTGCAACAGAAATCGCACGATTTGTACAGAAAAAAAAAACGGTACTCACTTTGGTTTTGGTTTGTTTGTGAATCAGTTGAATTTCAGCATGGCGATAATTTATGAGTTCATCGCAATAGAAACCCGGGAAAGAAAGCGTCATGTAGTGTTTTGTGCCACGTTTTTGCTCCGCCAATTTGTCGACAATTGAACTCAAAGTATTGAATTTCCCACTCGAACGGCGCTTGGATTTTTTCGCTCGACATTTTTTGTAATTAACATAGGTCAAATTGCGATTGAGATATAATGGCGGCTGTTCCAGGAATAGAAAATAAAGTGAATTTAAAAATAATTTCGTGAAAGTTTGCTTTTTCAAGAGAGTTTTTTTCCTTTTAAAAATAATAATTTTGACAAATTTGGGCTTTCCGCTTACATTTTTCTTCCGGTTTTCCTCGAAAAATCGATAAACTTTCGTTGGTTCTGCAAAAAATAAAACAGTTACTAATGCACATGGTCTGCATCTAGGCCCAAATCAGTTTGTTTTTAAAAATTACTTGATTAAAGGCCATTTTTCACTGATTAAATGCACTTCAACTTACCGGCAAATGCCTGTATAAATAATTGCTGATCTTCATCGACAGTTTCAACGTTCATTTTCAGTTAGACACAGTTTAGCACATCGATGCTGTTCGATTGCAATGAGAACAATGAATGTTCAACAATTTATGTGTCTTTTTGAACAAAGTAACAAAAAGTAACTGTTTTCATGTACGAAATGTAATTGCTAGAATATAACCAATACCAAAGTGACGGTTTTGAAATGCATTGCCATATATGTATATGCAGTCCAGTGCGTTTGAAGGTAGCCCGGCCTGTGCCATAAACATCCAATATTATTCAGGTAAAAACATGTGTCATTGTATTCAAACCTTCACAAAACACGGCGTAAATGCAGGTTAGATTAATGGGAATTATACTGCATCTCCTACTGGCTCATTCTAAGAAACTGCACTTTTCTCCGCTTTTCGACAAGAACACATTAGTTTGGTAGTCGTAAAATCATTTCTTGGATTCCGATCTTTCTACACGCACATTCGAAAATAGTGCATCGCACACTAATACAAGCAAAGCTCATAAACATTCATGAAAAATTGTCGTTTTTTTTGGGTACTTCAACGTGAGATTATAGAAATGATGCCAGCTAACATCGGAATTCTTTCCATGTAAAGCAACAACGACGACGACGACGAAAAAAATCAAACACCAATTTATGAAAGCTGAAACACAAAACAAAATTTTGAATAACGACTGTATTTCCTGAAATTCATTTCTTCGTGTATAATGTTCGAAACATTATTATTTTCAAAGACGATGAAGATTCATTCATCCGAGAGTTGACATTCGTTGTTGCTGTTGGCCTGGCAGCCATTACTGCCTCTGGTTACGTTTTACTGACTCTACAATAGAATTTATGCTACAAAGAAGGCAATTGTAATATTTTCTGTTCATTATTTGACGACGCGAGCGTGCGGCCGTCTTTTTATTCATGCCCTTTTTGCATGAACCAACATCATCATCGTTGAATAAATGCGGAGCAAATTCTCAAAAACATTGGCTGTCTTTGAGTAAAACCATGCATATTCTCTTTGCTATTTTTAGAAACAAAAGAACGACATAATCCAAGTGAGCTGCGACAAACATGTACGTCAAACATATAGTTTTCTTGTTGCATCAAATTCCCACTCGTCAAGTCAATGCGATCCGTTTGGAGTAATTATGATTTGTTTTTTCTTACTCCAAATTATTCCCAGTCGATGGTTCTTTTATATTTCTTTTCATTTTATTGCGCTTGTCACAGTCATTTTGAAGATTGAAAGTTCCACAAAACATCCCAAAATATCTCGAATAAAGCAATGGAAAATCAACGACTGTGTGCTAATCCAAACACTTGGAAATGCTGAAAAAAATTATTCATTTATGATGATTCATGGCAAATACAATGCGACGCGACGCCCAAGCAATTTTCGTGATAATCATCAAAAAAGGAAGACTGCATTCTTAAAATGCAATATTATTTTTTATCATTTGACGAGAATCGCCATTGAAATGCGAGGCGTTGCATTAATTCGATTCGGTCATTTAATCTTATGAAATCGCCGTCTTGAAATTATCATATTTCCAGCGGCAGCGTGGGCTCAATTTGACATTCCTATTGTTTGGAACTTGCATTTTTCGCTTGAAAACGCGACTAAACTGCGGCAACAATGCAATTTTACATCCAAACGCCAACCAAATCACTCTCTGCAATATCGTTTAAATTTAATGGCATTACAAGCCACTAAAGTCACTAGCTATAGCTAGTCGCAGCTGCAACATGGTGGTTCAAAATAAATCAAATAACAACGGCGAAATGAATTCACACAAAATTCAACATTTTCATTATCGAGCAATGGTCTAACCAACTAGAAAGTTAACCTTGTGCTCAATTTTTAGATAGTACACCTAAATTTGCTTTACACGCTTCATTATTAGTTTTGTAATTTCACGTACAAAAGCAACACTTTCTATTTTCATTCAAAAATGTAAATATCGAAATCGCGTGATTTATCGTCTTCAGCAATCAAATTCCGATTTTGTTCAAAAAAAGCATATTGAAAATGTTGCCTTCGGTGAAATATAGTATGTATAATGCATTTAATCTTCAGCATGATGTGTAACGTTTTTGACTTCAATATAATCGGCAGAGTCAACAATAAAATTGCGAAGCAAATGTATATGAACTATTATTGAAACATTCAAGTTCGTGAAGAACATTCAGCAAAAGGAGAAATGTATTCAAAAAAATTAATAAAATCGCCCAAAGTACACTACAGAAATTGATTTTCCAATGAAAAATATCAAAAGATTCGACCTTTTGATTGAATGCCTCCAATTCATCACGTAAAGTGCATATTCTGTATTTTTCTTTGAATGCCCAGTCCAATCAATCATCTCGAATAATTCAATGCATTTCGTGATTTCGTTCAATTTCTCATGATCCATATGAGAAGGACGTTTTGTTTAAAATGCGAATATTCTCTGTTGCTACCCATGTCTGTCCATGTCCTGACAACAGTATTGCAATATATTTCCGGCTTAAAATGTTCTTAATGAGAAGTATGTGAGTGACCTACCCACAATATTACACTCTGAGCAGCTATTACCTATGGTTAAACGTTCAACAATATTTGCGAGGATGAAAGAGCAGGTAGAACTGGTTGAATAAGGTTTTTATTATTATTACAAACTAGTTTCGTTAATCTAGGCCTAAAAATAAAATAGCAATTTTCTTGGCTCATTTCTTCTTATCATTCGTCGTAATCAAACTTAAAAGCGTGTTTCGATGTAATAATTTACTTCTCACACGCAAACACAATTTTTGAAGCACTTAAAAACCATCTGAAACTTAATGCATGGAGCAATCAAATATTCTGAAGTATTTACTTGATACGTCAGCCACGACCATTCACCATGAGTTTGTATGGGAATCTGAATTGATATTTCGCATAAATCCATGCCATTGCAGGTCAAATTCGATAATAATATTGTAGTCGACATTCAGAAGTGAAGTCTCATTGTTTATCATGTAAATGTTTCAATACATTTTGCTGCGATAAATAATCAACAACAACAACAATAAATAATCAATTCTAGAATATAAATGCTAATAATATATCTGATTACTAGATCGATTGGAGAGTACTTTTGTGTTATTTTAAATGTCAATACTCTGAATTTGATTTTCATTCTTTATTGAAACACTATGACAATCATTGACATAACATACATATTATTATTTCATCTTGCCGATCGAATTGTATGTTTTCAAAGCATCTTGATGCACTTGTTCTAGAATTGAAGAAGGGACAATTAAAAATTTTACGGGTGACATTTCCTTTTCTTCTAAATTCAGATCGCCTTTTTTTATTTTTCCATTTTCAATCAATTTTCTTCCAATCCTCTAAGCAAATTTTCAAAAGTTGCATCTGAAAATTTCGAAATATATGAAATTCATTGAAAATATTCATAATATTTGTTTAGAAATATTTCTCAGCAAAATATGCATACTTCCTTTACTTGTGTATTCCGCGAACCATGTCGACTCATGGGTAAATTTCGATCGTAGACTTAAATGATTGCTTCAAATATTGGCCCCTGAATGTTATGAATAGAGCGGTGAACAGTATTTAACTGACCTCTAAATCAACGATTCTGCAAAGGACACCATCGACAACAAAATGTTAGAAACAAAAAACAAAAACACACGAATGCACAATTATTCAGATATTTGCTCAATGAAAAAACTAAAGCAAAAATATAGAACGAAAGAACTGAATATGCAATCTGATCGCATAAAAATAGTGAATACTTGATTTTGACTTTTGATGCATTTCAACTTTATTGCAACGTTTGGAAACAATCCGTGATTTCTTCACCAGATACGGCCAGTTACCCGCATAAATCAGTGCCATTGCAGTTTGAATTCTTGATTAATGTCCACTTGCTTACTGTTATTTTACTTGCTGTTCCTTCTGTGTCGAACTGCTCAAGCGCTTAAAAATAAATAGAACTCTTTTTTGAATTGTAAATAATTCATCATGACAAATTCGCAAATCATTGCGAAACACATGGATTTTATTGAAAACATGACTCTGATGTACACACTGCTAATAATAAGTAACACTTTTTTGTATTCATCTTCCAGTGAGCAATCATTTCTTGCTGTCATTCGCCTTTGTGTTCGATATTGATTTGATCATTTGCTTTTCTATTTCTTGAATTAAGTTGTTGTGATCGTTTGTAAGTTCGATAATTCGGCGATTCATTCTTCGGGCATCTCGCTTCATCACCTGATAGACACAATCGAATATCGCTTTTTTTTCGGCATCTGAAAATTATAGAAACAAGTTGATAGAATTGTTACATATTTCGACTCGAAGAAAATTCAATGCAAACTTAATATTGTTCTCCTCTCCATTATTCCGAAATATTTCACTCTTTGATGGTTTGAGAAATACGAATTCACTTGATTTACTGGATGTGCTGCTATTTATCCGATTGCCTGTGTGTAATGCCAATAAACCGTTGAATCAACCTCATATAAGTAAATTTAAATAAATATTTTGCACTGCATAAAATGTCAAATAATCAAAACAGAAGCAATTAATCGCTTGTATTTTGAAAACAGCGACAAGAAAAGTTAAATTTAAATCTTTCGCATTTCAAATCGATCTCTCTCTCTCTCTCTCTCTCTCTCTTGAATGCGATTTTGCAAGCCAACATTTGTTCACCCATCAATCCGAAACTGTGCCTGCAATTGGAATTACTTGAAAGAAAAACCAAGTTTGATATTATTCTTCAATTCGATGAATTTTTATTCAAGAGCGTGAGCAACATTCTTTTCAAACTGAGGTAATTTATTTTAGCTCGAAAGTTACAATAACTAATTATTCATTTTGTGTTTGTAATTTTTCCAATTTTTTGCTCGCTTCAACTATTTTTTTAGCTGTCACCTTTTCTTCAGCTTGTAACTTCTTCAGACGTCCTTCCAATATCGTTATGCGTGACTCGCTATTTTGCTTGAGTGTCGCCAAAAGTTGCTTAGCATATACACAATCGCATTTTCCTGTGGGTTTTTTACTTTTACGTGAATCTCTTTTGTCCATGATGAATCGTGAAATTAATTGCAACGTTTTATTATCCAATCGTTTGTGCTGCTTGTAAAAATTCAAATCAAACGGTTATCAAAATCAAATGACAATGCAATGGGGTACAAGATGAATAGAGGTTTTGATCAACTGATCTTATAGGCGATTCTATTGAGACTGTTTCAAAAATGTTGACCGATTTTTTGGGAAAGCCAGATGTGAATATATATCGTACAAATTAAATAAATATTGATGATTCTTCAATTCGTTTGGTTGCCGCCAGTGTGTGACTGCCGCATGTATTATCATTCATGTTTCCAAGTTATTCGTTTTTGAAGCATACCCAAATTACCATGTAGTTGTAAGAAATCTTTAAGTCAATTATAATAAAAATTATTTATTATTCTTTGATAAAATATTTATTTTTGAATTTGAGCTCATAATGATTTTTATCACCCTGTTGAGAAGCTCAAGTGCTTTGCATTTATTTTGGATCTACAATATGTCAAAAAAGCATTTCTTTTATAAATATTGAATTGGATGCGGAAAATTTATTGAAAAACATCGTTGACAAATCAGCAAATGGTCAGCCGCTACGTCTAGACTCTTGGGGAATTTTATTATTTGAACACTATTGTTCGGATATTTCGAAAGTATTTCCACAAAATGTGTGTTTAAAATGACATATCCGCGTTCAAAATCACTCATTCACAATCAAAGTGTCGCTTCATCTCAATCATCTCGCACGAATTCGCAGGCTTTGTGAATGGCTATGCAAACAGAATCTGACATATGCACTTTGTGAATTACCTATTGCTGTGAAACAAGCTATCGCTTTTTGAATCCTAACATCGAAATAAATTTATTTACAATCTTTATGAATTTATTTATTATTTAATAACAAACTTCCAAAAATTTGAATAATTACTATTTGTCATCAATTTTCGTCAATTTATTTCGGATATTTGTAACATATTCGCAGTTTTCCATATATTTTTGCGTTTGCTTACTCACAAATTCGTAAATTAATACGGATTCGCAAGATTTGTATTTTCGCAGCATACGCGTAAATGCGGAGCCATTCGAATCAAATGTAGCGCTACGTTATGTATGCAAAATACACATGGAGTCAAATGAAAAAATGGTAAATTATGTTATCATTTTAAACAAAACTAAAAAAAATATATCTAAAAAAATTATTAAATCCACAAATTAAAATAATGATATGAAAAAATAATAAAGTGCTAAAAAACTATAAAAAAAAAAATTGAATGCCCAATGTGAGGATCGAACTCACGACCTTCAGATTATGAGACTGACGCGCTACCTACTGCGCTAACTAGGCTATGAATATAACCCATTTGAGAACGTTCTTATAGAACAAACGTTCTTAGTCAGACTGCACGCTTGCCAATAGCCACTTACTTTTAATTTAGCGAATCTACTTGAATTAACACCAGATTGACAAATGAGTGAAAAATAAAAACAAAATTTTGAGGTGAATTGAAATATTATATTTTTTGTACAATTGAAGAACAGAAAAATTATTTAGCCAATGTGCAGAAGCTTGACGAGTTCATGTTTATACGATTCTGCTTCTGGATATCTTTAATGTTATGTAATAAGATCAATTTTCATATAAAACGCATTTGAAAACTGAAAAAAGAATGGAAATGGAAACAGTATATTTTTTCGGTTCTTCTCGATTTATTTCATAGTTTGATGAAAATTGCGGCAATCAATTTAACTCTTCGGAATTCAATGAAACTTATTGGATTCTTTTTACTCATTCTTTCGGTCTAATATTTTTGCAGCCGTTGGATGATTGCAGTAACGAAATCAGAAAATATTACATTAAAATGTGAAAATGAGTGATTTCGCTGGATCTTATCTTACTATTATGGTAGTACTTATAGAAAACTTGAGCTTAAACTCTGCAGCATTGTGTAATGCAACATGAAAACACAGAATCATTAATTTGAGACGATCAATCAATTTTTATTCGAATCTCATTCGATGATGATTTTAAGCAAAATATTGCTTTCTTGCGAGGCATTTGATTTCAAATTCAATTGGGTAGACCGCTGTTCTATTCCTGGAAGAACCAAAATATGATGAGCGTTCCACTATTTGGCATCCGATTTTCGAGGTTTGCTAGGTGTAACCTTACATGTGAGAAGACGAAGATTAAAAAAAATCGAATCTCTCAAAATATTCAATTTATCTCACCGGTCTACCGGGTAAATTGTCATTCAAACAATTGGGGCAGGATTTGGATTCGTGCATCGACCAATTTCTTCCATAATAATGATTCTGGCATCTTTCACACTTGAAAAAGACCTTTTCTGCATCAGCCATGTTCTGAAAATAGGAAGAAACGATTTAATCTTTCACTTTGTTCACGAAGATTATTTTATTCAATTTCTTTTCCAGACAAAAACAACAGATTTGTCACGCTGAATTGATTTGAAAAAACAGAGTAGATTTTACACGATTACTTACCGTATTATTTTACACGACTTCTAAGTTTTTGTCTTGGAAAAGATTCGTGCAATCACTTTTTTGAATGAAAACTATCGCTGTGAATTATTCGATCTCAAATGAAGTGTAGTTAGTAACAGCTCATATCTTATATATACCGGATAGCAATGAAGAGATTATATTTATATCAGCTTATTTATCGCACGATTCCTCACTGTTTATCTCACGATATAACTGTCCAACGATCAGTTTTCGTTTTAATTATTTGAATTACTCTTAAAAACAACAACCACAACAACAATTTCAACACCACAGGAATTTTTCGCACTACCAAAATATTTATATCCCAAAAACATTCCAATAAATGAGCCATAATAATAAAAATAAAGCGTAATTTCTGTTCAAAATCTGATAAAAATACATGGCCATTTATATTTGATATCTTGGAAGAACAAAGAATCAAAATATCATGCTTTGAATTAATTCTAATATGGAGGTTCAAAATATTTTCTGGGATAAACAACAGAACGACTTTTCTACATCATTTCCAAAATATAAACAATATTAATTTTTCAGTGAATCAGTTTTTAAATTGTGCTTATCGCAAAAATTCAAGCCAATAATATTTGTGTCTTTCGAGTTGCAACCACATTTAGGAGTAATGTTGATGCCATCATCGATCACGCAAAATGTTCGAAAATCACTTCGCTATATTTCGAACGTAAATTTGATAACTCTGATAAAACACGGCTAAAAACGTTATCCTTATTATTCTGTACTATTTGATTGCCCCATAGTTTGACAGAGAAATCTATATGGTATTCGATTAGAATAATGACATATTCAGATCCACTGAAAATCACTGAATAATATTTACTCAAAATCAAGAAACTGAAAAAGCTTTGAAAATGACATTTCAGTGGTGATTCGCCCCCTAGCTGCATAAATGAAGAGTTCCAAAATTCCAATTCCGAAGTTCCATCATTCTCGTCGTATTTATAGAAAGAAAATTATCTTTCGTAATTCATCAATTAATCGATAAACTAAACGATATGGCGTTGGCATGATATGAGTGGTTTCTTCATCGAATAAATATTGTTCGGAGTCACATTTCAAACGGCGCAAATATCAATTTAATTCAAACTAAGGGTATTCATTTAGTCATTGTAAATCAAGAGCAAACAGTCGACGAAGTCGACTTAGATCAAAGTGAAATGTTATTTTATATGCTCGTCCATTATCGCTATGGCATTTTGAACTCGAGCGATATCAGTAAATAGCAAACTGACTGATAGGCCATTCGCTACATTTCGCCGAAAACTGAATATCGCAACAAAATATCGGGATTAAATTATCCAGATATATCTATATCCATTTAATGTTTTAAACAAATGATTTATTGATCGCATTATTTTATAAATAGCTCATTTGTGAAATAAAGTGAAGCGGTTTTCTCATAATTTGATTACGTATAAAAAATTATGTGTTTAACAGAGAACGAACGTTGCCATCTGTTCAGAGCAAACAATGTTTTTTGAAAAAACTTTTTTCGTAGCATTCACTAGTTTCTGATAGAATATTCCCAAAGATTATATGTTTCGACTAGAAAAAAAATCGATTAACTGCGAGAGTCTGACGTTTAATTGATTGTGGCACAAATCCGAACAACACGAATATTTCATTGTTGCGGGTTATTTAAATTTTGATATTTTAAATGAATCGGTATGATGCAATCATCAAAAATTATCGCAATTGTTCCCACTTGCCCTCGGCGGCTCTCTCCATTTACTTTACATATCGCTGCTTTCGTTCTTATCTATGCGATTTGGTAACACAAACATTTTTCGAATGACTTGGCATATGTATTGCCGCGTCGACTCGTCAATTGATCCATTGAATATCCGATGGTTCAATAGAGTACAGTGAATGAGCATAGAATACTTGCCTTGACTCAAAGCGATTTGATCAAAACTATGCAGAAATAGAGTGGGTTCAATTGAACAAAACACGAGAATCGCACTACCACAATTGCAATGAATTTTTTTCATATAATTTAATTGAATTTATTCACGATTGAAAGTGTAAAATAAATCAGTAGGTGAGCAATTTTCACGCGTATTGTTCAACGTTCTCTTTATTTATTCATGACTGAACAATTTCGAATGTGACGGAATGGTTTACAAAATTGATTCGATTCAAACAGTAGAAGCTAACACTAGAATATTTAACAGATATGGTTTATTTTTCTATAAAAATGCAAATTCCATTCAGCTGTTGTACCGAATATAGTTTGAAATATCGATTCAATTTCCATCGTTCACAACTTTGTTGATAGCCGGTCTTTACTGACAACACAAAACTTATTTTTTTTTTATCAAACAATAAGCTCATTATTGTTTCAAAATCCGTCTCTTTCGAATTCCGCCTTTATCGGATAACCATTTCCATGTCCCGGATTGTCGTCCAATTTTTTTTAAATAAAGCCATTGATTGAACTGCAAGTCACGCAAAAACCTCGGTGTTAACATTTCTATGTGGTGAAGAAAGTAGAATGAAGGAACGAAGGAATGAAAAAAAAATTCTTTCGTGACACAAAGATATTGACATTAGCATTGGAGCCGTTGTGATGACGGAATGCTTCGATTCTCATTGTTCACACTACGTATTTTAAAAGAGCTGCTGATAGATGAATGGATGAGTATTTGAGACATACAAAACATCAGATTGGAGAAACAATCAAAAAAGATTCATCGATAAATTTCTATAAGATTGTGGGTTTCGAGATGAAATATTTAAATTACTCTCACCATTTCCGGGTAAAGCAGATTTTAAATCGGAGAGTGATGTCTTCTTAGATTAAAAATACAACGTTCTCTCGTAATTTCAAAGTTAAAAGCAGAGTGAATCGAGTTCTCCGAGCAACCGCCGCAAGCACATTCATCACTATGGAACATTTACCGATGCATGTGCATTTTTCTTGGGATTAAGGAGCGCACTACCGCACCTGACACTGCATTTCTAATTGTTCTTTATGCTACCATTCATTTTTGTTGTTTTTGATGTTGTTGTTGTTTTTTTCTTCAACCTTTAAAAACCCAGTTGAATGCACGGCACAGCACCTCACTTAATGCACCAAGCAAAAGACAACACTGATCAAAGTGTTTAAAATCGCACTGAGTGTGCGTTCAGTCATCTCTGGATAAATGCTATGGAGTATTCGATGTCCGGAGCTACTTATCGAACCCCAGCTCTTTAATGAGAGTAGAAAAATAATTTGAAAACAGTTATTGATTGCTACTTTGCGCATGTGTATTAAAAAGAAATAAAAAATGATAGGCATCCAAGAAAAAAAAAAATCATAAATTATGCTCATCAATGGTTTCATTTTGTTAGAATTGTGCCGAAGCAATTGAGACGGTTCGGATGATGTAAGAAAAGGCAAAAGACACTCAAATACATACTTATTTGATGATTTCAAAGGCAAATAATCCATCTTTCAAAAAGAAAAAAAAAAATCGGTGACAACGTCAGAGACATGTTGACATTTTCTCATCGTACATTCTTCGTCATGTGAAGAAAGTTGAAGAATAACAAAGTCTTTCACTAGTTTTAACAAGCAATATAATGAAAAAGGAAGGCACTCATAGAAAAATAACATTTGAATTTATGCTTATGCGACCGTTTATCGTTCAACAATAAAAAAATACTAGATATTGCGCACTCCGTGCATTAATAACGGGTAAATTGTAAACACTTGTAGTCGAGTTTCTCAAGCAAGCTTTGTTCGAAATACCTGATTTTTCCGGTGAAATTCTTCATCCAAACAGTTGACCCTTCCCTTGACTTTGTTGTTAAAGTCATTCAGGTTTTATTGATCGCAACGAATGAGCAAATGAATACGGGCATTAGTTTGGTTCAAATTTGATTCAAACATTCAAGAAGATCACAATTTGAGCGTAACAAACACATCTCGAAATAATAAAAATCGGGAGAAAATGAAATTAGGGTAACAAAAGCGTAAACCTTCCCCATGTTTGGAGAAATAAAAATCATGCAAATGTAAGCGATTTAAGCAAATAATTGCAAAGTTCACAATTGAATGATTATTTTCAACAGCATCGTAATAAATGAGGGCTATCAATAAATTTATGAGAGCTATCGAGTGTTGTTTGACGAAATTATTGCTGAGCAGGAATAAAAATGGTCCTCTGACAATTGCCGTTGAGATAAATATTTCGATTATTTCGTTGTTAGCGAAAAAGCAACATCATACACTTTCTATGAATGCAACAACAAAAGAATCTTATCATTTTCATTTTTGATAAGATTCAATTTATGAGTCGTTCGAAGAAAACGTGTGTTATCTTTTTATTCAAAATCGACATTGTTTGCGATCCGTGTACATCTATTTTGGTCTTGTTTATAGCAGCCACGAGTCTCATCCAACAATTTTAAGTTGATATTTATGTAATTTTTTGTTTACTTCAATTGTATAAAAATAGTTTGTTGTTGTTTGGTCGCGCAGATGCGGCGAATGGCATTTAAATGTAGAATTCGGTCAAATGAATTGTGTACAGTTACTGCATACAACATATTGGATCGTTCGTTCGTCCATTTATTGCTCTCTCTCTCTCTTTCATTGCATTCCGTGTTTATTGCGCTGTTTTCCCCCTGCGGCATCATCAAATTAAGCCATCCTCAATTTCAAAATGACTGAATTCGAACGAAACATTCGATGAATTGCCGCATCGAACCTCAATATTTATCCGTTCATCGCATACACTTGAACATATTTTGCGAACCCTACGAACAGCACATCTTATGATAGAAAACATAATAAAACACTTGCTGGTTCTACTGTTTTTTTTATGTTGTCGGATTTATATTCGGATGTGAGTCATCGTTTGCTCGCTCGCACACCTTATTCTTCGAGAATATTAACTGTACAGTACTCAGTATTCAATGTAAATAAATTTCAGTTTATGCAAACGAAA
Organism: Obolodiplosis robiniae; assembly: GCA_028476595.1. Lineage (NCBI taxonomy): Eukaryota > Metazoa > Arthropoda > Insecta > Diptera > Cecidomyiidae > Obolodiplosis > Obolodiplosis robiniae. Next base: position 10,268,317 of record CM052014.1, on the reverse strand, counting down.
AAACGAAGGCATTCTCTGCGGAAAAAAAACATCGATGATGCATATTTGTATCGAAATATTTACATGTGTTTTTTGTGTGTTAAAGTCGACATTTGTTTGTGTTTGTTTACTCGGCCAAATTCATCTATGTTGGAATAAAACACTACAGTAACAGCATGTGATACATTATATCTTGCGCACACATTTCACAGAGAGACCTTTGTGTGCAAATTCACTTTAACACCAATTTACATAAATTTCCATTATTGTTGGGTTTTTAACGATGGATTTCGTCTTTACACTGATCCATGCAAGTTATGTATGAAATATGGCCATGAATTCAGCAGCATATGCGCTGCCAAAAACTATGTGAACGAATTTGAATGACTCTAACCGGCAAAAATGGCTGATGAGCTGTTTCAAAGGCAATTCGAACAATTATTCAAATGTTCCGGGACATGTGTTCAAACGACGGAATAGACAAATGAACCGAGTAAGATTTAATGCCATTAGAAAGAAACATGAAGAGCATTTGAAAATAGGGTCCTAGCAACTGCTTTTGATTGAGCTCAACTCAACGAGCTGTTGCTATGCAAATTTTAACAGTAGAAAGGCTTTTTGTACGTTACTGATTCAATCTACACGAGTTTATAATCTGTTCAGATAAGAAATTGGAATTTATTGAAACTTATTTCATGAAAATATTATATTTAATTTTTTTTTTTGATTGACAAATTTCGTTTGATATTCACTACACGTTTTACACGGAGACAGAATGTTTACTACGCAATTGATTTTTTTAAGCATTCACAATCAAATCAATGTTCTCAGACTAATTCGCAAGAAACAAATGCGTTCCGAATTTCAGTGCTTATCATTTGGAATGTTTCGTGTCCCAAGTCTTTTGTTGTTGTTGCTTTCTTCATTTGTGAAAGTATTATTTTGCTGTGCCGTCGTCTTCTGTGCCGTGCGATGACGGCATAAGTGTTAAGTGGCACCCAGACAATGTATAGGACAATTTGGCCGAGTGGTTAAGGCGATGGACTGCTAATCCATTGGGCTCTGCCCGCGCAGGTTCGAATCCTGCAGTTGTCGACATATTTTTTTTACTTTCTCATTATATTTTCTTTTATTTGTCAATATCATGCAGTTAAATTATTTTGAAATTTTAAAATTTTAAAATTTTAATTTTTCGTTCAAATTTTTTCTCTTGAAAAATCCAAAAATCGCTGCCGCAAAAAGGCGAAAGTCGAATACATGTTCAACAATATCCGCATAGTGCTTTATAGTTCTATATACACGAAGTGTATTTCTCTGTACATAGCGTGCCTGTGCAAGTATACGAACCTCTGTATATATGACAATTTGGCCGAGTGGTTAAGGCGATGGACTGCTAATCCATTGGGCTCTGCCCGCGCAGGTTCGAATCCTGCAGTTGTCGACATCTTTTTTAGTACTTTTTTTCAAATATATTTGAATTTTATAATTTCAATTGTTTTTCAAATTTTTTTTTTTTTTTTGAAAATGTTGCTGCGGTAAGGACAAGTGTACAGTCAATTTCTATGCATAGTGTATGGCTATATTGCTGTATGCCACTGTGCATGTATTAATGTCTATATACCTCAGACAGCGCTCAAATATCAATTATAAATGAGTTGGGTGAAGACGGAGTGTGCGTGACATTTTCATTTCGTTCACGATTAAAACAGTTGTAATTTATTCGCCGTAGATGGAGAGTGGCAGCACAACAAAAGCGATTAAAATTCACAACTGGCTATGGATTTCCTGTGCAAATATTTTAAATCGGATGTGAGCAAATAAAATGAATGGTGACAACAACACGCAAATCTGAACATATGCAATGTTTTTGGGAGCGAAATGTTTTCTTTGTTGATTTCGCTTATGTTTCTCAGTGCAATGGGAACAACAGCAAATGGCAATTAATTCACTCTGACATTGATGTTCTAATAAAAAGTAAAGCGTGGCAAAGAACACTCGCAAATTGTATAATTGAACAAAACAAGAGCAGCACCAAGCAAATCGATCTGCTTCACATTTGATTAAACACGATGCTTGCATTTTTGCCACATCGCGCCATTGTTTGGAATTGCAATAATAAAAATACACTGCAGTTCCAATTTCTGCTCCAGCTCGAGTCCGAAAATAAACATTGCGGGAGATGAAAAAAAAGACGGCACTGACAGACTTCAATGCAAACATCGACATTCATTAATGTCACGTGTCAATCGTCTGCAGCCGTCTTCTTGTTTACTCAAATGGAATAGAAGATTCTTCTTAGCTGCATTTTCATGTGAATCAATTAAGATATTTGGAATATGAACGAAAAAATATTTGAGACGAGATGTCTTGCGGGCAAAAGCCCAATATTTCCTGTGAAATTAATTTCACCCTTCGATTCTTTTTTCTTTTATTTTTATGGCGCATTGCCTGCCGAAGACATCATTTCAACTAATTTATGATAAAATACACGCATGGAATGGTTCCGTCTCAATGGAACGTATGTGAGCGAAATAATGGCGTTGCACGATTCATTCGGCCATTATTGTGTACAAAACTGAAATCCATTTGTATATAATGTGCGTTAAAATACTCAACTATTGTTGGTTATTCGTTTTGCCACTCGCAGAGCAAATGAAGAAACGGCAAACTATGGAAACATGCGATTCGATGTGATGATGTACATGAACTTGACCGACCCTCATTATTTTTGTGTTGAATGAAATCCATGGCTAAATTGTGTTTATTGCATTCGAGAGAGTAAAGTAAATAGTTTTATTGCTTTTATTTATAGTAGTTCAGCAGCGAAACTATTGATATCGGGCCATATAGCGTTGATGTATGCGACTCTATGATAATTAGATTGCGATCAGACGGGCCACAGTGAGACGTTTTATCGCTCTCGTTTCACAAATGGAAATGTTATTATTTATTTAACATGGCATTTTAGTGCACATACAGAGCGAAACAGCAGACGAATAATGACTGATGTAATGCATTTTTAAATCACTTTTGAGACAAACTTTTTGATAGACGCGCACGTTCATATGCCAAAGAGTATTTTCTATCCAATTTCAACAAGTTGGAGTGAATAAACTTGTAATCATTTGTAAATTTACGAGAGTGTTCACATTGGCGGCGTCGGCGGTGGTTCGAAACGTCTGGCAAAAGGAGCTACAGTGCTTGGATGAAATGGCATTGCACTTATTATATTGATTCTGTTGCTCTTGCAAGTTTATATGCAGCTCTTTATTTTTGCTGCAAAACACATTGGCTGCTTCTGGGACAAACGTCGAACTCACTTCGTACAATGGACGGTGGTAGACACAAATACCACAACATCATATAATTTACCAAATTTATTAAATTCATATGCTGAACAAGCCGAACAGAGTGCGTAGCCCTTTTGACGCTTTCCAGCTGTTGTTTGTGTGAATTTAATGGCCTTTGTTGTCTGTTTTTGAGACAAGCTATTACATCCGAATTCAACACCTGCAAAAAAAGACACAATTCCATACTTTGGCCGTCCCGAATAGAATTTGTTTATGTCATGTATTTATTATGATCATTATCCATAGCACGTATATGTGTAAAATATGCACACCAACAAATTACACTCATAGCTAGAAGCGCATTTGAACAAACTCTCTGCGTAGATGGTTGCCCTGGAAACCGAACACACACTTTGTTTGCCGTCAAGCTCATAGCGAAAACGAATGATTTTGCCGGTGTGCGATTTTTTTCCACCGACGCCGGTCAATGGGATTTCTTTGTAGATTTTTTTCACTCTGTTCATGATTCCAGCGAAATTATCGTAACATTCTTTCCAATTGACTTGTGCCTTGAGTGGTTGTTGAAACTTGTTAGAAAAAAGGGGAGATTTTCTGCTATGAAGTGAATGCCATGTGTTCTCTCTCGCTGCGATGTGTGTAAATTTCAACTACCACCAAATGTTGCTAACTTGCTTTAGCCAAAACGCCCTTCGCATAAGCCATTTTCACACACAAACACATAGCTAATATATGATCTCATTCGCATGGGACCATTTCATTCAGACCCATTTCATTTAATGGCGAATACAATATATTGAAAAAAATGATTTTCGCATCTGGATAAATGCAATACACCGATACGTGTCATGAAATTTCCGTGCATTGTGTTATTTTTGTGTTTGACCGGAGATGGGCATGTCGTGTTTACCCAAATGATGTGTTTGTATTCTGTTCAATGCGCATATCGTATTCTATTTTGTGTGTGATACATTGTTTGTGAAACTGAGCCGGAATCTCTTTGTTCGACAACTTACCAATTCCCGCCAGACCACGCCGCCGGCTTTTAAAATCGAATTTTAAATTTTAAATACTTTCAATGTGTTCCGTTCATTTCCATTTTCATGATAAAATATCAGCGTTTGTGGCTGGCGGCTTATCGACTTTCTTTTAGCCCATCTTATTTATAACTCTGGTTGAAAATCGATTTGTTGTTTTGGTTAAACGCTCTAGCCATCATTGCAAGCAAAAAGAAAACGAAAATTGAGGGGGTTCTCAATTGTGCACATCTCACATTCGTTCTTCCAAAATGTGATGATGCGTATTTCATAAGCTTCATTGATCTTTTGCATGTTGAAATTTTTAATGTTTAATGCCAAAAACATGAAGACTCGGCTCCCCTTCAGAATAATAAGCATCAACAAAATCCGGACGTTGATGAGGGATTGCCAAATACTATATGTGCACCAGTCTGCGTATAAAATGTTTGTGAGAGTTTGCGCCCACACACGTTTACAATTATGACGTACCCGCGGTTAATTTGCATTCTTCTCTCTGTTTTTTGTTGTAATATTTATTGCATTTGAAATATGCTTTGAATGTAATTTAATATTTTATAATCGCAAAAACATTCCTAAGATGCGGTGATTTTATGCGATTACAAGCGAGTGCCCGCAATGCCACACTGCCAATACGGAACGTGATGAAATTTAGTGGAAATATTTAAATGGAATCTAAATGGAGTGGAATGAGAATTGAAGAGATTGGATTCACTATTAATGAAAGTAACGACGATGGGTGCATTCATAAATTATTTATGTATTTTGATTTGCGAATGACATTCAATGTTTTAAATGCATTTTCAGTATTCATTCTGTACTTGTACAGTATGCGACTTATTAAACTAAGTGATAAAATGCATTAAATGTCTGTCCCACAATTTCAATGCGAGAACGTGTCACGATGATACAAAATCTGATGCTCATTTTGATTAGATTTTTCAATTTCAATGCATACCGAAATAATTTAATTAAAATGTCAGAATATTTGTGAATAAAAGCAAAACTGTTGTTCAATGTGTTGAACAGCCCAACGAGAATTGGATTAAATGTCGAAATAGCCAAAATTGAGACATGGCTGCGTATATCCGGCACACATTTCCGATATTTTGGTATAGCGGAAATGTTTCGAATTCACTTTGTACAAAATAACTCGTAGCACAGCTCTGTGATGAAGATAAAGAATTTCAACCGCCGTATCGCAATTTTTTGCACACACAAATTGTTGAATCTCTGCCAAAAGCAAATGATCTCGTGTTTGAGAGAATGTAAACAAACATTTGCCCCGGTTCAAGAAAGTCCGTTTGAATATAATTGATGTTTGTAAAAATACAAAAAATAAGATCTTCTTCGTTTCATTTTGTATGGTTGGTGCACTTGAACAATCGACGGAGTCAGTAAATAAAAGAAAACTACCGTTTGTACAAAACACATACGAGTAATTGCATCGAATACATTTGTTTGGCCATCGTAAAATGAGAGCTAAACTATAAACAATCCAAAAGCGGAGATTTATTACTATAAAGTCAATATGGCTGCGAATATGAATGAAATACTGCCGTTTTGAAAATATATTCCAAGGCATTAAAATGTTTTATGGTCAATTCGATGGAAATAGATGTGTTTTGTTCTCAGCCTAACGCATCATTGTGATCGCAGTAATATTGTGAAGGGCATCATATTATTCATTGCTTAATAAATAGACACTGAATCTCTAATAAGTCGAACCTATAGATAGTTGAAAAATGTTTGTATTCATTATCGATATTCAAACCCATTGGAAATAGATGTAAACAAATTGTGTCGTTGCTCGTACGCATTATTCTATTTTTATTTGAATGCCTTAGAATATAAGTACATATTTATTTTACTACACTTATAAGCGACACGTAGAAGCGAAACAAAATGTTGTTACTCCATGAAAGCAGTGCAAATTGTTGTTTTGAACCCAGCTTAAAAATCAATGTGCAATATATTTCCTTTTTGAATTTCGCTTTTACATTGCAGCAAAATAGTGATGTACTTTTTTCTAAGGCATCCATTTATTGATTTACATAGAAACGTATTGAAATTGAGAGTTGTTATGTTATGGAAAGGCAAGAGCTTGCCTGAAAACACATGCTTCCTCATTAATTCTAATAACCATTTTAAATTGCAAATGGCTAAGTCACATGATTCTACTTTAAAAATTGCCAATTTTTGCCATTCGTCAATTAGAAAACTGTTTGAACTGCCTGTGCGATCCACTTCTCGCGATAAACAAACGAGAACAAAAACGCTTTGCAAGAACCATATTCTGCGTTATTTTCCGGTCAATTGAATTTAAATTGAACAAAACGCGTAAATAAATTGGAGTTTCGTTGAGAAGTTTGGCATTCCAAGTTGAATCCATCGATCAATATCAAAGATTTGACCCTCAGTCAATCAGCGAAATAGTATAAATTCATTTCAATATATTTCCGACATCAAAGAATTCGATCTAGATTTGTTTGATTTGTTTCAATTATGCAGAAAAATGAAACACAAACAAAGGAACTTTCTGGTGTAATTTGTAACAAATGAGCGTCACGATTCGATGGCGATCTATTTATTCCATTCTTCAGAATAAGGCATATGTTTTATTTTTCGAATTGCTTTATTTATACGACTCGATAATTTCGACGGGAACGTGCATGTAATGAATAAATGAGAATTGGCAAGATGCGTCGCATTTGGCTAGTATAAAATTGAGATCGTGGCGCTTTCATTGCTGTGACTTCGTGACATAAACAACTCTCTGATTTAATCTTGACGCGGTCTTAATTCACATCACATGAAAAAGTTATTTTTACTGTCCGAATACAATGTGTAGAATATTCACAAGGTTAAACAGGGATGGGCGCGGTTGAGCAAATTTGTTGAATCGAATGGAAAAAATCGCTCTAGTGTGTCGATGAAGCAGCAAAGAAGTGTTCGGCCGGAACAAGACACTGTTTAGATTCCAATCAAAACAAACAGAACACATCTGTACTTCGAATTTCTATCCAAGCAAATCAAATTTAGTTCAATTTGTAAATCTCTTAGCGCCTGCAACGGTGTATTGGAAAGGAACAGTGTTTATTTTTGTTTAATATTTATAAGGGTTGGCGAGAGACTTATTTTCAGAAGCAAAATAATCATTTACGCTGAGGTGCTTTGCAGCGGCACCAAAAGAGAGTATTAAAACTGATTGAAAATAACCGATACGGAGAATGACAGGATGCCAGTTTTGATCTCACTCCCGTTTTTGACGCCCGGCGCAAATATTGATTTTCTCTTTCCGATTCACCCTCTTTTTTGTGTCGCACGCGAATCTCATCCACATATGACTGCTTTCGACACAGCGTTATGTCTTGAAATAAGGGAAAACTTTTTCGAAAGACTGTAAATATAATAATCGACAAAAGAAGGACGAGCAAATGCTGCTCAATTCAATCAATGACTGCTTTGAATCATTTCAAAGCAGCCCAAATGATGTATTTCATTATCTTTTATAGTCAATTTTCATGACTTTTAACACGCATTCTTCCTTTTTTCTCATTCAATAGATTTATCTCGGAATCGACTGTGCGAACTACCCGAAGATGTGACTGGATTTCCATTCCTCGAAACATTGCTCATGTACCACAATTCACTGCGCTCCATACCCGAATCGATACGTGGATTGCACTCACTATCGTTTTTGGATTTACGGTAAGTTTAACGTCAACAGGAAATTTCCAATCGAGTAATTCCATCAAATGAAATGGATCCAATTCAAAACTCATTTCGAGAGAAAGAGAGATGTAACGAAACTGTATCGATAGATTAAATGTTTGTCTAAATTTAATTAAAGTTATAGAGAAAAAGTTGAATTTGGTTGTATGAAATTCTAAATGGAATCAATTGAGTTTGAGAGGCTTGAAATTGAATGCGAATGCTTGGTTCGGTTTCATATTCGTCATGCACGAATTCTCTCGAGCCAAGCTTATCCGCTCTAATTATTGTTGCACCAGTAATTGATACTAATTGAGTAAATTCTCCATTTTCTCTTCATATTTCTATGCAATTACTTTTTCTTATTGCTTCCACCTTGCGAATCATTCGGATATGATTTAAAAAAAAAAATACATTCATAAAATGATAAATATTGGAAATGTTTTGTTTTAGGAGCAATTTGTTAACGTCATTGCCACGTGAATTGTGCTTTTTACCGATCGAAGTGCTCCTAGTCTCGAATAATCGCTTGATGGCGCTGCCTGATGAACTGGGACGAATGGAACAGCTCACTGAATTGGATGCAGCCTGCAATCAAATCACGCATTTGCCAGCACGAATGAGTGACTTGAGAAATTTGAGATCGCTTTCGCTAAGAAACAATCAATTGGTTTATTTGCCAAAGGGTAATAACATCTTTTTACACGTTTTCGAAAACAAATGGAAATTGATTTGGTTATTTTTTGTATTTCATTTTTTAGATGTGACTTGTTTAAAACTGGTTTCACTGGATATTAGTTGCAATCGAATAGCAACGCTACCAGTCGAACTCCGACACATGACCGAATTAGTGAATTTCGAACTGAGCAGTAATCCGTTGACATCACCACCGGCCAGCGTAAGCCGACGCAGCAAAATCGAATTGTCCTTCTTATTTATGTCAAAATTATTTTTCAATCTAATTACAGCTATGCGTAAGGGGTCTGGTGCATGTATTCAAGTTTCTCGACACGATGGCGTTGAAAGAGGAGAAAACCAGGAATGGAGGTACTTACGATGGAAATACAACACTTCGACGAACTGCGGCAGCAAAACATAGTTGCGGCCCTCTGTCTGAAATACAGAAAATTCGTCGGCAGAACGTCGATTCTGGTTACAGTACAAGCGATGGCTATGATAAGCGCTGGTCTCAAGAGCTTGCCAGCTCAAATGGCAACACGACAACAGTTACCGAAAATGGAAATTCATCATCATCGTCAAAATGGTCACCGACTCAATCGCAACATCTTATGAACAATGAAAAACATTCGCCAAACACTGCAAACTACTCATCACAATTCCAGCCACAAGCAAGTGGTAATTCGACACCAAGTCTCTCCTCGCCAGCCAGCAACAACAACAACAACGGTATAAACGTTGACGAAAATGCTAAGCCGCCGAGTTCAACCGATCATTCAACACCAAAACGTAGCAACAATTTGAATGGTAGCAATAACAACAGGTTCGTTTCAAAAATCCACGCATTCTTTTCATGCTGCTAGTTTCAATTACACCATCTTGATTCAATCAGCATCATCAAATTCATCACCATCATCACCCATTTTATACATTCACAGTAGCGATACCATACACCATTTTTCATTGATTTCCATTGCGCATCATTTTCATTTTCAAACGAAGTATTTTTTAATTTTGTTGTGACAAAATTTCAATTTTTTTTTCCTTTCTATTTCCCAATTTTATGTTTCGTATGGATAAACAAATAAAAACAGTAATGATGTGTCTCCCGACATCGATTTCACTCGAGAAAGTCTTAATGCAGGAGACAAATATAAATCATTAGGCAATATTCAAACGTATAGGTTAGTAAATGATTATGATTTAGCAACGATTTGCACTCTTCAACAACGAAACAACAAATCAATTGTTTTTACTCAATTTAAATTTATGGTTTAAGTATTATTTCAAGTGTGATGCCTATTTTATTAACCCGTTTGTCGACTAAATGTTTGACGAGTCACTAACACGCAGATGCTATTCAACATAATTTCGAAATGCGACAATAATAATGGCTGTTTTGATTTTTTCACAACAGAGAGTATAAAGAAGCATTGCGACAGCAACGAAATCAGGATTCGCATGCCATTTATCGACCAAAGGAACCAATAACGAAAGAAGAGACATCGCCAATCGCATCAACAGCAATTGCATCACAAGAATCGCCATCAAATCAAATGTCAACAAGCAAATCGAATACCTCAACGCCCACATCGACTCACATTCAAAGTAACTCAAGTAGCTGCACCAACTCACCGTTATCTCCACGTTTTGCACACAATTCTAGCGTTAAATATGTTGGACCATCGGCACCATCGTCAAATGCATCGACTGCTTCGAACGGATCAAATGAGTCAATTAGCAGCAATACGAATAGCAATGGAACAACACCAGTCACATTAAAATCGCCGATGCGAAGTGATAAACCAATTCAAAAGGTTACACCGTCACGGAATAGCACGCCAATCAAATATCATCAACAAGTTACAAGTCCAACGTCAAATGGAAATGTTTCAATCGCAAGTAAAGCGAATGCCACCACGACCAAAGAATATAATGCATATATTAAACCGAACAGTCCAGCAAAACCGAATACAACCAATTGCTCAAATGGATCTCCCGCCACAAATCTAGCAAATAGTACACCAAAAACAAATGGAAGTATGAAATCTGGACAAAAAAGCCCAAGGTAAGTGAAATTAAAATGGTTAGGTATTTCCAAGTGTCCGGTTTTGTACCGTCGAAAAAGAGCGAAGTTTCGACGGCAAGAATGGGTGAAACTACGGTCAAATCCGTGCCCGAATTAAACCTAAAAATGTGCTCATTTTTTAATTCCAGAAGTGTGTCATGGAACCGAGAAATTCCAGCTGAAAAACTCAGCTTCACCATGCGACGCGAGTTCGACAGACAAAAGGAAGAGAGCGAATTGATTGAGCAACTACGAATGTCGATTGAAAGTCGCTTGAAAATGACATTGCCGAAAGACGTTGGATCAGCTTTGACCGACGGAGTCGTTCTTTGTCATTTGGCAAATTATGTGCGTCCTCGGTCCGTTGCTAGCATTCACGTACCATCACCAGCTGTTGTAAGTTCAACGGCTTTGAATCAAAATCTCATGCAACTGTGCTCAATGTAGACTTTTTCTTGATATTTCAGCCGAAATTAACGATGGCCCGTTGTCGGCGCAATGTGGACAACTTCTTGGACGCTTGTAGAAAGATTGGTGTTGATGAGGTACGAACGCAAACATTTTGTACGAGTTCAATGATAATATCATTTTCTGCGATTGTCCTGTCGCATTCAGTATTCAATTCAATTCATCTTCAAATTCACCTCATATTTCTATGCAGTAGTTGTGCACCCTCATATTTCTTTTCGCCGCTTCTTTTCAACCGCTTTTTGTTGAATTTTCATTTCGCAATCAAAAAATTTGCTTTTTAAGTCAAACTATTGTCGTGTTGTACATAAAACGCTGACTATTTTTAGGATTAAGCAAACAAAAAATCAAACAAATAATTTGACACTGTTAACATGCCTGTTGTTTTGGTGTTGGTTGCAGGAGTTGGTTTGCTCTTGCGCTGATATTGTGCCAACCGATGATGTACAAATATCTGCGGAATCACCAACGCTGGACAACGACGAAAATGGCCATAATGCGAGCACTTCTTTAAAAAACACACAATCTGAAAAGCTAAAATCGCATCAAGGCAGCTTGGATGTATCGCCACCAAATCCGACCGCTATGTTTCGCACCATTGCAGCACTGCTAGCAATAGCCGATATTCGGACGCGTTTCAGCACAGGCAGCGGCAAAAAGCACACACATGCAACCAACACCACCAACACTGGCACCAATATTTGCGGCGGCAGCTCAGACGAAATCGATAGTTACAATCAATATTTCAAGCAAATTGGTGTTCATTTTCCAAATCCTACGAAACTCCTTCGGCCGAACATATTGCCAAAATCTCAGTCAGATGCTGCAGATAGCGACCACTTCAATGAGTATAGTTTAATTGATGATTTTGAATGCAGTGCAATTAACGCGAATGACAATTGCGGTGCAGAAAAAAATGCGCAGCAAATTAGTTTGTGCCGTAGTAATGCAAGTACTAACCTCGAACCAAACATTGAACAAGAGCTTGAATTGCCTATTGATTGTAGTATTAACAACAATAACAGTAATATAGTTAGTGTTAGAAATAACAACGACATTGCAATGAAGTCGGCCAGTGCTGCTGAACGGCCGTTGTCTGTGCAAACGCGGCGTAGAATACCTAACACTTTGAAGTTGGTTTTACCTAACACAACAGTTTTGAATGCATCGTCTGGGTCAACATCGCCCACGGATGTGGTCACAACGAAAAAGCGAAAAATAACGCATCTCAAACGCACATACAAACAAATGAGCAATGCAAAATATTCGGATAGATTCGCGTTGAATGGCATTACAGAGGAATGCGAATATGACAGTGATATTGGCAAATTTAATTGTAAAATTGGTAGCAACGCATCCGAGCAGCTCATGTCAGATACTAGCAGCGGTTCGTATGAATTTTCAGAAGGAACGGCCACAATCCAAACGGACAGCGCGAGCAGCAATGAAGATTTGAACGACCTAAACTTAACACCAACACATCGAAATAATGAAATCAATCACACTGTTGAGTGGTTCAACATCAATAAAACGGAAAAAACCGTTACAAAGCGAATTGAATTTTTTGAAAATATCAACAAACAAGAAATCGATCAACCAAAGAAAAAAGAGGATACTCGCCTTTCAACAATTATTTGCCTATCATCATTCATTTTGTCTGTTATTTTTTTAACTTACTTCCCGTTGCCGGGATAAAGTGAGTGACACGTCTTTGGAGGCTAAATTACATGTTGCACAAATAAACAGGGAAACTGGATTAAAGAGGCTCATTTTAATTATTTATTATGCGAAATATCTTTCGCTTATTCCATAATACAGATTGAATTTTCATGAGATTTTTTATGAATCATTCAAATAATTGTTTATTCTCAATTTCATGAATAAATGAAAAGAAATCATGTTTGCAAAGTTATGCAATTTTTCTCACTTCAAGTAAAATTTATTCTATGAAATTATTTTGCAAGAGATATCAATTAACCAAATATAACGCACACGAAATTAAAATAGCTAATTTGTATTTTGTGAGCAACTTTAAATCAAGCATAGAGCTTTATTCAGCCATTCTTTTAATATATAATTTATTCGTTTATTTATTTGATAATTTATTATAAATTTTAAGCAGAACTATTCCAAGCGGAGAAGTGCTATCTCCATTATTATATACAGATAAATCATTCCAACAGTGATGTAATCAAGTCACAGCATTATTTGCTAGCCATTCCAAATTTATCCAAAAATAGCTCAATCTCAGTTGTGAATTTTTATTTTTTGGCCTCTGTTCTTAATTATGAATACTTGAATTTAAGACAAACAATGAATCGAAATTTTGATCTTTTTCTAAGATTCATTGTGTATCATCGACGACCAGAAAGATACAAGGAGTGGAACCAAGAAAGTGATTTAAAACATTTTTTTTTAGTTTTCGCTATTCACAACGTTCTTTTCAAAAATCAAACGAAACTTTTCTTTCAAAAATTTTTTGATACGCTTAAGCAACTGATATAATTTCATTCCTGAAATCTGCCCGAACAATTTTGAAAGGAAATTATTGAATTCATGGTGCTGAATAAAGGTTCCTTTTTCTGATTTAATTCAGTCACAAGCAGACAATATGCTTTTGAAATAGAATTGATCCTTATTTAAAAATTAAACATTTAATTTATATGTCAAACCAGTGATGATTGGAAATGAGAATGAATCATTTCTTCAGGTCAAAATGGGACGAAAATTCAAACATATATTTTGTATACAGAACGTATAAGAATAATATAATAATCAATATTATTACACAGATATACTATTAGATAGAATGGAATGTCGTTTCATGCATGTGATTGCCTAGGAACTCGTAGGAATTTCGAAAGATTACTCGAGAAGATTGAGTTCAACTTTAAATGTTGAAGATTGATCATCGTTGTTTGGAATGAGATGTGATCCAAGAAATGGCCTAAGTTGAAGCGTTGAGGCCTTTCCACATTGAATAATTGCACCAGCGAGGTTATTTGGTGCTGATACTAATTGTGAATTTCCCCCAGTAAATCAAAAGTATTTAAATACAGTAGCCTAAAATTATCCATACTAATACATTCATGAATCATGAAATAAGTATTATATCGTAAATATTTGAAATGATTGGATTTGTCAAAATCAAATATTTTTACACATTTATTCATGTATTGCAAGGGAACATTACGGATGAAAACACACTGAAAACTGCAACAAAACACAACTGTCTAATAAAACATATACGAAACCACTTTATATATAAACAAGAATGCTTTGAAACACTTTGGTTTTCTTTGATCTAATCGATTTTTGGTTGAGTTGAATAACAAAACATTGAAAATTATAATTGAATCTACTAAATTATTATTGATTTTTGGCCGTATTTTGTATTAAATAGAATCTCATGTGCTGTGCCGCAGACGTCCTCGAAGGGAAAGGTGTTGTCCAAGTATCCATAACAGTAACAGAGCTGTTGAGATTCTACACACCGAATAGTGGAAAATCGCCGCTCAAAACACTTACAAATAAGTCAATGAATTCAACGGGCATATCAAATGGAACGCCGTCACCAACCAAAGCCAATACAACAATAACGGCTATGGTTACATCACCTTAAACCGAACCAAACCGAACAGCCGACCATCCAACGCGTATTTCAAATATATCTACGCACCAAAACAGCATTTTGATTGGAATGAATATTTTATTGATGGATTGTTGCCGCAGATAAAAATAAGTTTTAGTCAATTCGAATTGATCCCAATGGGATTCGAATTTGTTTTTATTTGCATTCAACAAAATGTCATTTATTAAATCATTTTATTTTCTGTTTTATTCCGTTCAAAACGCGGAACATTCGATTGTATTTGAGAGAAAACAATTCATTCAATTTCGGACCTGGGAATCTAAAAACATAAATCAATGTTTTAAATGAAATCCTCTTCGGTAACAACTTGTTATCTCGTAGGAAAGACTGTATTTTTAATTGATGATCAGTATTTGTGTCACCGCAGCATGTCCTATTCTCCAATCGCCTAGTTAAGATTATTGTATATCAAAGCAACATTTATAGCAAACAAAGTTTCATTAAAATTGTACAATAACGTCACAAATCAATTTTTAATCGACTTCGATATATTTATTGAATTTAGTCTAAGAACGCGCGAAGAAGTAGTTTATTGGGCCTAATCCAATCGGTGTAAATTGTAAAAGTGTGAACGCATTTGACTGCAAGTCTTATGCATGATCGTTTTGTATTGTTTTTCATTGCGATACATTTGGTCATCGAGTAGAATGTGTTTCATTATAATTAAATAAGTAAAATAAATAATCAAACGGTATGATATGATGAATGTGGAAGCATTTGTACACATTTTTCAAACTTGATACTTGATGTAAGAATATTCGATAATCAATAGTGTCCGTTCGAACCTAAAATCAGCCATAGACAAACATATACTCTCTTCCGAATAGCATCTTAGCGAATTTAAAAAAGTAATAGTCATCATCGGTTTCAAATCAAATTAATGCGTGGTAGATTTCTATTCGCTGATTGATTGAGATCTGTAAAATATACCAAAAAGTGAGACATTTTTATAATGTTTCATAAACATACAATTGGCGATTGATTGTAAGTGAAGGTCTTTTTTTGTGCAGTTGTGATGTTTTTATTTAGCAAGAATGTTTTCCAAATCTAAATTAACGAAAGTGTATTTGGGTAAAGAAACAACAATAAATTGAATATAATTCACCAACAGCAACATATCAATCGCCAACAACAATTCCAGAAGCAAATAGTCAATAGCAAAAAGTAATCATTAGAAAAGGATTTCGCACACATCAGGCTCATTAACGCCTTTAACTGGCGTTCTTCAAAACGATTCAACATTCAACGAAATATGATAACATGAAATGTCCACTTTATGTGGAGTTAAAAAACGAAATAAAAAATGATCACGAAATCAAAATATAATTCCATTGTTTTATCATTTTAGCAGTTATTTATATTCTCAGCGAATCAATTTAAGTATTTAAATTGTCTAACCAACTCTAGTGGTTGTCATCGCTAACTAATGATTCAAAAAAAATCGTTGTTGCCATTTGACGTAACAATTCATGCAGGGTAAGTGCGCCATCTATTATCATGATTCGTAATTTCCCTGGAAAGCTTTTCTTTCATGACATTTATAACAGTTTTGACAGAGGATTTACTTCAGTGACATACGCGTATTCAATAACAAATGTGACTGAACCCGACAAAAACAATAATACTTGTGATAAACATCTGCATTTCCTTCAATCTTCAAACGTAATAAATTCATATTTGTTTTGTATTTGTGATATTATGTAAATTGTTAAAAATATGAGTGGGACACCGGTTGAAATTCATTGGTTTCCGCGGCATAGTGATCGTTTTGTGACTTGGGGTTCCGAAATAAATTTGTATCAAGTACGAAATGCAGATGAAATCGATCATCGGGTATCAACAAGTGAGTCGCAATTGGTGGAAAATAGCGTGCCCAAAGGAAAATCGACGTTAAATCACAACAATAATACATTTGCTTTATATCGCAGACATAAATTTGGATATATCATTTGCAACAACAGCCACTTTACTGGCGTCAGAGACACGATATCAATACATTCGTTGTGTAGCACCTTCATTCCGTAGCTCCGGCGATTTGCTGTTGGCCGTTGGCTTAGCAAATGGGAAGGTTGGCCTTTGCAATTTCGTACCATGCAATGAAAATAATATTGAATTCAGTAAGTTTGGCAAAAGTAGAATTTTTCTTAGCAAAAATAAACGAATCTTCATTATATTTCAGCGCCGAAACAATCTCGACCATGCGTGTGTCTGTCATGGCATGAAACTGAGTCAAATCTATTGGCGATTGGCCACGACAGGAATCGATCAGATCATTGCATTACGATTTGGGTACATGTCAACATTGATTTTTTAGAACATTTGTTTTGACTGCATAAATTGTATACCCAAATTGTTTTATTATAATTTGTTTTCTCTCCTAAAGGACACCGAACGCGGAGTGCCAAAGGAAAAGTCAATTTTGCATTTAATCGGCCTGTCAGAAACCGCTCACTCTCTGTGCTGGGACAAATCGGGACGAGTGTTATTTGCTGGCATGAGCCATAAATACATGAAAATGATGGATTTGCGACAAAATTCGCCGACAGTGCATGTTTGCAATACGAGAGCATTGCATGGCCTCGCGATTTCGTCAAGTGGTCGATTACTTGCTGGCTTTGTTGACAATTCAATTAGCTTGTGGGACATTCGAAGAATAGAAAAGCCGATTTCAGTGGTGTCAACAGAAAAATATGTGAGCGATATGAGTTGGTGTCCATCGCGAAATTCATCGCTGGCCACTATTCAACGTGACTCAGCGTTCGTGCATCTCTTCGATTTCCATTGTTCATCACCCAACGAATCTGTGGCGGACATTGTAACTCATTCAGTCAAGCGAATCGTTTCACCATTTCAAAGGAAAATCAGCAATGCGCCGAGGAATATATCGATCAGCAATATTTCATGGCATCCATACAATATGGAACGGCTCTTAGCACTTTCCGGATCCGGCATCATTTGTGATTTTAAAATTCCTCAAAGAATTGCGATTTCATTTGATGCAATGAATAATTTGTGCGGTGCAATCGGATCCCAATTGAATTGCCTGAATACACCATCACCTCCGTCAACACCTTGTGAATCGGTTAGTCCTTGGGATAATAATCCAAATAATGTAGACCACACAGCAACAGGTTTTGGAGAAGATATTGTTGATGTAATGCATCGCCGTGCTATCAATGACTATGGCAAATTGGTAGGTTATCACATCGAAGAGCAACATTTTGAATTCAATCGACCATAATTTTTTTAAACATTTAAGACAGACATTCAGAAAAATGGTGACCTAGCGAATAATGCGTCACTGAAGTCCGTTTGGCAAATGCTGGCTCTTATGCACCAAGAAGATTGCGGCCTCGGCTTGAAAGATATCATTGGCATTAGCGAAACAGTAATGCTTTCCTGGCAAGATTTTCCGAACGGACCAGCCATCAAAGCATACAAGTAGGAGGCCGTTCAATTTCAATTCAAAGAAAACAATTGACAATTCCGCCATTTTATAAAATGTTCAATTCGAATTGCCTCTTTTCATTTGCAGAAGTGACCAACGTGATTTCTGCAAGCATTTAAGTGGCTGGACCTTTGATCGAAGCACCAAAGACAGTTTTATTCAATTTCTTGATGGATTGTGTATGAAGCAAGAATACACTCGGGCAGCGATGATCTGCACTTTCCAATTGAAAATACGACTTGCCATCGATATTTTGAGCAAAGGGGCGGACAATTCATCGGAATCGAGTAATTTGCGTATGGCTGCGATCGCTTTATCTGGATTTAGTTTTGAAAAGAGTGCCATTTGGCGATCTCAGTGCTCAACAGCTCAAGTCCAAATAAGTGACCCACATTTGCGGGCCCTATTTGCATTTTTGACTCCAGATAATGGATTTTACGATAAAGTTTTGGTAAGCAAATGAATAAAATTCAAATTAAATCGTCACAACATTTCCCATCAAAACAATTCAATTTCAATTTTTTGCGAAACTACGAAAAATCACGTCATTTTCGAAAAACAAAATACTCAAAATAAAAAATAATCCATTTATATTTTCAGAACGAAAGTCGTTTATCGATCGGCGACCGAATGGCGTTTGCATGTCAATACTTATCCGATAATAAATTGGCTGATTACATAAAATCGATGATACAAACATGCATCAAGACTCGTGATTTGCATGGTCTTTTGTTGACTGGCGCTACAATCGAGGGCATCACACTTCTCCAAAGCTATTTGGATGGGACTGATGATGTACAAACCGTAGCATTGATTGCCATAAAATTTTTACCAAAAGAATTACTCGATGACCCAAGTGTTCAATATTGGATTCAATCATATCGTGAATTGCTCGATATTTGGCGTCTATGGGAGCATCGTGCACATTTAGACATCATGCTAAGTCAATTGAATTCATCACCAAAGCATTCGAAATCTGTGTTTTTATCGTGTAGCTTTTGCGGAAAGAATGTGTCGGCTTGCATGTACGACGAATCGCGATCACGTTCAGCCTCGTCAAATATCAATAAATTGTCATCGTGTCCGAACTGTAGGAAACCGCTGCCGCGTTGCTCACTGTGCTTGCTGCATATGGGGACAACAAATGGAGCCTCATTTCAGAATAAATCCGGTCATCATAGTTCGGGATGGCAATCAAAACCATTCGCCAAATGGTATTCATGGTGTCAGAGCTGCAGACACGGCGGCCACACCGAACACCTCATGCAATGGTTCAATACACACGCCGAATGCCCAGTCGCTTCGTGCTCTTGTAAATGCTTTGGACTGGATTTTCCACTTGCACCTCTCAATGGAAATTCAACCGAAACCAGCTATTGAAATTAATCAGGAAACAATAGTTTTATAACTTTATTCCAAACTGGTGCTTCTAACAATATGCAGTTGATTTTTTCTTTTTTTTCGACGTCTTTTCTTTCCATTTTTTCCCATTTGGTTTTTTGTAATTCTATGTTTCTCCCTGCAAAAAAAATTTATTGTTTTTCAGTGAAATATTTCTTTTGGAATAACAAGTTCTGTACATTGAGAAAAAAATAACCGATAAACTTGTGACAATTTTGAACAACATTATAAAATACTTGTAGTTTTATTTCTGTATTAATTAAATGCTAAAAAGCTTAATTCGGCCAATTTGTGGGATCATTTTTTCAGTTCGGGATCTAATATCATAAATAACTCTCTATTTGGGTATCGTGTTCGGTAAGATCTAAAAAAATACGTTTGTGTTCGGGTCGGTTCGAATTGAAATCTTTTTGTTTCGGTTCGGTTTGAGGTTCGTATTCAGTTCGTAAAAACACGAAAACGGATAGCTGAATAAGCAACCGAGTAAGTTGCTCATACATCATTGAAACTCACCTACGTTTATTTCAAATAAATTATTTCGATAGAATTATCATATATTAATTTGCAATTTTTGCAAATTATAATTTATTGATAAGCTTTCTGTGAAAATCGTTATCGGAGAAAAAAACTAATTTTTATGAACTATAGCAAAAGTCTTCGAATCCACCAGCAACAACATTTA